>CM068316.1:54361852-54656852 GCA_034766995.1 Acanthacorydalis orientalis | reverse complement strand
TTCTGAAAACATTACTCGAATCGATTAACGTTTGCCAATATTTTTAAGTTGATTCAAACGCAATAAACCCTTAAATATCTCTCAACGTATGAATAAATGGACTCGTGCCACTTTCAAAGACAACAACAACAATATATATATATATATATATATATATATATATATATATATATACACATATATACATACATATATATCCACATACACACGTGTGTACGTATGAATTTCTCAGAAGTCGAGATCGCAGTGTAAGTCACCAGAAACGAAACGTCGGATTAAGAAATGTTTCAGTGAACATCACAAATGAAATGTCTGTTCCTTGTACCTGTTTTGTCATTCGTCCATTGGAGGATTCACTAATTAATGGATTTGTCGATGTCATACCTATGCGGACTTGTTAATATTTATAAAGAGCGTATGTATATATATATATATACATGTACATATATATATATATATATACATACATACATATACATCTGTATATACATGTATGCATACGTGCGTGCGTAGAGCGCTCGATAAATATAAACCAGGAGCGGGCGGGACGTGGCCGTGTCCGTCATCGGCGACGTTCCGTTCGCACCGCTGTCCAACGATCGGACACGCTCCGACGATGGGAACGGAGCCTCGTCGTCCACGTCGGAGGATCTTTTGAAATGCGAGACCGATTGTTTCCGCGTCGCGTCGACCGACCGAAGCGGATTTCTCACGTCTGCCGCGCAGCTCTATATCGAATCGCGAGCGGACGTAACGCGCGAGACGCTATTTTCAATGTGCGGCTTTTGGCGCGCGTACACCGGCCGATATCGCACGCCAGTGTTCGGCGACGACGACGTCGGGTACAGCGAAAATCACACGACCGTCATCGAACGGACACGGCGCGACGAGACGGACGTGTCGATACGGGTTCGACGAGCTCGTCACGTCCGACGAACACGAGAGATCGCGAATCGAACTATAATCGACTTGCATCCGGATCTGTGCGTGCGTGCGCGCGCGCGCGCAGTGCACATCGGGGGTTGAATCTGAACACGTATGATTCGTCGAACATCGCGCGTGGCGGCGCTTTCCAGTATTCGCGTTTCTGCGAATGTCGAGCGCAAAAAAAAATGTTTATAATTAGCGCGCGTGTGTGTGTGCGAACGAGATGGCGCGATTCGAAATAGACGCGTCCGATAATGTTTCAGGCGCTCGTCGACGCTCTCCGACAAAAAAAAACAAGAAAGAGGGGAAAAAAACGCACGCACACGACGACGGAACGCGAGACCGGGCGCGCGCGCGCGCACGCACGCACGCACGGACGCGCCGACGCTTATTCCGATTCGGCCGCCGGCGTCTCGGGCCGCGCACACGTCCTCCTGCCTCGCACGTCCCGGTCGTCGTTTTGCGGCCGTTCCCTTCCGACGCGATCGACTTTCAGAGCGCGCCGGACACGGAACACACGCACGCACGCACGCACGCACGGACGGACGGCCGGCCGCGATATCGTCGCGAGAGTGAGGCGCCGATAATTCGCGAGAGACACGGAGGAGCGCGTCCGTGCGCGGCGCCCGAAGTCGGACGGCGTCGTCGCCGTCACAGTCGTCGCGCGCTCCTTTCTGTCTTCTCGATCTCGCGTTCGACGTTGTTCGTGTTGTTGTCGTCGTCGTCGTCGTCGCTATGCCGAAATAAATCTCGACATCAAAACATACAGACACGAACACACATTTCATTTACTACACACTTCAGTAATCCAACACGGCCGCCTATAATCGTAGCTGTCATTAGCTCCTCGCTGAGAATTTGTCAAACAGGACCACGCAAGAATGTAGAGCGCGGCGACTGTCTGAGATCGAAAACCGGACGGAGCTGACGAATCGTCAGTGTGGAAGAAGCGATAAACGCACGCACCATTTATACATATATACATATATATATATACAAACACGGGTGTTATGAAGGAAATGAAATCGACGTGGCGTTCTTCTCCACGTGCCGCTCACGCGCAAATGTTCGAAATCGTGACTGTATTCGAACGGCGGTGCGCACATTCTTTTGATCGGCCGGCCGGTCTGTGCCGTCGAAGAGAAAATATTCGACGGCGATCGACGCGGCGGCGGAACGGAGCGATCGAATCGAAGAGGACGAGAGCGGAGAGTCGGAAAGAACCGTAGAGAAAGGGTCCGTAGATGCGAGATTAGAACGGAGACGCCGGAGAGCGTGTCCGACGCCAAAATAAGCGCGCCGTGAACTCTGACGAGTAGTAGACGACGACGACGACGCGCCGCGTTTCGGTGCGAGGACGTGTGCGCGCGGTGTTCGTCGACGGACGAAAAACGAGACGAGCACGGTCGTTCGGACGATTCGGTTTCGGACGAGGCGAATAATGTGATTTCGCTTCGATCGGCAGAACGTTCGCACGGCGAGAAGCCGTTCACTGACGGACGCGTCGACTTCAGTGTCGGTAAAATCGTCGCTCGACTTCGAGCACGATCACGGAGAGAGACACTCCCGTCGGCGCCGAAACGACGAAGACGTCGGTTAGTCAATTTACGAACGGAGGATGAACGGAGCATCGAACGCACAACACAGCGTAAAAACCGTATCGGTGATGTCTGATGAGACATTTGATGTTTCTATCGCACCGATTTAAACATCGACGACCCTCACTGAATTATGCGCATGCATGCGTACATATTAATTATATATATATATATATATATGTATATGTATATACGTATATACATACATATATGTATGTAAAATGAAATCATCAAATTCACTTTGCTCATCCCGGATAATGTTCGATATTCATTTGATAAAAACTTATTATGAATAATTCTTAAAAAATCAGGTAGTAATTATTAAAACTATGCTTTAATGGAGCTAATGCATTAGGGACATGTTCGGTTGGTACGAGAATAATTGCGGCTTTAGTTTTCCGGATTACAACATTAATTCGTCTCGATGAATTCATTTTAAAGTACATTTTTCGGTCTGTATTTTAGTAATATCGACTTTGGTTTTATTACTATATGTATGTATATACATATACACACACACACACATATATATATATATATACACACACACACACACACATGTATACAGATCGTATCAGAGCGAGAGGTCGAGAGGCGCGCGTCTGCCGCGGACCTCACGACAATTTGACGGACCTGAACTTTTAACTCGATCTGTTAGAAAAATATACACGACAATTTGTACGCAGCAGAGTAGTGCACATGACACTTTTACAAAATATAACAAATAAACAGATCGTGCCACGATAATTGTTCGCCCTCGTTTTTGTCTTCTGCTCGCAACTTTTATTTAAAAAAAAAAATAATAATCATAAGGATTCGATACAATCGAACACGAGCGTAGTTTCGAAGTTGAAATCGTCGCGAGAGAAAGACGAGACGAGTGCAGAAATTCGAGAAGAATTAAGACGTGTTCACGAATTCAATGCTGGCCGACGGACGAGACCGGCAGAATCTGTCTAAGGAAATCGTCGACGTCGCGTTACAGCGACCGCACATTGCCCGGATACCGTGGCGACCGTGCCTCGAGGTTTTTTTTTTTAACCGTGCGTGCGGGCGTCGCGGAACGCGAACGACGTCGATTCAGTGCTCCGGAAACGATCGGAACCGAACGGGGCGACGACGCCGAACGTGAATCGCCGGACGCGGCCGCCCGCCGGCACGTTAGATTATTCCTAAACGATAAGCGAACCTGCCGACGTCGAGGCGCGAGGAGTTTCCGTCAGATCGACATTACACACGAGTGAAAATTTCAGATTTCTGATGTTTTCTTCTCGCCGCTCGTGGAGCAGAAATCTAACTGAGCGCGGACGAGCGGCGGCGACGACGACGACGCGAACGGTCCGACCCGTTGCGATCGTTCGGAATGAAATAATGAACGGGCGGAGACCGGCCGTGAAGCGCGTGCCGGAACGCACGGACGTGCGCGAGCGGCGTTGCACGAAATTGCACGGACGAGAATGAAAGTTCGACGGATACAATTTTCACGCGACAGGTTGCGGGAGAGTCCCGGCGCGCGAATCGAACGATTGAATTGTCGGCCGTCGGACGCGGATCGGAGCAGGAGGAGAAATTCGCCCGAGCGGTCGACTCGTCGTCCTCTTCGAAGACGAAAGATATAAAATAGAAAATGAAAAAATCGCGCGCTCGCGGTCCGTCTTCTACATCTCGTGCACGAGAGCGGGCGCGGACGGAAACGAAAACAACGGACCGCCGTGTACGGAACACGCGCCGCCGTCTTCCGATCTGTGAAACACTTCGATCGACGGAGACGATTCCTCCGGCGACGGCACGCTCACGAGAACCTCGTGCACGCACCGGTGCCGAGAGACGGTGCGGCGAACGACACGACACGCGCGTCCGTGCGATGAGGGCGCGAGGCGCGTTCCGCTCGGACCGGACGACCGTGCCGACGGCAGGTGAATTTTTCAGCGGCGGCCGCACCGCACGTACAATACGGGCGGAAACAGACCTCCGACACCGATCGAATCGAATCTCGCACTCGACGGCTTTCCGACGGCGATGCCGGAACACGGGTCGTTCGTGTGGCGCGCGCGAACGGACTCGGCTCTGTCGCGGTCGTCGCAGGTTTGTTCCCGCGAGTCGGATCGTCGCGAGGAGAGACAGACAGAGTGATACATATTTATATATATAGTGATAGAGAGAGAGATTGCACGGCACCTTTGGCTCGTCCGGAATCGTCGCCGTGCACGATCTGTTCACTGCCGATGCTTGCGGATTATTCGTCTGCAGGTAGCTGCACGGCATTAAAGTCACCATGGCCGGCGAATGTCCGGCGACGAGTGTGTCGCGCGCCCGTCGCCCGCGTGCGGCGGCCGGCCGGAGAGAAACACACGCACTCGCGAACGCACGCACGCACGCACACACGGGGAGACCCTCGCGTTACTTCCGATCGAATCGAACCGATGCGACGCGAACGGGCTCGGCGATTCGTCGTCGTCGTCGTCGTCGTCGCTCTGCTAGCACCGCTCTGTGCTCTGCTCCGTCAACGAGACCGTCGTCGATACGCTCGCAGACGCGCCGACCTGATCATCTCCGTCGCTCAATGTACGCACGCTCTGCGCCGTCGACGATCGGCACTCGGACCGGGCATTCTCCTCGGGCGGCTGCCGACCGCCCGGACAGTCGGTGCGGCCTCCGCTCGTTCCCTATCGGCGGACCGCGAACGGCACTCGAAACGAACACGACGGCGGTCCGACAGAGCGTTCCGATTCCGCCCGCTCGTGCGTTCTGCTCGCCGTCGATCCGGCTGCTCGAGACGTTCGCTCGGGACACGCCGAAGTGATCGTCCGATCTACGGAACGTTCTCGTTTTTATGTTCGCGGAGGCGCCGTCGCGTCTACCCCGCGTTAATAATGCGGAACGGAGACGACACGCACGAGCGAAACTAAATCAAAATAGTGAGTGTCCGGCGACAGGTACGGCGAGAGGGAGAGAGGATCGATCGTCTGCCGTTCGACTTCTCGTGAATGATTATCTAGCGAAAGAAGAAACGCCGACCGCGTACTACACATACGTACGTATATATATATGCGCGCACAGGAGAGGGCTGCGACGTCGTCGATCGAGTGTCTATCGCACGCGACCACGATACGGCCTGCGTCACCGAACTATCGAATTGCACTCGAGTCGACAGACGGTCGGAACGATTGCGGCGCGCTGTCGTTTCACTTTCGGCCGAGGTGGCGACGGCACGGACGACGGGCCCGCGGTCGGACCGGGAACCCGGCGCGACGATCGTTCAACGATTCAGCAGAGTCCGCGCCGACGAATCGTGTCGCAGTGCAGAGGGAAACCGTCCACGGCGACGCACCCATCACACCCTCATCGTCGTCGCAGCGGTGCGTTCGATCGAGGAACCGCGCACTCGTTCGATCGGACGCGCGCTGTCGTCACTATTGTCCGCGGACGATGTCGACGGCGGCGGTGAGAAAACGCGCACACGTCGCACGCACGCACATTTATCTATCGAACGTCGTGCTCGAAACACGGCGACTCTTACTGCGTCTCTTTTATCTCGTCGTGTGTAGTAGCGGAGCCAGTGGTGGTAGGTCGTCGCGGTGCTATTGTCGAACGCGTGCACACATACATGCACGTACGCACTCCACAACCACTGTGCATCGACTAGTTAAACAAACAAGCTTCTTCGGGAAAGGATCGTTCGGAAATGGTCGCGCGCCTTCGGCTCCGTTCGCCTCGTAAAATTCAAAGCTGTCATGATCCAGTTGGACTGACTGTCGCTGCAGCCGCCGCCGCCGCCGCTGCCTGCTACACACTCGCGCATCGTACACACACACACAAGCATGTCGTACCTACCCACCTAGTTACTACATTCACACACACACACACACACGCACAGATAAAATGGTCTTCTTGTACCCGATTCGAAGGCTCAGGGGTGAGATTGTTAACGGCGATATGCAAGAACTCAACGACTGTTTCTCAACGTCAGCGAGTTGTTATTTTATTTCTTTGTTTGCAAGAGAGTGAATGTGCGAGGGCTGCATATATATGCATGCATATATATATATATATATATATATATATATATATATATATATATATATATATATATATATATGTAAACATATATATATATACATATATATATGTATACATATATATATATGTATACATATATATACATGTGTACGTGTGTAAAACAACGTTCGCATGCATGTTGGAAGCGCTTATGCGAGTAATTGATGCAACAGTAATAATGATAATAATAATGATAATGATACACAGCGGATTCAAACCGCTCGGGCCGCTGCCAAAATTCGATCGTGGAATATTTACATAAAGACGTGTCTGATTGATTCGTTATCAGCGGCCGGGTCGACTCACGCTCGCCGCGACGTGATCCCCGTTCGTAGTTCGTTCCGAGCCCGGCTGCGTCCTGTCGCTCGCGGCGATCATCAATCGTACGCGAGTGGGACACGAACCGGTGCCGCGGGGGAGCGCGTCGACGTCTCCCCGCACATAATCGAATCGATTCCGTACGAAAATCAGATCGCTGTTCGACGGCCGACGAAAAAGAAACCACGAGAGTCTGCACGAGAGGACATCGCGTCGTCGCCGCGTATCTCGAGTCCCCCGTGTCCCCCTTCGCCCCGGTCGTTCCGCTCCGCAGCGCTTTCGATTCCGTTCGAATCGACTCGACTCGCGCGCACCGATCGATCGTCGGCCGTGAATCGCGCCGCTCGCGTCGCCGTCGTCGACCGAGATCGCATTCCCCGGACGATTAATCGTCGAGGAGCGAGTCCGACGACGCCCGCGGTTCGATGCCCGAGCGTCGCGGGAGACCGCTCCGAAAGGTCGTCGGTATCGAGGCGGTCCGTCGCGTCGCCTCGCTTCGTTTTCCTCTTCTCCGACGTGACGTCGTCGAACGGTAGCCGCGACGGTAGCCGCAGCGGATCGACACGCCGCACGTCGGCGTGCGTGTGCGAACAGTGCGAACGGCTGTGTGTGTCGGGCCGGGGACCGAGGATAGGGTCGCCGGGCCGACTGAACCGAACCGAACAGACCCGGCCGGATTCAATGCCGGTCGCGGCTCCATCATTGTACAAACAAACACGTGAAGAAATGCACGCCGTGTCGTGCTCTGAATGGATGTGCGTGCGTGTGTGTGTGTCTCGGTGTGTGTGTGTGTCTCGGTGTGTGTGTGCGTGCGTGCGTGTGGGTATCTTCTTTGCGCAGGAAGTGGGCGACACCCGCTTGCCAGCCCTTAACTCTGAACGCATGAATGACACTTTAAGGATATGTCATACACGAACAAAAGAGCTGATGGACCATCTCTCGACACGACGACAACAGCACAACAGGAACACATGTGTGTGTGCGTGCACTAAATATTTTTCCATTCTCTGTCGAGTCAGTGTGCGACCGACCGACACACACACACACACCGAAATGCATGTACGAGCGCACAAACACGTGTAGAAAATGAGCAAATGGATACAACAGGTTTGCGTTGTACAACGCTTCTGGAAAAAAGTACATTTTTTGTATGCGGGGCTTCATTGTTTCCTTTGCGCTTTTATTTGGAAGTAAACACACGCACGCACACAAGTGTGTATGCATACATATATATATATATATACATATGCATATATATATATATATATATATATATATGTATATATATATATGTATATAGAAAGCTAGATAGATAGATAAATTTAAAAGATCGAAGTGAAACGGCGTCGCTACAGAATCACCGACGATCGTGTTACAAATCATGAACAATCGTGGATGCGACCCGAACGTAAAATAGAATCGGGCGCATTTTTCGAATTAATCGCCCAGCTTCGAGATCTGTCAACAAATATTTCATTCATACGGATCCGAAGATAAACACGAGCGTGCCGGACGAAAAAACGGAACACACACGCGACATTCTTCAGTTAATTCTGGATCGTTCCCGGCTCGTTAATGTGTCGGAGATTGAATTTTCCGATTGAAAGACGACACTCTTTTAAACGTTCTAATTGTGAGCGCACACTTTACACACATACGTACGTGCATGTACATGTACGTGTATTATTTATAAATCTGATATTCATCTCTTTAAAATAAACCATTAAAATATTTAATATCAAAATTATCACCGACGACAGAAAATAAACTCGAAACCTAATTATTATTACATCGTGCGAGCACACGTTTATATATATATATAAACGTGTGTGCGTGTGTGTGTCTGTGTGTGTCTGTGTGTGTGTGTGAGCGTAGATATATTTATGTAAAAAAATATATAAAAATAAACACACACACACACACACACACACTCGTCCGTACACAGAAGAAGCGTATTTATTTATTTATTTATAAAAGAGCAGGTCGACACACTAATAACGTTTCGAATTTATAGAAAACTATTTCGACGCGGCGATCGTATTACACAAATACAATAATTCAACGGTGCCGGCGGAGGAGCGGCTGCGACGGCGGTCGACGGCGCGGCGGAGGAGCGGCGGCGACGGGCGCGACGGCGAGCCGGCGAGCGGGGTTCGGTCCCGCGCGCGCGACCGACGATCCGAGGCGAGAAGTCCGATCTACGGCACGGATCGAAATAGTGCTGTGCGGTTACGTCACACCTGTGCACGCACGCACGTGCGATCCGCAATGGATCCGAGCGGCGGCGCAAGAGGGAGGAGGGACGACCGCCGCGAGTCGATCGTTTCGCACGTGAAACGTGAAGAGAAAGCGGGTTCCCTTCGAGGAGCACAGAAGACGATGCACTCGCGCGCGAGTCGCGCGATGTAAACAACTCTGTTCGGGCGATCGGGCGATCGATCGATCGATCGATCGATAGTTTCGTTTCGTTTCGTTCGACGCACACACGCACGCTTCGGTCGTCGAGTTCGCTTCGATGTGCGCCGCCGCGCTCGTCCCTCTCGATCGGGACGTTTCATCGGAATCGGATTCGGCTTCTGTTTCGGAACCGCGGTGGCTGCGAACGAACATGCGAGGATCGGCACGAGACGGACGACGAGCGCCGTCGGTCGGTCGGTCGGTCGGTCGACGCTGCTCAAAGAGCGCGGTGTACGAATCGAGGGATCTGTCGTCTTCGTCTAGGTCGGACGGTGTCGGCGGCAGTGGACGCCGAGGCGATACGACAGCGTCGCCGGGCGAGGGGGTCTTTGTCGGGAAGCCGCACGCTAACTCGAAACGATTCGTTACTTTTCTTGCATATGATTATAGTTGTGCGCGTGTGTTTCTTGTACCGGCGATTCCGTCGAAACGTTTTGTTATGGTCGTCGTCGTCGTCGTCGTCGTTGTCGTTTTCGGGTCAGCCTAGTGTGTGCTGTCCACACAAACATGAAACATAAATCTTCGACAGCTACGCGATGATGGAATTCGCACCGAACTAGTGCTGGAGAATAAACACACTCGGCTCGCTGATGCAAGACGACGACGGTCGTCACGGGAATCTTCTCTTGTACATACGCACGTATGTATATGTATGTACGTCAATGTGGAAATGAATTTACGTCGCCGGGTCACATACACGATCGGCCGGATTCTAGTTTCGCTCCCGATCTACGATCTGCATCGGGAACTGAAGCCGAGCGGTCGCGTCCTCCTGTCGCGCGTTCGTCACGGCAAATAAGAAACACGAACGCGAGAATGAAATCCGAACATAAACACATTCGATCGCTCTCTCGCATCGGACCGTCGTCGCTGCCGAGAAACGCGCGAAGCGGCCCGCGAGCTCACGGCCTTGCGATCGCGACACGCGAACACGCCGTGCATTTTATCTCCTTGTCTGTGCGAGCGCAGACGGCGAGACCGCGGCCGCAATCGTTCATATTAATCTGTTTGATATCGAATAGCTATTTCGTCACGTACGAAAACAACTGTGCAATGAACGGACGTTGCACAAAAACAATACTTGATTCGGAGTTACTTGCACGCAGGAACACGCACGCACGCACGCATATACGCATATATAAATTGTCCTCGTATCGAGATGCCGCATTCCCTCGACAATAGTTGCTTCTCGCAATCCACGTGCAATTGTACGACCCCTTGCGCACGGTTCGTTCCTTCCTTTTTGAATCCCGTTCACTTTTTGATCGATCGATTTCTCTTCGACCAATATTTATCTTCCTGCTGTTTAGTGCTCGTCTCGTCTCTTGATTCCTTTATAGCTAATAACATCTCGTTCTTATATACATTACATTCTACCTCTGCTTCGTATCTTCATAAATCATCTCTCGTTGTGATTTTCGGATGCTGATATATATATACATGTATACATATCCATATATATATATATATATACATATCCATATATATACATATATATATATATATATATATATATATATATATATAGATATGTGGGTGTGTGTTTGTGTGCCACGTATGCACATAGTGCGTTTAAATATCTAATCAGACGCGATTAAAACGTACTTTTTTTAAGAACGCATTCTCAGACGTTGCAAGATCATCGTTTCTGTTCAACTGTCGGCGGCGACACGGGGCTCATTTTTTTCCACTAATTCGAGAAGCGTCGGCCCCGAGGCGAGCCTGTAGAATCCGTAGACGGCCGTACCTAGCGGTGCAGGATCCTAGACCCCCCTCCCGATCACCCAAAAATAACCCGATGTTAATATTGTTTTCTGTCGCCGATGTCCGGGGAAAAGTGCGGACGGTGCGTGGCACCGTGACAGACGATCGCGACGCCGGACGTCGTCGCTCGCGCTAGACGGAAATCGTTCGCGAAACAGAGGTCGGAGGCGACGCTCCCGACGACGCTGATCTCGTAGACCGCTCGTCGGACGTCGCGTCGACAACAACACGACGACGGGTCCTCTTTGGCGGTCGTCGCGACGACGACGACGACGACTTGATTTCACTGGACGAGTTTGATTCGGTGCGTGTCGATCGGTTCGCCCGTCGTTCACATAGGTGTCTGTGGCGACGGCGGACACAACGACCGGACCTCTGAAGTGGAGTCCGTCGATGATGTACACGTACGCATGTGCGTGCGTGTGTATATGTATGTGTGTGTGTGTATATATATATATATATATATATATATACATATATACATATATACACACACACACGCGCACACGTTTTGTATTTATGTGCGAATGTGTATTTTGGCCGGAACAACAGTTATTCGATACAAACACACTTGCACAGATAAGATTGATGTCGTTGCTGATGATGAAAGTGATGGTTAGCAAATATTATTCACGTCTCTACGTTGTACGTTGGCCACCTATTCATCCGTTCGTTCGTCTGTCCGTCCGTCTGTCTGTCTGTCAGCATCGCTCTGATTGTGACGGGCGCGGGCCATTTCAAGTATCATCTTACAAATGCCGAAAATATATACATGCATACACATATGTACAAACATGTGTGTGTGTGCGTGTATATATATATATATATATATATATATATATGCGTGTGTGCGAATGCATATTAAGCTGATGCACTCGAAGGGGGTGAGCCATCGAACTGAGATCACTTTCCACTTGTTCACGATTTAGCATCGCGTGCCATTTACTCATTCATAAATTTAGGACACACACACACACACACTCATATATATATATATATATATATATACATGAATATAAACACACACACTCTCATTCACGAGTATTTCGAAATGTTCCCTAGTGCCTGCACACAACTGTTATTGCATTTTCAAAGTATTATTTATAAAGTTATGTTCTAGATATTCGTTCGATCCGCGTCGTCTGACAAAAAACAAACAAACAATTCGAATCACGGACCCAGTCCGATTTGAACACGGGTGCGTGTCGCGTGTGCGCGTCGACGTCACCGTCCCGTGCAGCGTCCCGTGTCGCCGCGAGGCGTCGACCACCGACCCCGTTCGAAACGTCTCTATCCGAAACTATTTTTATGACGAGGAACACGACAGGAGTCCGTTTACACGGATACGTCGTAAATTCACGCGAGGATCATGTTCAGAGAGACACGGACCGAACAGGGGAAAAAAAGCGGGACGCGGGCGACGCGGGCTCGAGCGCGCACGAACGATAAACGTGTTACGAGTCGGGTGACAAGATAATAACAGACGCGACACGAACAATTACGGCCGGGTGTAATTTATACGCGCGCCCGTGGTGGCGAGCGCGACGAAGACGAAGGCGAAGGCGACGAGGTCGAGGCGGAGGACGTGGACGCGCCGCGCCGGGAACGAACGAGGACGAGGGGGACGGACGCAGAGAAGCGGCAGGCCGATGCGTCGCGCAGACACGTCGACGGAACGCACACAATTACGGGACGAAAGGTCGGATTACACGGAATATTTATGCGAGCGCGCGCGCCCGTCGACGTCGACGACACCTGACGACGATTATATTTTATCGGCAATTGAGGACGTTCGACAGCGACGCCGACACTGGATGCAAGCGCGCGACCGTCGCATGCTGCACGCACGCACGCACACGTGCGAGTAACATATATGTATACGTATACACACACAGAGAGAGATGAATAGAGCGCTGAAAGCGCTTTTGTGTGAAAGCGCCAGACTCGAAGCCTGTGATTGAGATGAGAGACGGAAGCTGCGAAGTTTGCTGAATAAAATCACGGAAAACGAACGGACCGGACGACTGTAGTAATACACACACACACACGCATACATCTGACGAATTCATCGCGGCTTACGGGCAAAAACGCACTCGAGCGACGGACTCCGTGCATCGATTCCGTTCCGTCGATCGAATTCGCACGAATAGAGCGAGCGAACGATCATTAACTGGCGCGATGCAGTCACGCGGCGTGAAAAAAATACATCTGCTCGAGAGTGTCCTCTCGTGTTCTCGTCTGTTTTTTGTCGGGCAGTTTTTTTTTCTTTTGCGGCCAGAAACGTCACGGAACCGAATGCGCTACAGATACGTTCCGAAAGGTCCCCGCTATTCGACTGCGCCGCCGATCGCCCGAGCACATTCGGAGCGGGTTTCGGCCCGTCGTGCACAAAAAAAAACACCCGTCCTCGTTCCGTTCCGCGCGGCCGAAAAGTGCAGAGGCGGCGATCCGCATCCCGTGCGAACGGTTCGAACTTTCGAACGGGCGCGTTCGCCCGGATCGATTTTTTTCACTCTCGACTCGATCCCGGCGACGTCGGCGACCTCGGCGACGACGACGACACGCCGTGCTCCGCGGTCCGTCCGCCGCGTTGCGCGCGGCGTCCGATTGTTTCGTCGCAAACTGCAACTCGTCAGTTTTTCTATTTTTATAGACGACAACAGACGGCGTGGAAAAAAAAGCTTGCGCGGCAAATAGGTCACAGTGTTTTCGCAAAACATGCACTCTCCGTCATTTAATTCCGCTCTGCGTGCCGAGCGCTCTTTTTTCTGCCGTCCATGTATAATAATAATAATACGTTATGCACACACACACACACACACATTTATAGTAATTTATATATTCAGATATATGTATATACATACACGCACACACACACGCATGCACACGTACATCGGCGATAATGATGTAAATAAAAAAAAAACACACACACACAAATGTGTGCACATTAACGCTCATTAAAATACACGTCCGGACAGAGCAGCGCGCGCGCGCGCGTGTGTGTGTGTGTCGTGTAATGTGTGTAATAAATTTTTTTTCCGCGCATCTCTCCTCCCGCCGAACGCCAGAGATCGTCGCGACCGCACAATAACAATAATAATAACGTTGCAAATTATTATAATGTCATTTCGACCGTGACAGTAAATTTGCGCGAGCGTTTCGGGTGCGTGGGAATCGTTTTTTTTTTTTTTTTTACTGATCAGGCAAAAAAAACCCCCGTCATCCGCCGACGTGTGGGAGAGAAGACGCGCGTCCGCGGGGACAGGTCTGTCGGGCGGCGTGCAACGTAATGAGTAATCGTTTCCGGGTTCGCGCCCGTCTCGTCGCTCGAATCGATCGGGACAGGTGTGCGAGCGAGCGAGAGAGAGACAGGAACGTCGATCGTCCGGATTTTTTTTCTTCGACGTGCACGACGTTACCTGAAGCTCGCCGGAACCACACATCGGGCCGAGAGAGTCGTCGTGAGAACGTCGTCCGCTCGTGCGCAAGGACCGACGGCGACCGTTGCGTTCTAGAAACACGGCCGTGCGTGTATTCATAGCGCTTCGTGCACTGCGTGTCGGCATATCGATAGTAAATCCGAATGCGATCGATCGGAACGAACAGAATCGACGCACTCGACGCTTTCACTCTCGTTCAGACGGATATATTTTTTTTAAATCTACCGATCGACGTTACCGGCGCGTTTATTTCACTATTCGGGTGTTGTGTCCGAGTAGATTGTGCTAATTGACGGAGTCGAGGACGAGGGGCCGACAGTGAACGTTTCGTGCACCGCATCTTGACCTTTTCGTCGGAACAGTCGCGGATATCGGACAGACGACGACGTCCGCGAGGAGGCGCGTCTCCTCGCACGTGTCGCGCGACCGTCGCCGCCGAGAATTAAGGCCGCGGCCGGACACGCGTCGAGAAGAGACACGGATGAGATTTCTGTATCGAAGCGAACGACGCGCAGTCGAAGCCGCCCGCAACGTTTCCCAGACACTTCACGGCCCGGGAGGATCGAGCCGCGGCGTGACCGACACGGGCGACCGCCAGATACGGCACGACCGCAAAATAATCTCGAGCCGGTCGTAGAAAAAAACAACAACTCTCGCTCGCCTGAAGACGTTCGACGTTCCGAAGGCGGCGAGAACGAACATCGACGAAGGGAACGGTGTCGATGCGGTGCACGCCTCCGTACCGATCGACGGCGGAGATCTGGGGGACTCGCAACGCCACTACACAGGGCTTGCGTTTGTGACTGTAGACAGAGATCGAGACGACGGACGATTCCGTCGACGTTTTCAGCGCGACGCGCGTGGAAACGTCGCCCGGAACCGTGCTCCGTCGGCGTGCACCGAGACGTAGAGCGGACGGACGACGACGACGCCACGCTCCCGACATTCTCGGCTGAGAGCGGGCCGCGCCGACCGCTCGAGAGCGGCCCCGTTTCGAACGCGATCGAAACGCGACCGCGGATCGGCCGGAAGTCGTGCGGGTCGACGACGTGGATCGCTTCATCGGCGCACTAAGTAATTTTCGACGGCCGACAGCTAAACAAAACACGTCGTCGTCGTCGTCGAGTGACGGCACCGGGTGACTTTCGTCGAAACGCTTTTTTCACATTCACGCTGACCTGTCACGCGAAAGTAACACACGGAGAGCGAACGCGGCGACATGTGTGCACGGTCTTCGGTTGCGCGCGTGTGCGTGTACACGTATGCACACGTACGCGCGCACACACATACGGGCCGGACCGTTCGTATCCGAGAAACTGTTACGATACAGAGCGACGACGATGATAATAGAAACGGTCTTAATAGAGACGTCTACGTTAAAACAACAAAACGAGATGTAGATTCTGTGTTTATCTATATATATATATGTGTTCACACACACACGCGCGCGCGCGCATCCGTGGGATACGGACAACACGCTTTTCTGTCCGCACAGTGTGGCATCTCTCGTGTCAATTTTTCGAATGCAAATTCACAATTACATCACGTGTGTGTGTGTGTGTGTGTGCGCGCGTTCGTTCTCGCGCGCGAGCGAGCTATTAAACCTCTCATTATTCTATTAATTGGTGTCAATTTTGCATCGTCGGACGGACGGGCAGGGACGCGCGCGCGTCGTCCGCGAATGTATATGAAACGATGAATGCGATGTGTCGTCGTGCATGCATGCATGCGTGTATGTGTGTATAAATATAGACGGCCTGTCAAATTATAACACACAGCACGTCACGATGATTAATGTTCGCATCATGGAAATAATTACTGTGTGAATCGAGCCTCTCGTAACCGGCGGCGTTCGCGCGGCGACGGCGGCGACCGAAAGGCGGACGCGTGGACCACTGGATCGCACGCGCCGTTATGATTCCGATCGACCGATTTACACGACGATCGACTCCCATTTACGAAATTCGCACTGCCAGTCAGAGATATCTTGCGATCGACGATCGCCCGGAGGAAGAGAATTCCTCGTTCCAGAATCGTACGAACGGGACGCTCGCGCAACTGTCACCGGCGCTTGTTGAACTTCACGCGCACCGAGGAACACGGTCGACAGAAATTCGCTCGTCGGCAGCTCAGCGCGAACAACAGTGTTTATCGGCCGGACAGTTGCGTCGGGTTCAAAAAAAAAAAAAAAAAAACAAAAAAAAAGTCAATCGAGTAAATTGATCTCCGTTCCGTCGAGATGCGTTCGGACGACTCCGACTTACAAATCGAAGTCCGGGCCGCTTCGATTCGAACGCGGACGACGAGAACGCTTTTCGATAAGGTGCGAATGTGTCCCGGCGACAGCGGCTGCGATTCGAGAATCATTTCGCGGCCCGACGCGCGCGCTATGCGACGATTCATACGTACATGTACGGACGACGTGAAGAGGTGCCGGGCATCTGCTTACGGTCAGCTGTGTCGAAAAAAAACAGGTCGGAGCGCATCGACCGTTCGAGCGAACGTGACGGGAGCGATAAATCAAATCGGAACAATGAATCGGAATTGTCGGAACGGAGCGTTAGAGGCGCGCACGGCAGAGAAACGGATCGCAGTCGCGCGTTCCTTTATCGAAGAACGAAAACCGATTCGGCGTGTACGATCGAGACGCGTCCGACTCGACGGGAGACACTAGGGACGGTTCCCTCGTGAACTATGGAACAGGACGAGCCACTTTGAGCATGCGGCCGACTCGTACCTCGATCGCGACAGTGAGACAGTGAGAGAGATGAATTCGACGGAGCGTAAAGCGGTCGTCGTAATGTACCTCCATAACAAGTAAATTAGTCGAAAGCGCCCACTAATACAACGTATTCGCCTTTATAAGAAAATAAATAATCTTTTTATGTTGGCAAATACACACGAAGGACGCATGTTTCTATCTCGAAAACACACACACGCACGCACACTAGCCTATTGGCATACAGATGCACGTACACGCGCACACTTGTATGTGTATATATATATATATATATATATATATATACACATGCAAGTGTGCGCGTGTACACGAATGCTTACCTACGAGACGACAAAACTCACTGCAACCCATAAAAGTAATTTATTGAGACAAATGAACATTTGAACCTGCGATAACCTCTCCGAATGCGAGTGTAAGACAAAAAGACACACAACATTCTTCGGGTTGGTGAGGTTGTACGGACGGACGGACGGCCGGCCGGCCGGTCGGACCGATTCACGGTTTCTGTTGCCGTTGCGGACGTTTTTGTGTGGCGAGCGAGAGAGATCTATCTCGGCGATAAGCGGCCGTCTTTTGTGCGACTCGCCACGGTGCGGGAGCAGACCGTGTTTTGCCGTTTACCGTTCGCTCCGTGTTCGGACGACGGCACGTCTACGTGGAGACCTCGGAGCGCACGAAGACCATGTAGAGACATTCGCTTGTAGAGGGACGAGCGCGCGAACGGAGCTCGCTTCGTCGCAACTTTTTTCGAATTCGAACGCTCGCGAGCGAAACAACCGGAGAGATCCGCACACACGGACGGACGGACGGAACAACGGTGCGACCGAATCGAATGGAGAGGAACGAACGTAAGGGCTCGATAAGTCCGAGCTCCTCGATGGCCTCCTTTCCACACCAGTCAGTTTTCAATGGATGAATGAATACGCATATATATATATATATATGTATATATATATATAGAGAGAGAGAGGGGGGGGAAGAGACACATGGTGCCGCTGCCGCGGAGCCTGTCGATCGTCGATGGAATGCCGTCGAGAGTGCAACGTGTTTCGGATCGGATTCAGCGTCGAGAACGGTCGCCGACAATGATCGCTGTGACATATTGCCGGGTGCGGTCAAGGGTTAGCGTGCGGAGCTCAGTCAACCCGTAACGAGCCTCGTCCCGGGCCGTCCGTTCTCCCGCCGCGCCTCTTTCTTTTTCCCACCGGCGTTGTCGTCCTCTCTCGCAGAATCAGTGCCACTGCGTCGGGCGCACACACGTTCCGCCGTGTCGATGATATACGCAAACGAATTCTTCCGCCTGTCTTGCGAACACGTGTCGCCAGAAAATTCAGCGACGCGCCCGCATGACGGACGGAGACGTCGGCGGCCGGTTCGCACGTTCCGTTCTTTACAGAGAGACGCACGTTCGGATTCGCAGAAACGAAATGCGAAGGGACTGCACGCACGTTACAGATATATGCGTGCGTGTGTGTGTGTGTGTGTGTGTGTAAATGGACACTGGGCGCACGTACGGTCATTACGATTCGGACGACGAACCGAACGAGTGCGGGCGGAATGTATTTTGGCGCGCGGATATGAAATCCTAGATGGCGCCAGTGTTAGACGGCGGCGCGCTGCTCATTTCATTGATATACGACGTCGACGAAAGATAATCCGTCCGAATAATAGCAATAGTAGTCGGTAGTAATGACGATCGTAATAATAATAATAATAGATTTATGCGAATGGAACGAGGAGACACGGACAGGATGGCATATTTCACAACGAGGACGGCGACGCCTTTATTTTTATCGAACGTGTGTCACTTTTCTCGTTCGCCGATGATCAATGAAAATGTATACATATATATATATATATATACACACACACACACACATGTTGAAATAATATTTTTATGTCAGGGATGAAGTGATAAATTTGCATTCACATTTCTCAACAATAAATATTAATTTATCTAAAACGAGGCCCTACTGACAATTGCAATATTTTAAAAGAAACGTTTACTTTAGAGAAAATCATCGACGTATAACATCAACAACACAGTTTGTAATCGTTGACTCGATGTTTTGTCGTGTACTTGTTCTTTACGGCAGTTCCATTCGAATCCTTAAAACTCTCTCTCTCTCTCTCCATATATATATATATATATATATATATATATATATATATATACACATATATGTAGAGCAAACCCTCGCACAGCACGGTTAACTCGTTCCACGAAAGCACCGCGTCACAAGGGGTTCGACGTTCATACTAGATGTGTGCGATGTTGTTTTTGGGTTTCGAAATCCACAGGACGCACGAATTGGAAATCACTTCGCGTCTCAATAACAGATCTATCGGTTATAATGTAACTTAAGACATAACGTGCCGAGTCCGTAATCGACTGTTAATTATTGATTAGTGTATCGACCGGGTGAGAGTGTGACCGATCGGGCAGAGAACACACCGTCGCTAGCCCTAGCACACACGATCGGTTATCAGTAATCAATCGAAGTATCGAAGCGCAAAGTAGATCACGAGCGCACGTCGTCGTCCTCCTACCGTTGTTGTTCACACTTTGAACAGTCCGTTGCGGACGGCCTGTAATTGTACAAACGGTCCGGTCGAACTATGACTGTGTTCGTCCCTTACACACGATCATACGCGTACGTGAATCGATCTGGGTAATACGTGAACGAGTGTAAGTGCATTGCGGACGTGTCCGTGCCTCGTCCCTATAGAATACAATGTTGCGTTTAGGATTAAAAAAAAAAAAAAAAAAAACAGAGTAACACATTTAATCGTGTACTCGACATTCATTTAATATGTCGATTTAAATTACGAAATGTCCAATGAATTATTATTATTAAACACACACACACACACACACATATCTGTAACTGAAGAGATGCAGAGAGAGAGAGAGGGAGATAGAGAGACAGTTACTTCGAAAGATGAGTTTCGGACTACTCGGCCTAATGAAATCGTCTCATTAACAGGAAATCGTTATCCTGCGATTCGAACGAAATGAATTTAACACGACACAGACATGTCAAGCGATCACTACCGACAGAACGTCTCGACATTTCGTCTTCGTCGTCGTTCCCCTTCCACATATAGAACAGTGTTACAAACGCCGTGCTATACGAGATAGCGTCGCGATTCTTCCGACCGTGTTAAATCAGAATCCGAGACACAGGAGTGCTGTGTTACACGAGAGCTTTCCTGGATTTTATGCATTACTGCATTATTTCCTCATATTCATAAATAAATACAGCAATTATATTTGAACCATTGGTGTCTTTTTACTCAGTAATAAAAGAGCAGTAAATACATCGAAACCTTTTTATATAAACATTCAACGACCAGTTAAGTCACGTTAAGTCGGGGTTTAACAAATTTTCCATATTTAATATCACAACACCATTGAGCGGAATAGCTATTTCGATTCAATTAAGAGGATTTTAACTCTTTTAACAAGTCTTTAATAAAAAAAGGACTGGTTTAGAAAGGGTTTAATGTGTATACATACATACATACATACATACGTAACACACGCACACAATCATGAAACGCGGCGGACACGTGTGCCCGAGAGCGTGTGCACAATGAGAATCTGTCGTGCGTGTGTCACCTGTACCTAATTTTTCTGTCTCGGACTTGTAATCCGTGCAAGTGTGTGCACGGACTGAGTTCACGATTCAATCGGAAGTGTTTTCCTTCTGGACGATCGGAGCGCAGATCGATTCGTCAGAACGGTTGCGTGCCGTCGCATCGTTCCTGCACACCGTCGCGCCCTTTTCACACTTCGAATTGTTTTAGCGAGTGTAAAAAAAGAACAGCGAGCGTTCTCGATAAATCAGAAGCGAAAACGAAGAAATGCTCGATCGCGCAGACACACATGTTTTGTGTACCTAATTTTATCTTCAATGACCGTGGCTTATAGTGTGACGAGCGGAGTGCCTACTATTATTTCGTTGTATTTAAACTGAATCCATTCATAAATTATGCCATATATATGTGTATATATATATGTATATATATATATATATATATATATATATATATATATATATATATATATGTGTGTGTGTGTGTGTGTGTCTGTATTTTCATTCATACGTACCGTGTAATTTTTTCATGTTTGTAATACATTAGGGAACGTAGGTAACTTGTAAATCTTGTACCAGATATTCAGTTAAGTAAATATTTTATCTCCAGAAACAGTTTTCCGGAATCCACAGAAAACGGTTGAAAATGTTACTGTGAAACAGTATATATTGTGTGTGTGTGTGTGTGTGCATATATATATATATATATATATATATATATATATATATATATATTTACATATAATTATGATCTCGTTAATAAAATTTTGTGGTCTTCTTCTGGTCTGCTCGAGATTCTGTCTTTCACTGCCAGTTCTACAATGTGCTGAATTTAAACATTTGCTAAATCTACTTAACGTCGTTTGCACGCACTGGAACTTGTAATGTAAGTCGCGAAACTCAAATGGTACTATAGGACGGACGCAACCACGACAAAGAAACGCACTTGTTTAATTTTGTGATTCGCTCTGTAGCAAATTAATTTTCAGTAAATGATAGACTCGTGAAACCGGAAGACATCTGGTATTTATTTACAAGAATAGCCGTATTACTTCTTTCAGACTACACTTTTACAAATCATTATTTGCTGTATTTAATTTTTCCTCCCGCTTATAATTCTTCGATTTGATTTATTCTAATGCCCTCTACTGTTTTCAATTCTTTAACTGGAACAGATGTTTCATATATACTTTTAGAAACGTGAATATACTTGTCGACTCACTTGATTATATGTACACGTATGTGTGTGTGTATATTACAAATAAAATATAAGTAAGAAACAATTGTGTTGATCACCTGAATCTGCTATAATTTTTATTGTTACAAAAACATAATATAAAATATGTATGCGCAATCAGCATTACTTTGTGTGAATTAAACAGTGAAGTCGAGTCAAGTCTTTTTCAATCGGAATATCAAAAACAAACACTGAATATATATGCATGGATGTATGAATACGTATATATACATATATATGTATATGTGTATATATATATATATATATGTATATATATGTATATATATGCATATATATATATATATATGTTTCGTCGCAAAAATAGAAATGATATTGATTCAATCTTCAATACACCAAATATTTCGTTCGATCGTTTTATTTTATTTGATATACCGTCAAACCGAACAATGTGAAACCAGTGTTGTACATATTTATGTATAAAATTTTCAATTGTCGTGTTGTGTAGTGAAATGTTCAATTGTCGATTTTCTAAACCGTTTTGTATGTTGTCGTTACTTTCATTATTGCAAATACTTCGGTAATTTGAACATTGATTGTTAAACTCGATTCAGTATACTGAAGTACATTGTAGGAACGATAAATAAATATTCTCGGACCAGAGACAGTCGCATCGAACAGCTCGAACGAACCGGTCGAGTTGTTGGAACATCGAAAAGCGAAGCGCATTTGTATCACCTAGTATAATTGTCAACTTGTATTCTTTCGATAATTACAATCATACTGCAACTGCATTACTTCATCATATTCATAAATAAATACAGCAGTTATATTTGAACTATTGGTGTTTTTTAATCAGTGAGGAAAGAGCAGTAAATACATCCAAAACCTTCTTATATAAACATTCAACAACCAGTTAAGTCACGTTAAGTCGGGGTTTAACAAATTTTCCAATATATACATATATATATATATACACACACACACATGTATATATAAAACGTATGAATGCATGAGACGGATACACGCAGTGATCGGTCCATTTCGGCGAACACGAAAAAGTGCAACACAGCAACGCGAAAGTGCAATTTCTCGACGAGAACGTGAGACGCGTTCCTCGGGATCGGCCGAAGAGCGGCGGCGGCCGCCACTGCTACGTAGGGCCGAAACAGCGAACTTGTATTTTTAAGCGAGTCGTAATATTCGTCACAGTTCCGGTCACGGCTCGATTCGCCACACCGACGCGTTCGTTCGGGCCGGCGATGCGACCGCGTCGGACGTCTCCGGCTCGCCGTCGCGCGTATCGACGATTCCCGGCACGATCGGCAAGGACGGAAAAATCGCGACGGGCCCGGGACGATCTTCGGCGCGTTCGAAACGAGATCACACGGCGATGTCTACGCCGTTCGATAGGTCCACGGCGAACCTTTACCTCGCATCGGAATCCCGATCGTTCTTTTCACGGATCAGCCATCGCGAGAATTAAACACGTTCCGTAAAGAGACAAAGGGAGAGAGAGAGAGAGACTCGAACGGAACGAGATCCGTGGTCTCGGCGAAAAAGGGCGCCCGGGGACGTGCCGACGTGAACGGCGCGGCGTGGGACACAATCGTCGTTTAGAATTCGAGATTTCGTTTAGATTTAGAGTCGTTCGTCGTGCTCTCTCGTCGAACGTCTCCGATCGAGTCTCTTCGCGCGTGTCGACAAGTGCGTGCGTCGGAACGACGTGCGCGTTCTGACGAGCACCCGAGACGACGATCCGTTCGTCACGGGAACAACGCGATCGAGTGACAGCGATAATGAAGAGGAGGAGGAGGAGGAGGACGACGACGACGCTGCTGCTGCTGATGATGATAATGGATGACTCGTTTGTACATCGAACGAGCGATCGTGTACGACGAGCGATAAACATGCGACCCGTGCACACATACGCTCTCGTCGACGTGCACACCCCTCGACACTGACGAACACAGTGCGCTGCTCCCCAGGGAAGGGGTGTGCGAAGTCGCATTATCGCCCCGGCTATCTCTCCACGCAAACGACTGCGCTAATGTATTTGATTATGTCATTTGCGTACGGCTCGCTCTCTATCGTGTACATTATCCAGACCGTCCCCGCACACGTGACGGCGACGGCGACGACGAGAGGGACGACTCTGCGTCGGCGGTGCGCGTGCGACGGGAACGCACGGTGCGCACTCCCGCGCGGAATCGTCTCGTCGTCTCCGTCTCGCGGCCGACGACGCGCGCACGGCGGTCGCCAGTCGCGCGCGCGACGGAGCCGCACCGATCGGCCGTGCGCGTTCCGACGTACGTGTGTCTCTGTCGCGCGGCGACCGTCCCGCGGCCGCGGCTCATTAGTGTGCGTTAACTGCAACGCGTCGCCCGGCAGTTATTTTAACAGCGTGATATCTTTATCAATTTAATTTGGCGGACATATTTAATAAATGATTCAATTACCAATGTGTTTTAAGCTGTCATCTGTTATATATGTACGTGTGTGTGTGTTATTTATTTGCTTTCGGGGTGTGATTTTTTTCCCGACACCACTGTTATTATTATTATTAATACGGCCGGGCGGGCGTTTTTATCTCGATCCGATGAGGGGCGGACACCGAAGCCGACGACGCACGTCGCTCGCGTCGTACGAGGATATCGGCGCGTGTGTTTTTTTTTTTCGATTTCTCTGTAATCGATCTCATTCGATGACGGAACGTTGCAATTTTTTTTTTTTGAACAGTTTACGACCGTAGCGGACGCCTCCTCCTCCTCTCCTCCGCCGCCGCGCCGTCTGTCTTTTCGTAAGCGCACCGGGCCGTTTCGAACCGTACCCGACTCGGAAAAGCTCGCCGAAGCTTAGAGGGATCCGCGAGCGACCCCGGCTTCGGTGCGCGCGGTCGCCGGAGACGGCGGACGGAGATCGTTGTCGGGCCGTGACGGGCGCAGAGGAGCCGTCGAAATCGCGCGCATTCCGGCGGCGGCCGTGCCCGCTCGTCGTGCCGTCACTGTCGGTGCTTCGAACGCTTCGCGCTCGTCCTCGCCGTCTCCCTCGACCGTCGTCCGTTCCGAGACGGGCGCCGACAGGTGCACGCCGTGTTCGTTCGCACGTCCAGCGTCCCCCCGTACAATTTGTACGGTTCCTCCCGCCTCGTGTCGTTCGCTCGAGCGCATCTCCCGAGGTGCGCTGTCGCGTCCGCTTCTTCGTTTTCCAATTCTTTCTTTGCGGCCGCACGACACGGCGACGTACAAGAAGAAGAAGAAGAAGCAAACGTTCGTACTGTCTGCGCGCGTGTCCCCGTACAAACGCACGCACGTGTCGAAACGCATTCCGGCGTGCGGACGTAACAGTGATCCGCCGAGCGTTCCGCATGTGCGTGCGTGCGTGCGTGCGTTTTATATGCAAGCGTGCACATTATTCGAGCGGACTCGCGTGTGCGGCGGTCCGAGAGAGACGTGTCGAGCAGACAGAAACCGAACGCGGACGAAGATGTGCACGGCCGACGTGCGCTCCGCGGCGGTTCCCACGGTGCGCAAAGGTGCCGAGTCTGCGATCGGCACGTAGGCACGCGGCACGCCCGTCGCGAGATAAGCCGCCAGAAGCGACAGGCGATAACAACAACGACAGCAACGCGACGTCGCACCGTGCTCCTTTCCCTTCCGTTCCCCCGCCGCCTCGCGGCCGCTCGTCTCGTCCGCGCTCAATTGCGAATATTTATATTAGAAATTGCACGATTCGCACGTACCGTGTATTTTTCCCGTACGCTCGTCTGTCTCCACGTCTGCATACGTTCTTAACGACCGCGTCGCGTTTCTTTTTGTAAACATTCCACATGCGCGCACACAGACACACACACACACACGAGTTTTTATACATAGATACACTCGCGCACACGTACACACCGATCGATTAATTCGGTGTAGTTCAGAGTGTACTCGATCACAAGAAGAACAGACTATGCCGTCATCGCACGTGATATACACGCTTCGATCACATCGAATGTTACTCGCGATCGACGGTGGACATTCGAAGACGGTCGGCTCTGCGGCCCCGTGAACGCGAGACGGCGAGCCTCTGGCCGTCGAATCGTCGCATATTCGTCGACGCGCGAGCGGCACGCTGTCCGGTTCGATTTCGTCGAGACGTTTCGTTCCTCTTCGGCCCTGCAGATCCGCAATGCCGAAGAACACATCGATTCATTTACAGAGTTATTCGATTCCCGTCGCGCTCGATATTCTCGTCTCGGCGTCACGATGAAACGCTACTGTTTAACGTCGTCCCGTCGATCTTCGTCGTTCTCGTTCAGTCGAGTGTCCGTCGTCCGCTGCTAGTTTCGGCACGAACGTCGTCTCCGGGTAAACGTCAACGAGTCCATCCTTTCGAGCAGTCTTACATTAGCTGCGTGGCCGTTCTCTCAGGTTTTTTAAACGGTTCCCCGCATTCTCGACGATTCGTCTTTCAATATTTCATACAGAACGCACACGCTCGCACGAGCCGCGACGGCGTGCGACCTGTTTCGAATCGGTGCGATTCGTTCGTGTGCAAAATGCTTAAATCGGCCGAATTACATACCGGTTTACTTTTTCATCCACCGTTCGCACGTACGAGTTCACCTACGCCATACGTGCAGATGGCCACTCTCTCTCTCTATACATATATATATATATATACATATACATGCACGCACGCATAAGATACGAAATACACGCGCATAGGAGAACGCCCGTCTGCATCTTCATCTCGACATCGTGTTACACATAATCCAATAATGTGTGGAAAGAGCGCTGGCGAATTTCACGCTGCACGTCGAAGATGTGCCAGCGGCTACACATTGGCTCTCGAATTGGATCGCACGTACGTGTGTGAATTAAATCGTGTCATACACACACGCACACGAATACTTTTCGAACGCGTTCGGTTACTTGTTTTTCTTTCATCTCCTCCTGCGTGTTCCGCGTCGCACGTGTCTAAAGAACGAAGACTGTCTGTCTGTCTGTCTGTTTTTTTTCCCACGATCGCTCGTCCGCGTCTCGCCGCAATCCGGTCCGGGCCGGCACGAGGTGCGCTCTCGCGTCAGGTGTTCTCCGGTTCGCCGGCTTCACGCCAATTCGATTCGCGGACGAAGCTCGAACACACGCGGAGATCTCGAGGTGGCGAAGAGCGAACCACCGCGCGCTCTGCGTCGACGTCCACCGGCCGACCCGTGCAGATGTTTAAGATGCGCACGAATCACGACTGTACGTCCTTTACCTCACAATCGGCGCCGAATCGGTTCGTGTCTATGTCCGTGTTTCGTGTGAATGATTCATTCGCCGATCTATTTTTTAACATCGGCTTTGTGGGCGAACCACAGCGGCCCGTTCTCGAAAAACGTATTCAACACCGTCCGGATACCGTTTTGTCAGTGTGAAAACATACCGACAGAACACGGTTCCGACGCCGTTGCTAAATTCGCTGTCACAAATCAACACTTCTTTCATCCCACGTCTCGCGAAAACATTCTTTTTTCAATCGAAAATGATTCCCTGAACATTTTTCATCGTTTTTTTTTTTTTTTGTACTCTGCGGAGTGCGAAAAGAATCGATTTGTGAAAACATATAATGCCGGTCTAAAAATTACCCGTTCGATCTACTATATACGAAGAAGGATGCCTTACCGAAATAGCACATTGTCCTATATGAACAATGTGTGTGTATATATATATATATATATATATATACACACACACACACACACACACACACGTGTGTGCGTGCGCGCGTGTGTGCGTGGTTATGTGAATGTGCGGTTTGTGTGTTTTCAGCGAGCGACGCACGGACGAACGCTGCGCCACTAATGGATTGGCCCCAGTAAGTAAACACGGCAGAGGCGAAACTGTAAAAGCTGGCACGCGCTTCTAGCACGGCGGCGGGCGCAGGACGCAGACGGAGAGTGTGGCGTGGAACGCCGTCGCCATCGACGCGCTGACCGTCGCTCCTCGTCGACGTGGTCGCGGCGTCGCGCGGCCGTATTTACCCCGCGGCGTTGCAATGTACACACATTCGAATGTACTTTTCTCTGCACACAGTTTGACTACGACGGCGACGAACTGTACACAGCTGATGCCGTTTTCCAGCGGCCGGACGAACCGAGCAGTATGCCACGAGTGGATAAACAACATTTGTACACACACGTACGTACGTAAATATACATATATATATGTATGTATATATATATATATATATATATATACACGTATACGTTCACCCACACAGAACGCATCCTGTATGTTAACGGCATTATTTAATGTTCTCATCGACCTCTGGATGTTGTCTCGTTCAAGAGAAAATAAACTCTAAAATATGCATTGCGAATTACAATCCAAAAATGTCTGTCGTCAATTTCCCAGCGGATAATATTGTAGGTGCAGACGACAGTCGAAACGAATCCGCGATGATGTACGCAGTAGATGAAAGAATGAAACGAAAGAGCGCGAACAAGTTGCAGCGTCGACGACGGAGAGGAAAAAAAAAAAACACCGTTCTGAAAATGCCGCAGCGAGCTAAGAAATCGAATCGAAAGCGTTTCGACCTAAAATCGTCGCTCGGTGCTCGGCGTCTCACGGCGCCGGGGGCGGCGCGGCATCGAGATACGAACGAGCGACGAGCGATCGACGTCGGTCGACGGCTCGCGCGTTTCACGTCCGTACAACTTTCTCGGTCGTACGCGGGACGAGCGAAAACCGATCTGTCGACGTGAACGAACGTGTTTTCACTTTCGTTTCTCTCGTCATTCCGTCAAATTCACTTTTCTACTTAATTTTGTTCAGTTGGCACACTCTGCAGTTCTTTCGGAGCGCTCGCGAATCGTACACGGGTCCGTCAGCGAAACGAACGCGGTTGAACATTTCGCCTTTTGCTTATTATTCAGTTATCTTTTCAGTCGAATGATTCGTGTGAGCCTCACTGTTCAATTATGACATTTGTGTGTGTGTGTGTGTATGTATACATATATATATATATATATATATATATATATATATATATATATATATATATATATATATATATATATATATATATATATACAGGCGCGCGCGTGTTGCGTGCGAGCATGGAATATCGCTGTGCTTCTGAACGGAATGCTCATAGAGAGTGGCAAGGGCGAAAAGCGAATAAGTAAATACATTACAAGCCAATTGACATCGAAGTCGAGAAACCCGTCTCGCCGTAATGGTTTTTAAAGTACGTTCTTTACCCTACACGCACGTACACACACACACACGCGCGCGCGCGCAGACAATACACCCACGTGCACACGCACACGCACCCGAGCTGTACTCGCCGGTGCGAGCGTGCGCACGACGAAGACGACGGCTCGTCTCTCTTCTGTTCCCACTTCGACGAGCGTTGCGCGCTGCAGACAACCGTAGAGCGAGCTCTCTCTCCGAGCGACCGGTCTCGCGATGATGATCCCGCTGTCTCTCTGTGCCCGCGCATGTGTGTGTGTGTGTGTGTGTGTGTGTGCGTGCGTGTGTACGAGGAGTGACTCGAGACCACGCCCCGCGGTTCGTCCGACAGCGGGGCGACGGCGACGTAGCGACCGTGCCGTGACGCTCGTTCGACGATTGGCGCATCTCGCGTTCGTTGCCATGACGACCGGACCGAAGACGACACCCATCTAGCCCGATCGGTGAAGCGCGCGGCACCACGTCGTCTCCTGTCAGAGTCAATGGTGACGGGCGAGCGCGAGGGAGTCGCCGTCCAGAGGAACGGCGACGGAACGCAGCCGGTCGCCGCTGCGCACCGAACGGCTGGGGGGGGGGCGACGAGGATACGATTCACACACACCCTGAGACGAGTAGACAGGCACAGAGGGAGGGAGAGAGAGAGAAAGACAGCATTCGAGCGGATATACATATATATATATATATATGTGTGTGTACGAACGATGATTGAATTTACAGATCGACACAATTGGATTTCAATCGAAAATGACACCGGTACAGGCGAACGAGTTCTTTTATCAATTTTTCCCTTACAAAAATTGAAAAAAAAACCGTACAAGATCGTTGTCGCAGGCCCGATTACAACGTTACTCGACTCGAGTCGAGTTTCCTTACCATTCAACACTTATAATTAATTCCACGCGCTGAATCCGCGCACGTTCATTCGACTGTGTTCTTTACGGAATCGATTTAAATTTAAATAAAAACGGAACAACGTATCATGAGAAAGAATAAGACTCGAAGACACGATAAACGAGAAATAGAAGGGATCGACGCGTCGGGAAATTGTAAATTTAACAACAGTTTTTTATTTTATACGGACACGCAAGTTTGTCCCGGACGGGAACTTTGAAAGATGTGTCGATGTGTTGCGTCTAGCGACAATAACTTATGCGGTCGGTCCGACTGATCGACGACACACTTTCTTGCACTGACACGTGACGTTTTATTCGCAATGTATGCGACGTGAACCGTGCACCGATCGGTGGAAAATCTACATTTCACGATCGGCATGTGAGCATTCTGAAGGAATTGTAGGAATCGGAATTATGTGCGTGTGCGTGCATGAAAAGAGAGAGATAATGTATATACACACACACGCGCTCACGCATGCATGTTTCATTTTCTTTCGAAACCAACAATAACTTCTGTCATTCGTTTATCAATAAATTGCTTTCGAATCTGTTGAATTGTGCACATGGCGACTGTCGTTCTCATTAATATACACACTAACGATCGGTGTCAATGTGATCCGTTCGTCAACGTGAGCCAATCATAACAAAAAAAAAAAAAACAAGATACGAACGAATTATGCACAAACAGGAACGTAACAGTGGCACACGAATGAAAATAGTCAGATGTCGAAAAGTAGATACCGACAGGACACAGTCGTACGATGAACGAATAATGTAACGTCGTCAGTGAGTGCAATACGCGTCTCATTGATATGTCAAATCGCTGGAGATCGCTAGAACATCCCGAATGGTCCGCTTATGTCTCTTTCTTGGCGCTACGAAGTGACGATACCAGTTAATTTATACACACGTTCATATATATATATATATGTATGTGTGTACATAGCTCACATATTCACACGCAGCGGAAGAACCTAAAATCGTCGCACGGAAATCGAGCGCCTCCGTCTTCGATTCCGTTCGAATGGTGACGACGGCATTCGAACCGAACGGTATGCATGAAAGAGCGCACCTTTGCGTCGAACCTTTTTTCTACCTTCGCGCCACTTCTTTTTTCCAGAAAAAGGGTTGAAAAACCGTGAGATATTTTAATGCCGAGATCGATAAACATTTACGCAGTAAATTATTACACACACACACACACACATACATATACGTACATAAAACATGTAAACGCACACCTGTGGCACGTTGAAAGGGTCGAAACGAGGAGAAAAAAAACGTCGATATACGCACGGAATGTGCGCGCGCGTCCACATAATAAATTCCACCGTGAGATTTCTCGAAACGGAAATAAACGTCGGACCGGGAGCGGATTTCGTCGTGCACCTGCACGCGTAACAGCGCGCTCCCATGTGCCGAAAGGGTTGTGGCGTTATTTTTTTACACGTATTTTCCATAAAAATCGAATATGCGTGTGTAACGTACGACGCACGTGTTCGTCGAAAGGGTTAGATCGCTGCCGTCCATTGTGACTGGGGTGAAAATGCATCCGACGCTGAGAACTGCGATCGTTCGGTCCTATGTTTTTTTTTTCTATTATTATTATTATTATTACTGCTGCTGCTGCTTTGATCCCGATCGCAATTGTGCGATTCCATTTAATCGAGCGACATTTAATTCGAACGGTTCGTGCGAGCGGTCGGTTTTCTCCTATTTGTGCGATTCTAGAGTCATTGTATTCGGTAAACGCGGCGCATGTTTCTTAAACGACACACAAAGAATGTGTGTGTGTGTGTGTGTGTGCATGTTTCCCGCATATGCATTTCTCACGAACGTGATACAGTTTTAATGAAAAATTACAATAATTCAAACGAATCGACTGATTTTCTCAAAACCCGTTCGAAAATCCAACGTATGTATTGAAGAAGTATTCCGAATACGTTGAAAGATATTCTGACAATGTGTGCAATTAATTCATGTACATAACGTATTACGAACAATACAGCGAATATATTTATATATATATATATATATATATATATATATATATATATATATATATATATATATATACGTCTTCGATCGTGGAATTACTTGATTATTTTTATCTTTTTTCCAATATCTTTAATCTATTTATAAGTTAAATGTTACGAAATACACAGATATATATATATATATATATATATATATATATATATATATATATATATATATATATATAAATATATATATATATAAATATATTTATATATAAATATATATACACACACGTGTGTGTGTGCACATGTTTATTTGTATTATTATAATAATAACAAACATTTTTTTCTACAAATTCAACAACGACTATATTTTATATCGAGACTATTTAAAGAAACATTTCAATTATAAAGTATGATATTTTGTAGATGAAAACAACAATGGAATTGGTTATGCATATATATACATATATATATATATATATATATATATATATATATATATATATATATATATATATAGATAGATAGATAGATAGATAGATAGATAGATAGATATATATATATATATACATATATATATATATATATATATATATATATATATATATATATATATATATATATATATATATATGTATATGTATGTTATTTGATGACTGCACATAAATATTGTGAATTTCTGTCTTCCGCGACGGTTTCACCACATACAATCCTGAGCAACATCTTGAACTCTCAACTGAATCGAGGATCTGACAGAGAATGGCACGGAGGACAATTTTATTGTATTATTGGTGATGTATTGTAAATATATTGGTAATGAAGCACTCATAATCGTAGACGTTCACGGGATATTTTCAATTTAAGCAATTTTCGAGAATGTGTTCCCGCACGTAAAGACACGGCGATATGCGATACGATGTGTAATTTAAAACACACACACACACACACTCGGAGCGATTAAAATGCGAATTCTTATGAGTTCGGCGCGCAGTCGTTGTGATTTTAAGATTGACTTGTACAGTGTTTAAGAATCAGTCGCTCACAGGTCGACAGTCGAACTCGAATTGATATGACCGGGTTTTTTTTTTGAGAAAATAAATCCTGGAGCTCAGAAACCTATCTTTTTGCCGCGAATTTCAGTGCTGTGAGTCACGGCGCGTCTCAACTTGTCACGTTCACGGGTTCGGCGGACTGAAGTGTTCATAAACAGTGTTTTTCATGAATTGTCTGTGTCAATGTCTTCATGTCGATGATCACGTTTGTCCGCGCAGTCCGATGAAAATGAACCCGTCCACCGAATCCCGCAATCTGAAAGGCTTATCCATAATCTTTCCGAACACAGATTAAGTGTTACACTGCATCGGTGCCAAACCGATGTCCCGAAACAAAGCATACGCTATTACAAATAAATCGAATGTAAAAATCAATGCACCGACTAAATATATACACACATGTATATACATGTATAACGAACGGATCATACCGATTATCAGTGTTGTTATCGCCGCGAGAACTTAAAAATAGTTTCATTCGCAGCCATCGTCGATCCGACGGTAATCGTTTCACCCCAATGCGCGTTTTGATAGCTATTTCGGTGTGGAGTGTTTTTTTCTTTTTTTTTTTTTTTAAAAAATATCCCAACAGCTGAAACAAATACGATTCACACATTCGACGACTTTTACAGTTTTGTGTTTTTATCGAGACATATCGAGTTCTATAAACGACAGACTCGTTAATGTTCCCCGTCGAAGAAGTGTAGACAGTTTGCGGTGTATAAAATGGCGGATTCGATCGCATCCACCGCGGCCGTCGGTGGATGATGAGCGTGCGTAGATTCGCACTACGAGACAATGCCTACACTTCGGTCGACACATATATACATATATATGTATATATATATATATATATATATATGTATGTATGTACACACATACACATTATACTTATATGACGAATGAAACCGTGCAATGTGAATATGTTAAAAAAAACAAGACTCCGGCGTAAGAGAACATCCGAAATCGAAAAAGTAAAAAAAATGAAATACAGCAAACTATCGACATTACGTTCTGTCCGTCCGTCGTAAACGAAAAAGAAAAAAAAACACAATACATATATTTCTGAATGTATTGTGTTCGTTGGACACTATTCATCGGCTGGAATCAAAGGAGACCATCTGCGGTTCGATACACGAGCAGCAGTCGAGGCGTCTGCCGTCGGAGCGAATACATCATCTACGAACTGAATTGCACGAAGAACAATCAGACGGTGCGGACCGATCGTGTGACGGGACGGCGACGTTCGACGTTCGGCCGATCGAACGCGCGGCACCGTCTCGCACGGATTGTCGTTCTGCGGAACTCGACTCGACTCGACACTCACGCACGTATTATCTGTCATCATAGTGTGTCGATAACGTACGTCGCCACGCGTGGCGTGGCGTGGCGTGTTCGATTATGCGCCGGTTTAATTGAATTCTCCATCGTTCGATTGATGCGCGAATACGACACTCGCGTGTACGAATCGGACACGGTTCGAACGAAGGACTGCGACATCGACATGGGAGATAACAGACAGCACGGGAACGCATGCCGACGACGATTCTAAAGCGGAAAAATCAAATTTCGGGTCCGGCGGTGTCGTACACTGATCCGACTGTACGACATCCGAATCGATTTTTGTTGTTAGCGGGGATTTGTGTCTCGTTCTTAAATCGTGTGCCCCGACAGTCTCTTGGAAAAAGGCAAATATATGTATATATATACACGCACACACACACACATGCGATATGCGCACGGAGTGTGTATATAGCGAGGTGTTTCGTCAATCGCTCCGATCGATGTCACTGCTCGTGACGAGTCCGTCCGTCCGTCCGTCTATCGTTTTGTCGCGAGTGCGAGCACGTTCGTTCGATGCGTCTGTCGTCTCGTCTCCTAATTGAAAATTGTCTCGATCGACGGCCCGACCCGCTCCAGACACCCGACACTTCGATTGATGAAATGTACGGCAGCGTTCGCAGCCGCCGCCCGTCCGTCCGTTCACTCGCTCGCTCCTCATTGAAACAGAACCTCGCTTTGAAAACTCGCACAAGGTCCCCGAGAATTCGTACAAAATTAAACTTAGTCAGGCGTGACCGAGCGTAATACGATACGCGCATTATACACATGCACGCATGCATGTACGTACACACACACACACATTAGAACGGATTGAATGGGTGAAAAATTGAAACGCGTCCCGCTATTCAGCAGCCGTCGGCCTGCGGCTCGTTTACTATAGTTTCTATTATTTTCTATCGACGGCGAAATTGTCGAAAACGTGAAAGTGGACAGAAGGGAAAAAAACGTGTCCGTCGAATCGAATCGATTCGCGGAGCGCGATGATAAATTACGTTCGCACGTAACCGGATACGTTGCGCGCCCGTCGTCGCCGCCGCCGCCGCCGCCTCCGACGACGACGACGCTCGCTCCGATCGATGCGGCGGCGGCGGCGGCGGCGTCGCGGCTCGTTAACGCGCTTCGAACCGCCCGCCGTCGCCGCACGTCGTGTTCGTGCCGCGAACGCGAATACGAATCGGGCGTCGAAATCGGAACGGAACGATCGGAACATCTGCCGTTCGGAGCGTCCTGGAGGGCGCGTTCGTCGTCTTCTTCTCGCTACAAAACGATCCGAATTCCGACCATACGTTCCGTATTAGGGCGACTAGTCCACAGATGCGAACGCAACTACAACGATAAAATAGTAACGGCGCTCGGAATGAAGCCGAAACATAATCTTTGTGTGTATATAAGTAGAAAAAAAAAATGAATCCTCATAATATCGAGATGAATCTTTCTCTCTATCAACACTTTTATGCAGGCTGCGTGTTCACATTCCTCATTCATTCGATCTGATATTTTGTAGAATTTCATCATTATCGAATCACACACACACACACGCACACACACACACACACACACACATATATATATATATATATATATGAGAGAGAGAGAGGGACGTGACCGCATTTGGCGTAGTGACGTGTGCAAACGAACGAGACGCAGAGACGCACGCACACAGAGGCAAACACATTTCCGACATCCAAACATTGAAACATCTCGAGTGCGTTTTCTTAAAATAAAGTATTTGTACACCAAATATTATCGCAGACCCCTGTGTTTAGGTTCGAACGAGTGCTTCGAGTGTTTATTTAAACGTTCGTTAAAAGCGAATGACACTGTCTTCACTTCTAGTCGTTTCGCATGCGGTCGGTCCGTCCGTCCGTCCGACCGACCGTCCTGCACGTTTGCCGATTCGGGGGCGCGGGAGGGCGGGCCGGGACCTTTTCGAAACGGACGCGCGGTGGAGACGGTCGCCTCGCCAAAACGCAACCTCCCATCGTGCGGAGGCGCCTCGTACACTCGAATCGAGTCGAGCCCGTGAACGAACAGGGCGTCCTCGGGCTCGACCCGTGCGCCCTGCACGGGCGAGAAACGCATTGGTTCACGGCTGGCGCGCGCACGCAACGCGGATTACAAGCTTATCGCCGCCGTCGCGGCGAGAAGTGTACGCGCTCTTTGCATTTTTTTCACTCTCCTCTTCGGACGATATCGGAAGAGCCGCAGTAAAAGGGGGGACCGACGCGGCCGGCCGTCCGACGAAACAGCCGAAGTCGGATTTGCGTGCGAGAGCGGGTGGCGTCGCCCGCGAACGCGCGCCCGTTCGCATCCCTGGCCCCGGATTCGAACTCTCTCGGCGCGGGCGAGATCTCCCGTCCGTCCGTCCGGCGAAAGTGAGCGGACGGAATCGACGAGAGAGAACGCTGCTTGTCGTCGGCGACGAGCGTGCCTGTCACTTACGTTATACATTTTTATTGCTAACGGTCTCCCGTCTGACTCGAGCATATTTCCATTATTAATATTCGAACGTTTACACATTTCCATTTTTACTCCATACGCGCGTATCGTATGTCATACGTGGATATACATATATACATACACACACATGTACATATGATATTATGTATGCAAATGCGCAGAAAAGTTAATAATAAAAATAGATCCGTATTTCAACGTATTCATTTCAGCGAACGTGTCGAGTGTTTCTGAGTTGTACGACGGGGAAAAAAAAACAACAGACGCGACGTGCATAAAAAGAGACACGACACGAACCGGCAAACGTCCGACAGCGTTTCGATTTCGTCACGTTTCGGAGCGTTGCTGCCGTTCTGTATTTTCCGCGTGCCGCGGATCGATAGCGAACGAAATCGAAGACGTTCGGACGGGAGCGCGAAACGCCAGCGCCGCCGTGGCGTCTCCTGCCGCCGAACGTTCGTCTCGATCGATGCAGGAACAGAAAACGCACGGGCGATCAACTCGACCGTCGACACAGACCGACGCTCCGTCGCTCGCACGGCGCCTCGAGCCGCGGCGTGAAAATCGCCGCACTCTACGAACGGTAACCGAGACGGAGACGGGACTCCGATTCGGGAACGACTTCGCGAGTCGGACGATCGTTCCGGCTAGAGAGGACAGAGCCGGATAGGATAACCGAATCGAATCGAATGTCCAGCACGTTCTCCGGTATCGACGCTCCTCTTTCACGTATCGTGCACATCTCCGTGCACATCTCCTATACTTATTATGTCGATACGTCCGCGACACATTTTTAATGCGATTTATTTAATGATTTGATTTCGAAGACGTGCGTTTTTCTATATTTCTTTCTTTTTTTTTTTAAAAAAAACCGCGAATTGTAAAGAGATATCGTACTGGAAACGAGCGCGGCAGATCTGTAACGGAAAAAACACACACACACAGGTTTTTTTCATACGGCCGGTGTAAACCTAGACAGTGGTCGTCGTGTGCGTTTTGTAATTTTTTGCAAACTACAATCACGCATGCATGCACAGAGACACAAACGCGCACACACACGCATGCACGCGGATCTGCATGTTTTTGCACACACACACACACACACACGCCTCAGCGGTGAATGTTGCAAGCGTGTAGGTGGGTCACGGCGTTCGCCCGCCGAAGACAAGAGAACCGAACCGGGTGTGACATGCGAAGTGCACACGCGGTGTCCGGTTTCGTTGCGGCCACGTTCTACTGCAGAAACACTTTTGTTACCGCCGCCGCCGCCGCCGCCGTGCACGTACATCGCATCCCGATGACCGCCGTTGCGGTCTAGCGGAGCGCTTTTCGTCGTACACGGTTGCGGGCGAGGCGGCCGCGGCGGACGGAAAAGTCTCGAGTTCGCGTCCCGCCGGCCCGCCGCGGTACGTGCCCCGGCGGCCGCGGCCACCGCGCGACCGTCGATCGAACAGGATGCACGCACGCACGCACGCACGCAGCTACGTTCGACGTAACGAGTATCGACAGAGCGTAAAGCGTGTACGGTCGAATTACGTCGCTACGAAAATCAATTAGAGCCTCGCGTCGCGAATAGAAGGATGTGCAGATCGGATTTGTCTCTCGATGAGGAGGCGGAGTCGCCGCGCGGCGAAACCAGGCCGGGGACGCGGCGGCCGCACTCGTCGACCATCGACGGACGTGTAGCGTGTGTGTGTGTATATTTATATATATATATATATATATATATATATGTATATACGTATATATATATATACATATGCAATGATGCACCAGATAAACATGAAAGAGAACCGGGGATGGCGGGGCGGTAGTTACGACGAGATGTAATCGTCGATACGGACGTTGACAAATTAAAAGTATAGACGAGGTGTCCGTGATGTACGAACGATAGCTGCTGAGCGAACCGCGAAACGACCAACAGGAACGGGAACGACACGTCGCACAAACAAAAATAAACAGCAACGTTCGAATTCGTTCGAAGCGTGTTAGGATGAACGTTTCTAATTCGACATCGGCGCAAGTAGTAGAGTCGTTCGCTCGTCTCGTGCGCACTGCCGCTGCTGCTGCTGCTCGATCGGAATGAAAGTCGCGAGGCGCTCGGACGATCCTCACTCCCGACGATCGCCGTATCGAGGATCGACGTTCGTTCCCGTCCGCGGTACGCGCGTCCTCGGCAGTGACAGAGGGGGGCGAAAGGAGAGAGAGGAGAGCGCGCCGCCGTCGCTCCTGTGCACGAATAATTCACGTGGCGCAAACAACAAGGGGTTGCTTTAATCAAATCCAATTCGGGCGATGCAATTTGAGCGGATCATCGCCATAACAACCTGCGCTCGGCGCCCCCCACCCCCCGCGCGCCGGCATGTTTTAAGCACGAGATTGTCGGTTGTTAACAAGTCCCTCGCGATCTTATTATAACACTTCGTCGTCGACGCCGCCGCCGCCGCCGCCGTCACCATCGCCCGAACACCGAACCGTCCTGACCGAACCGGAATCGGGGTGAAAGTTGCACAGCACGAGCGGACTGCAGAGATGCGAACGTTTATTAGACGGATACGCGGCACCCCCGTGCATCTTTATGCGCGCACACGCACGCATACATATATACATACATATATATATGTATATATGTATACACACACACGCATGCTTACGCGTGGAATGATACCGATCTTCAATGAAAACCTCAAAAATCGATTTCAACCCGCTCATACTCAAACGAAACACCTCTCCTATCTAACTTGATTCCGTGCCGAGGTGTCTGTATGTCTCTACACCTTGTTAAATCTCACCCCGTTTTCCGTAGCAATTAACATTCGACGAACGTTTAGTTTACTGCAAACAGTCCGTTCACATCGATCGACAATGAAGAGATCTCTATTAATTCTCGCGCTTATGTTCTCTAGATTTACTTAGTCGAACGACGAAGGATTAAAATACAAGTACACGCACGCACGGCGTACGCGTGCGTGCGGAGCGCCTACCGAATGATTTTCAAGCCCGACGCCGTCCTAATTAGACGAAGGAATGACAGGTACGTCGCCGGCCGAAAGAAGATCCATCAGGTAAGTACAATCGGGGGCGGCTGGGAGGGAGCGTGTCGATTCGATGACGTGCGCGGTCGTCACGTGCCCGGCCGCGTGCGTTAATCAGGCCACGTGCCGAAGCGACGCTTCCGCCGTGGAACTTAATCCGCCGATGACTGCGGAGCCGCGGCGAAGACACGACATCGCCGCCGGGGCCGCCGCCCCCGTCACGAAGACCGTCGGCCGATCGATAGGTGCTGCGCGGCGGACGCCGATCACGTTCCGCATCCATCGAGACGACGATCACGGCCCGAGATGTATTTACGTTTCTACCGTGTGTGTGCGTGTGTGTTGTGTGTCCTCGCCCTCGCCCTCTCTCGTTCGCGCACGGCGCATCTAATCGAACCGGACGCCGCTCGCCCGCCCGTAATTATTCGCGGAGCGGATTATTAGCGGCGGTCGCAGTGAACGGACGCCGTCGTGCAACCACCTTATTATTAAATGCGGACCTCTGGCTGCCGCATGCAATTAAGATGTAGCCATGGCGACGCCCGTCGTCGTGCGGGGAACGGATTTTACGCCCGTAATGATATACCGTTCGGTCGCCGTCGGCACCGGGTGGGCGCGCGCGGGTGTGTGTGTTCGATGCGCGATCGTCGTACGTTTCGTGTAAGTAACGTAAGTACGTGCGCCGGTGTCGTCGCGTCCGTCGGCGTGTCCCACACGCCGGAGGAAAGGGGTCGTTTGCGTCGTTCGCCGCAGAGATCATCCACTTTGTTTAACCTTTGCTAATGCCACGATAGATTCGTATACACACGTGCATACAGACACAAATTACATATACGTATATACATATATATATATTATATACGTATACATATATACAGAGAGAGACGATTCTATATGGAAACTAATGGATTTTAAGCTGCAGTGCTCCGGTGTCCGACAGACACCGCAGTGAACGTAAATTAGAAAGAGATCTGTTGTACAAATAAGTCGTAACACATGTCGAAAGTAAACATCGAAAACCGCGATTGTTAAATTACCGTTGTCGTATAATTATGTCGTTTTGATTCAGTTGCATTCGTAGACGGGCCCCTTCGCTCCTGTACTGCGTACTGCTACACACGCGTCTACGACTTTCGAAGTTGGAATTTCACTTTGTGCCGTCCCGACTCGTTCCAGACGTCGTGGCACAAAGCGATCCCGTGCGATAAGGGCTGACGCGCGCGCGCGCGTGTTTGTGTGCGTGTGTGATATAACGAGAGACGACTTCTCGTCGGAACGACGTTAATGCTCGCGCTCGTGCACATTCTGTGCGTGCGTGCGTGTGTCGAGAGTGGCAGGAGGAGAGAGAGAGAGTGTGCGTGCGAGTGGCCGCGACGATCGAACGGGGGCCGTGATTCGTAACAGCCGTCGGTGCGCGGCCGTCGTGATGTCGACCACCTGGCCGTTAATTGTGACATTCGTTAGCGACGGGCGCGAATCGCGCGGGGGAGGCGAAGGGTAGAGAAGGACTCGTCGACCTATTAGCGCTCCGCGTCGTCGTCTCCGGCACACATTTCCGACGTCGTCGGTCGAGTCCGCCGACGGTGATTAATTTCGATTGCTGCAAATGGACGTCGCCGAGCGAGCGATCGATCATTCCGCCGAACCGTGTGTATAATCGACGGTCACGGACCGTGTAGATGATGATTAGCCGGCCATGTGCACAGAACACACGCACACACACACGTACGCAAGCGATACGCCTGTGATAATTACAAGACGCATCGATTATTCATCTATTTTCGTTGTGTCTTTCGACTTTACATTCCGTTTCGGATGTCAACGGTGACAGCGGTGACATTGAACGCAGAAATCGTATTCGAGAAGCAGGCGGTCCGAGATCGTCTCGAACGCGATCGTTCCTGTTCGCGGCGAAACGTACGTTTCGTGCGGAGAGAGAGAGCGCGTTTCGTGCCCGCGAGCCCGGTGTCGGAATCTCGCCTCTACATTGTCGTCATTCTCGAACACGGATCCGTTTCAGACGCAGAGAGATCCGGGAAATCGATCGGAGCGCGGCCGACGATCATTTATCCGGACGTCGCTGATCGGAGAACGATTCGCGGTCCGCGGGAACGGACAGAGGAGCATTTGCGGAGGTCGATTCGGACGGAACGTATCTCGAGGCCGACTCTTCGCACCCGTCACGTGCGAGCTCAGTCGGATGGCGCTCCGTGTTAAACGCGCACACGAGCGGGACCCGCCATTAAGGCGACCGCTCCCGTTCGAGAATTGTCGAGAATCCAAGTGCTCCGTCACGACCGCCGTCCGCGACGGAAGTCGGCAGAAGTGTGTTCTCGCGCGTCGTCCTGCCCCGTCGGGCCCGGGCCGTGCACGACGCAGCCGGTCGGCCGGCTCTCGAGCTCGCTCGGTGCGGCAGTTCGTCGCTCGTCGCCGCCGCCGCCGCCGCCGCTGCCGTCGCTATAATGGTGTAATTTGATATATACAGCTCGTCGTCCTTTTATGCTCTTCTCGCAGTTGGTTGCGATGTGCCAAGCCTCCGCAACGACGCTGCCGCCGCCGCCGTTCGGGGGCAGATCGTCGTTCACACAAACACACACACACACACACACACACAAATCGAATCTAGAGAGAGGAGCGAGAGTGAGCGTGCGTGCGTGTGTGTGAGAGAGAGAGACGCGCGATCGAGACGGGGAGCGAGCGTCGGCGTCATCCTTGTCCGCAACGTTTTCCGTGTCACGAGCGTGACAGTGACGGGCACTGTCGTCACAGCGAGCCCGCGGTGTCGACCCGTCTAAACTCTGTGCCGCTTTTCACCGCCGCATCACGTTTCGGCGGAGGTTTTGCTCGCGCGGGCCGCCTCTTCTCTTTCCACTACCGACAATTAGCGGCGACCGTTCAATTATCCGAAACACATCGGCGCTGATGCGATCGACGGAGTCGAGCGACGACCGCTGCGCACTCGAATCGCATCCACGACACAAATACTAAACAATCTACGACCGAGACGGTTACATTGAAATATATATATATATATTACTTTTCGTTTTGCAGGTTTAAAGACGACCGAGACACTAGCGCTTCGCGCCGACCACCTTGTTCAACATCCTCGAAGCACCAGTGAAGTCTGAACGTCGGACGAGAGAGAAAATTTCTGTCGAACGTTAGAAACCATTTAGGCGAACGCTCTACGACGACGTGTCCGTTCCATGCGTCGGGGCTCGGCTGTTTTTCACGTTCAGACATTAATGTTTTGCGGACAAGATACACGCGCACACGCACACAAGCGTGCAGACCGTCCGTGTTTACCTGCTTGCGCACGGAGCGACGGGACGCCGTCGCACAGAGCGAATCGAATTTCTTTCGCCCGTCCGCTCGTCGGCCCGTCATCGTCGAGCAAATTACATCGGAACGCAGCAAATTGCGACCACAAAAGAGAAGAGAATACCTGAATTATATCTCTCCGGGCATGTCGTGACGGACGGGCGCGTATCGGATTACGCTCGTCGCTTTTTTCTCGTGTCCGTGTGTGTGTGTGCGTTGTACGTTTTTTTTTCCTTTCTAATACGAAACACACACACACACATCCATCCATCGTACGTCGAAACGTGCGAACTTATGTCACCGGTGCAACAACGCACAACAAGGAGCATCCCCCCCCCCGCCGCCGGTCCGGCCCCGTCGATACCTGACCGCGCCATTACGTTTCGTCTTTTCCTCTTCGTCGTGTGCGTGCGCGTCGTCGGTCGAGAACGTTCCCCGGGATTAGTGAGCGTAATTCGATGTTTTTGTCGTTTAAACTGTTGTCCCGGCCGACCGTCCGACCGACCGACTGACTGACACGATAATAGTTCCTAATTCTCTTGCGCAACAAAAGATTAAGTACCCTCGCTCGAATCAGACAAAGCGACGGACTGGAAATCATTACCTCTGTTGCGCTTTTCAATTTCGGATCACGGCCCGTTATCGCTCCCATTGTTCGAGAACACTGTTTCTCTTGCGCATCGACGATCATCTTGTTACACGGAGCCCCCGTTCTACACTCGATTTACACGCACGGACCGGTGCGTACCTGTGCACGCACACACACACAAACATTTACGAAACGTACGGCCGAACGTGTTTGTGCGCTCCATTCGTTCGTCCGGCTAATAGTTTTATGATTGCTGCTGTCGATCGAACACAACAGAACGGTTTGAAATGTTTTCAGAAGCAAATCGGACGGGTCTAATTTAAAAAAAAAAACATTCCTCACTCACTAGCCCGACTGTTAATTGTTCATCGTTAGAAAGTACGAAAGGAGGACAGTTTTTTTTTTTTTAGAAAAAAGAAGCTACGGCTAGAGTTCCGTCCATCGGAGAGCGGACGAACGATCGAATTGCCGTGCGTCCGACCGTTCGAATCTCGCCGCTGAAGCGACGACGCTTCCCCTGTGTCCCGTGATCATCGCGGACCGGACGAGTCTATTCATTGCGGTTCATTATTTTTCCCTCGCGGTATCGGGGCGGCACAATGCACGATGCACAGTGCGTACGGGGACGAGTGTCAAATTATCGTGATGCCCTCGACTGCACACGCATCGGACACGGACGTGTGTGTGTGTGTGTGCGTGCGCGCATGTGTTCGGCAAACAGCCGGGATAATTGAAAATGTTTGCGATGTGTTTGTTTACAGCCCAGCGCGCATATGTAATCTCGTTATTTCGGATAAGGCGAGCTCCGATTCAATTGTATTTTATATATATATATATATATATATATATATATATATATATATATATATATATATATATATGTATATATTGGAAAATTTGTTAAACCCCGACTTAACGTGACTTAACTGGTTGTTGAATGTTTATATAAAAAGGTTTTGGATGTATTTACTACTCTTTTATTACTGATTAAAAAACACCACTAGTTCAAATATAATTGCTGTATTTATTTATAAATATGAGGAAGTAATGCAGTTACAGTATGATTGTAATTATCGAAATAATACAAGTTGACAATTATACTAGGTGATGATACAAATGCGCTTCGCTTTTCGATGTTCCAACAACTCGACCGGTTCGTTCGAGCTGTTCGATGCGACTGTCTCTGGTCCGAGAATATTTATTTATCGTTCCTACAATGTACTTCAGTATACTGAATCGAGTTTAACAATCAATGTTCAAATTACCGAAGTATTTGCAATAATGAAAGTAACGACAACATACAAAACGGTTTAGAAAATCGACAATTAAACATTTCACTACACAACACGACAATTGAAAATTTTATACATAAATATGTACAACACTGGTTCTACATTGTCCGGTTTGACGGTATATCAAATAAAATAAAACGATCGAACGAAATATTTGGTGTATTGAAGATTGAATCAATATCATCTCTACCCTTTGCTACGGAACATATATATATGTATATACATATATATATATATATATATATATATATATATATATATATATATATATATATGTATATGTATATGTACATATCCTTAAGTATATTATTCAGTATCGAAGAATGCAAAAACATCTCGATTTATCGTATTCACTGTAAACTAATCGCTGTGGACCGTTAGTATCGGACTGTGTGCCATCTGGGATTACGATCGCCACACCTCCCGAATGAACCCGGCCACGCTATGCGACAGACGAGTCATCGAGTCTCACGAGTCACTCGGGTGTCCAGATGACAACATCGTTCGGCTATAAGTTACGGCCCACTCGCACTCGCCGTCGGAATGAAACGTGAAATCGCGAAGAAGAAACCAGACTCGGGTTTCGTCGCTCGTCGGCGCTGCACAGCGTCGGCGGTGTCGCTCTCGCGCGCGACGTCGACTCCACGTGCGATCTCGGTTTCTCCCGTCGAACGCCACCGCGTCGACGATTCGAACAGAACAAGTTCCGCCGCAGACGTTCGCTTCGTTCCCGTTCCGACCGAATCCGAGCTCGGCGGGCGTGCCGGGCGCGTCTGTCGCGCTCGTCCGACGAGTCGCGTCCGCTCCGACGCCCCGACGAACGGCGGACGCCCGATCAGAATGTCGTACGGATCGGATCGGATCGATCGTCGCCGCCGCCGTCGTCGTTCGAACAGAGAGACGAACGGCGGCGCGCACGTCCGGCCGTTCCCGCTAGTTGTGCTCTCGAACATCATCGTTCACGCCCGATCGAAACGAGCGAGCGGCCCGGCCGGCGCGACCCGCGCCCGCGGCGATTCGACTCGAGTCGGATTCGCTCCGTGTGTCGGGACCGTCCGATTAATATCGGGCCGGGACACGGTCGCGGTCCGCGTGCGTGCGTATAAAAAAGAAAGAGGTCTCGAGTCGTCCGGACGGCGGACGCGCGGACCACCCCGTGGCGACAACAAATTTTCAACAAATTAGCTGACACGCCGTTGATGGATGACGATCGGCGCGGCTCCGGCCGGGCGGACGCAACGCGGCCGCGAGAGCGAGACGGACGCAAACGGCCGGCGGACGGCCGTGGCCAGCGAGCGTGCGTGCGTTCCGTTCTGAGCGACGACGAAAGAAATTCTTATGCACACACACACACCACCTGTTCGATCTTGATTCATGTGCGACGAACAGAATACACGTCCGTCCGCGTGTGTGTGTGTGTGTGTGTGGACGACGACGACGACGATGATGAACAAGAGGAAGCTTCAGCATGGGCGCACAGGCGGTGTCGGGTTACGGTTGCTTTTCTCCGCTTTCCGCTTCGTGCTTTTTTTCCCCTTAACTCGATCTGCGTCGGTGAGGGTGCTGTCGCTTCTGCGAGAAATCATTCGACACAGTTGCGTTCACGTTTATGCTCGGTCGTGTGTGCGTGCGTGTCTGTTTTTTTTCCATTCGAATTGGAAAAACGAGCAATCTGCCGTGACTCGGCTCGGGACGAGACGCTACCGGCGCCGATTTCGTCGTCGTCGTCGTAAACAAGATTCGAACAGAGCATCGAACGAATCGGATTATTGCCGCCATACAAACATCCCAGTCGGCCGCATCGTACGGCATTCGCCCGATGCAATGTTAAATGAATGCGGCGGTGGTCACCTCTACTTTTTTTTACGGTTCCCGTTCGCCTCCGCTCATCGCCGCACTACTGCCCGTTCGATACGAAAAACTAAACGTACGAAGACGGCGCAGAGAGAGACCCAGACGAACGGACGGCGCTGCCGGACGTCGCGTCGTCTCCTCGGACGCGCGCGCGTCTCGTCGAGTGTTTCGAAATCGAGTGGCGGCCACTTAAATTACTAATGAGATAGAGGTAACAGAAAGCACGCTGTAACTCCGGCCCGTTCGCACGGGCGGTGTCTCGTCGCAGGAGATCCGTTCGTCTCTCTTTTTACGCGCCGCTCCGCTTTCGACACCGGTCGCGCACACGCGACTCGGTCGTCACACTCGCGCGCACGCACGCGAGCGTCGAGCGCGTCGCTCGCGCGTATCCCTCCGCGGTCCGCGGACGGCGCACCGGCGGCGTCGCAGCCTCCGCCTCCGCTCCGTGGGATCCGGCGCACATGGCGCGCCGACAACGTCCCGCGTGACCGCAATACTCGCCGACATTCAATTACCGGCCCATTACGTGCCGACTTCGGTTACAATTGCCGACGGTCGACCGCTGTACGCTGTTCGCAAATTACAGCCGGCTGCGTTTCGGCACCGGCGAGACGTCCGACCGCACGACGAAACACGAACGGTTCTCGATGCAACACATCGGAATCTGTCTGTGTGTGCGTGTGTTTACGTACGGCACAGATTGAATTTCCACATCGATTCATACGTCTTCGACGATCTGCGTCACGGCCGCACGCACGCACGCACGCAACTTTTCACTACCCCTCGCACGCCGTATTCCGTCCGTCCGTCCATCGCAGCGAGACGATTCCTTAGCACCGCTGCCATTGCGTCCGTTACAGAAACAAGCGAATAACAGCGAATACTAAATCCACCGGTCGGTACGGTACGAATCGCTCGCGTGCAATTACAACGAAGCGCGCCGATAAGATTTAAACTTTACAGCGAAAGAGGGAAAAGGAAACAAACGATCACAACGGCAGCTATACAGTGGACTACTAGGGAACGCATCTGCGCGAGAGAGATTCGCCCGCGGTTGCCTGATCGGCACATCGACGGCATCCGTTATAACAATCGATCCGTGCGTGTATCGCGATCGTGAGTTCAAAAACGAACGCGTGGTACCCGATTCCCTCTTTTTGTTTATATATATATGTACATATCACGGGCGACCGTCGGATCTCATCCGCAGCAGATTTGCATTCTTAAAAGAATCAAACTGATATGTCTATTTGTGCGGAAATGGAAACGCGACGTAGCTGACTATCACGTCCAGAGAAATTCTAATCGGACATCCGCAAGCGGATCGTCGTTCGATTTCGATTCGAACGAGGATCGAGAACAGAGCGCGATGAGAGACGTTCACTGATTCGGAAACAAGCCGCCGTTCGGCTTTAATTAAATCGACGTTTTCCATTTCTGAACGGTCACCATCTCTAGATTACATACAGGTGTGCATTACATAAACATATATATATATATATATACACACATACATATATAAATATATATGTGTGTGTGTGTGTAAAGGAACATGAACTTGTCTGAACTGAAGCCTTAAGAATGCGCAACGATCTTGTGAGAACTCTGTATAAAAGTGTATAATATTCCAAAGAACTCATATCCGTTCGATGTATGTGGGTAGATGTGTTTGGGGAAGGATTATTGCCTCGCGCTATCGTGTGTGTGCGTACATACACACATATATATATATATATATATATACACACACACGTATGTATGAATGTGTATATACACAGCTTCTCATCTTCGGTGCTTTGTCTAGAGACGTTTACGATCAATGTAATTTTTCTGCGTACGGCAGTTCGGATAGAGCATTTCTGGAATTATCAACATTCGTTTCATCTGATTCTACACGAACGGCTGCCAATTTTGTAATTAACACGGCCGATGAAAAAAAATCGCACATGAAAAGATTAATAAAAGCATTTATTTACACATATATTAATCAGCGTATGCACACATGCACATATACACGTATACACGCACGCACGCACGCACATAACAGAAAACAGTCCGTTCGCATCTATTCACAGCACGAATGCCTCTCTCATCGAATCTACCGGCGGCCCGCAGTGTACGCAAACACAAACAAAGGGATTTCCTCCGTCCGCTCGGTCGACGTTAAATAAAAGAGAGGAAAAAATTTCGTTAAATTAAAATTCACACTAGAATTAACACGTCAGTACCGGTCACGGTGACGTATCGACTTCGGCCGCGGACGTCTTACAAGTGTCGAAGCGGAGACCGGCGGCGGCGCGGCCGGCCCGCTCGCGTCCGAACGCGCCCGTCGTCGAGAGCGAAAGTGGCGGCGAAGCTGTCCGTCTCGTCGCTAATTATGCGACGACGACGACGACACACTCGTACGGGTCCGAGTCGGATTCGTAGCGTACGTACCTCGTTCGTACGTCGCCGATTTCCTTTTAAATGCAGTTCGTCAATCTATCCACGCCGCAAACACGGAAGGCACACGCTCGTCCGTTAACTCCTTCCATTTCGCACGTACGAACGAATGAAGAAAACGTACAGTAAATCGAATCCTCATCATCGAAATTGCACACGCAGAACATTTGCATCGGTTTTGTTTTCTGTACACACACACACACACAATATATATATATATATATATATACATATACATATATCCATTTTATTGCATTCTATTCGGTCCGCTGCAGGGAGAAATCGAAATGAGCTGACGTCAAGAAGTTCACGATCAACGGCTAGGAAGCCTGACAAGTGTGCGTGTGTTCATTCACCGTAACACACACACAAGGGGTTTTATATTTTACATATATATATATATATATATATATATATATATATATATATATATATATATATATATATATGAAGAGAGAGAGAGAGAGAGATCGCTGCATCTATTCGGTATGACGGAGAACCCGCCGAGCGGACACTCGATCGAAACGGTACCTGTATTTCTATTGTAGGTCTTCACGCCGATCAGTTTCGTCAGTTTTTTTAGAACGTCGGCCAGGCCGACCGTTCGTAACCATGAAAATCCAGTCGTAATCCCTCGACGAAGAGTCCACATCGTCGGCACTCGAACTGTCCCACATTTCCGTTATCCGACAACCATTTCGTACGTTTCAGAGGTGTCCCCCCCGTCCGCTATGTGGACACGTTTCGTCTCCGAGACTGAAACCGGACGAGGTCGAGCATTATTCACGAGCGAGCGACTCGACCGTTTCACGCGTCCACACTGTCGTGTGCGCAACCATGTCGACGGTCCGCCCTGTAACGTGTCGTGACGACGTGAGATATCCGTTCGGATGTTTTCGTGCGGCTTAAGACCGACTCGAGAATCGCGAACGCCGTTCACACTAATCCTCGAGACGAGCGCGCGCCGCCCGACCGTGCGGACAGAGAGAGAGACGAGACGACAGAACGGACACACGGATAGACGGCCGGCGCCTTCGATGGATCCTCGAGGAACGACGGCGACGTGAGCCGTTCCCGTCCCATTGTGTGTGTTTGTTGACTCGCTTCCGCCTGATTCGGCGATGGATCCGTCTGTTTGTTCGGGGCTACACGGCGCGTCACAACGATGCTCGCTTGTGTGCCGTGTCCACTCGAGTACAACACCCGCCGCCGCCGGCACTCTACCTGCACGTTTGCGAGCGTTGCGAAACGTACGGGAGAGATGTGATGGCCGTGTGCAGTTTTGTGTGTGTTTACGACGGGCGCACCGCGTGCTTGTGCGAAAAATGTGCACTCGGTCGGCGGCGGCTCGCTCGTTCGATTGCACGGCACGTTTGTCGAATACGTACGAACGTGTGTGTGTGTGTGCGTGCGTGCGTGCGTGCGTGTCCCTCCATAAATAAATGGGGAAAAAAAAACAGAAAAAAACACACGCACGCACACAACGGGACGAGAGCGTATCCGTATCAAACGAGACATTGATTTGGCTTCGCGGCTGCGCGTCCGTGTATCGTCTTCCATTTCCTGCAATTTCGTCGATATCGATGTCATCCGCACACACACACACACACGTGCACTTTCCCTCCGCGTCGACATCACATCCGTTTGAAATAAACTTCGTCGCCGACTCGTTTTTTGCCAGCCCCGGTTTCACACTCTGCGGATCGTTGTTCGAAAGTCAACCACTCGACCGCGTACGTCTCTCGATAACCGCACAACAATGCACGGGTAGTACTCGTCGAACGGAGGAGACCGTGTGTCGCTTTCGTCTTGTTTTTTTTTTCGTAATGGTACAGTCGTCCTATCAGCCACGCGGTATATAAACTCGCCACGGCGGGTTACGCTGCATCGGTTACGTTTTCAGAGCAGCTCGGAACGAGCGTGTTTCTTTTTTTTTTAACATGAAAGGAACACAGAAGCGAGCAACACGAATTCTGTCGTAGATGGACGCGATTTCATCGATAAATCGCGGGATCCGACCGCGTCACCCCCTGTGCAGTGTCGCTCCCGCGAACGACCGTCGTCCTCCGGTCGTCCCGCGAGCAGCGAGAAGTTTCCCATTCGGATTTTCACGATCGAACACGTTCAGCGATCGACTATTAATTATTTTCGATCGTCGCTCGTGCAGCCAGTCATCCGATATAATAGAGACACGTCGCGCGGACCGTTTTCAATCGTCGATATAAGGCAGTTCGGAGTCGAAATGATTGATTAACAGTTTAATGACGACGAGACGAGACGAACACTCGAACGGTTTTACACTCACGCGACCGGCAGTATTTTTTTTATATATATGTATATACATTTATGTATATACATATATATATATATATATATATATATATATACATGTATGTATACATACATATATATATATATGTATACATATATATGTACGTGTGTATGTATGTATAAATAATACACGCACACACGCGTACACGTGCATACGAGTGAAACTATAATTCACTTCAACCCAAATTAGTGCGAAAATATCCCAAGTGACGAATAAAATTCGATACACTGTTTCCTGAACGCAGTTTCAGTTTACAGAAGACGCTACAAGGAGGCTGAGGAGCGGCGCGCTCGCTCGCGGCAACCGGGTGTGCGTCCGTGCAACAGAGACGGCGTACGCGCGACGCGGCACGGCGACCGCAGCCATCTCTGTCGTGTGCGTGCACGACTCATTAGCGGAGCGACGGGCGAGCAACGCACGAAAAAAATTATACAACTTGTTTATGTATATATATATATATATATATATATACATATGAATATGTGTATATATATAAACATGTATATTTATGTCTTTATGTAGTCTGATTTGTGGGAATTCCGTACGGTTTTTTATTCACAGATTAAAAAAAGCATAAACAAGAATCTGAGAATAGACATTAAGGCTCGCATGCTACGCTGACACAAATGTACGCAAGTAGACACGCTCTTCTTACACACTTCGACGTGTGTGTGTGTGTGTGTTGGTGTGTGTGTGTGCCTCTGTCTGTCGTGTACGGACATGCACGTACGTAGATGTTTATCTAGAATAGCAGGTACGGAAGAAAAATGCACTGAAAGGTAAATCGGGCCGATTTTACGACACCGCCCGTCCGCGCCCGCCTTCCGAACGAGCACATTTCGAATTACAATGGAGGCACGTCGACGGGCGAGAAAATCCGTCGCCGGCGCGTGAACAACAACAACTGTCGATTCAATATCGGATCGAATTCGCGACATGTATCGAGCGCTATCGTTATCGTCTGCGCGAGACGAAAGTGCACCGCCGCCCCCCAATTCCACGTGTCGGTCGACCGTACTAGAGTCTGATGATACGAAGCGAGCGGAAGGCATGGGAAGCAGGAGACGAACGGTCGCTTCTCGCTGCGACTCTGACGGTGGATCGGAAGAAGAAGAAGAGGAAGGAATGCGCACGGGCGACGACGATCGTTTGTCGAACACTCGTCCCGGCGGTCGGTCGGACGTGGAAAGAATTCGTCTGGTGAGAGAAGAGCTCGGCCACAGGGTGCCGGACGCTCTGCGCCTGTCGGCGAGCGACGCCAGAAATCCGCAAGCGTAATTAAAAGTCGTCTATTTGCGCGAACGGACGGACGGACGGACGAGCGAAGACGGCGCCGACGACGTCGTGAGGCGCAGCTCGTCGGATTCTGCGACGCATTTAACAGTTTCACGACGATGTCTGTAAGACGAGAAGATGCACGTGTCGGCGGTCGGCGCGCGCGCGCGGCGAGATGACGGCGACTCCCCGCCGTGTGTCTGTCAGCGTCTGTGAATCGCACGGAAATTATCGGAGCGCTCTTGAAGGGCGCTCGCCCGACGATTGCAGACCGTGCACACGCTCGAACGCACGTTATATGTCTCTCTGTGTGTGAACGCGCATACCGGGTATCGAATGGCGATGCCGTCTGACTTATTCCCGTCGCACAGAGGCTCGACAGCCGTGACGCGGTCGTCCATTCGCGGGATCCGCACCGTGTCGAGAAAAGTGCGGTCGCGCATCAGCCCATCGCGTTTCGAATTCGTCTGATTTCGGATGGTGTCACATTTATAAAAGAGAAAGTACAATTTTGGTAAAATCTATAGAGCGGCTTTTTTCCGATTATCATAGCCTACACTGAACCACCATTGTGTAGAAACGTTTTGGTTTCGGAACCAAAAAGAAATCAGGTTTTGTGTATTTGAAACCGTGGAGTCACGCTATGTACATATATATATATATATATATATATATATATATATATATATGTATATATACATGTACATATATACATATATACATGTACATATATATATATATATATATATATATATGTGTGTGTGTGTGTGTGCGTACGCATGCGCACTTCCCTTATCCGAACGCGCTCGTGCATTGGGGAAAAATACGTCGACGGCCGGCCGGCCCCGCCGGCTCCCGATTTATTAATTAAAAGTGAAAAAGTAAAAGGGCGAGGAATACCAGGCGCACACATTGGCGCGCGTTAATTACACACGAAACAGTCGTGTTATTTCTTTTTCCTGTAACACGAAACATCGTTTCATCTTCCGGCGGATTCGCGCGTTGCTGTCTGTCTGTTGTTTTTTTTTTTCTAATTAAAAAAAGAAGCATTACGTCCGCGTACGTTTTCGAGAACAGATGAAAATCTGCGACGCGGAAGCGTGCGGTCTGCGGAGACGGCGGTCGCCGAACGGAATCGCACGAAACGCCAAACGGCCGGACCGGCCGGTAACTTTCCGACTGTTCCGTCGCACGTCGTTCGTTCATTGATTCTCGAAAGTGAAAAAAAATAAACGCGCAGACGATTCGTCCGACGTCCATCTGGGCATCGTCAACGTTCGCCCGGTAAAATTCTCTCGAACTCGAACGCTGACGGTCCGTGTTCCGAGATGATGAAAAGCGGTACACGACTGACACAGACACACACACACACAGAGACGCGCGGAGACGGATGCGTGTGTGTGTGTGCGTGCGTGCGATACACACATCAACGTGAACGACTCACTCGTTCGTCGAGAGCGAGCGGCAGCCGCCGCCGCAGGCTCGTCCCGTCCGTCCGTCCGGCCGTCTGAAGGCAGACAAGTTTGACAATTGATTGACGTTCATAAGGAGCGCGCTCTGCTGCCGGTCGGCGCGCTGTTTGTTCAGGCCGAGTGACGGGCCGGTACGGGTCTGGTTTCGATTAAGAGGGACGGCGGCGGCGGCGACGACGTCCGGCCTAGCGTGAAGACACGCCGGCCATCGCCGAAGCGACCGCGGCGCGTTCCCGTGTTCGCTGTCTCGACTCTGGTACGACGGCCGCTTCCTGTTTTCGTACGGCCTCGCCCGACGAACAGACCGGCCGTCTGTTCCGAATACCGACCGGCCGGCCGGCCGGCCGACCGACCGACACAACGGACCGATTCTTTTTGCGAGCGTGCATCCCGGTAGACGGCGGTTCGACGTCTCGTGTCGTGACGCGGACGACGGGACGTCGACCGGCACGCGTGCAGCGCCGGCGTTTTTCAACACTGACCGGAAAAACGCAATCGCGCCCGAACCGAAAATCAATCTGAACCGGCGTCGGCGCGGCGAGCGACGCGATGACGAGACGCGGCATTCGACCGGAGATTCGGTTCACGTTCGTCGCCCTCCTCGACGGTCGTCACGGTGATCGTCTGTCGTGTAGTGCTCGTCGCGTCGGAGGCGACCGCACGCACTAGCTGTATTCGATCGGCAGGAAAGACGTTGCGATCCGTGGCGTCGACAGAGGAAAAAAATACAATCGACACACGAACGCGGACGTACGCTCTAAGGGGGAACGACCCGACAGCCGCTGAGAACAACAATGCGAGCGGTGTCGAGCGAGGAGCTCTGTCGTCCTCTCGAATCCCGAAAATCGTGTACGGGGAACGCCAGTGGGAACCGTCGCGTTTGAAATCGTAGACGACTTTTAAGAAATGCTTCTCGTTCCCTTTCAGCCGCAGTTCGCACGCGTTCGAGTAACAGGAGCGGAGCGTGTTATCGCCACGAAGCGCGGAGCGCACGCTTCCGACTCGCAATTTTAAACATCGATACGGAACGTCGATGCCAGTCCTTGCATCATCATAGTGTAGAGATGAGCGGCGGTACGAGAAAAAAAACACCTGATCAGATTCAAAGACCTTAATTGAACAGAGACATCTGCGAAAAGACCAGTCCGACTAACGATATCATACGTTCGAACGGCAAACAGAGCAACGTAGGAAATCACAAACTGAACATCGACGGCTGCGTGTGTGTGTGTGCGTGTTTCGGTAGTAACGGACACCCGTATTTCTGGTTAAACGCACGACGACTGGATGTGAGCAGCAGCAGCAGCAACACACACACACACACGCACGCACCGCTCGACAATAGTAGTAATAATAATAATAATAATAATAATAAACCACCCTGCCACGTATGACAGGGGGCTCGAACAGCGCTGTCCCGTCGCACCGAACAATCGCCGTCCGGCAGGGGGTACGCGTCCCCTGTTCGGAAATCGCCACGACACTGACATAATCACAGGGCCTCTGACGTGGGCACAAAGGGCGAAAGGTGCGCTACCACTACTACTACTACTACTACTACCGCATCGCGCGGAGGGCGCGCACATTGCGTAGACGGGCTCTCTCGTGTGCGTGCGTGTGTGTGTGCGGCGCGTTGCGTCCGCGGCGACGTACGATTTTCCAATAGACCGACTCATCTCGATCGCAACGACGATCCGAGAGAATAACACGGACCGCAATCGTACGAATCTGCATCGAGCTCCGCAACACCTCGACACGACGAGCGCCGTCCCGCCCCGCCCCCCTGCACGTGCACGGTTTTAATTATTCGCGTCGTTCGCACAGACGCGCACGGGCTCGAGTGCCCTCTCGGCACATTAGCTTCGAGTGGCAATATTATTCGCGCGGATAAATTCGAGTGACCCTCGAGAATGAAGTGCGCTCGCAGATAATACGCGCCGACATCCGTGTAACGTAACTCGGCCTACGTGCCACGCAGACGCGCGCGCGCGCACACACATGTAATAAACGGCGACGAGTGTTTCGATACGAACGTTCCTCTTGAATGCGCGGCGATGCCGACGACAAATTCGATCCGTGCGTGCGTGCGAGAGAGAGTAAATTCTGAAAGGCGCGCGCGCGAGAGCGTTCGAAACATAATTCGAGCCGCGTAGACGGGGGCCGGTGTAAATTTACGAAAGACGTCGCAGTGAAATCGACTGTCGGAACGGAACGGCGGTCGACGGCGAGATCGAGGAAGCGAGTCGGCCGAACGACGGCACTGTTTCCGACTTGAGATCAGGCCGCTGTGGGCTGGCGTCGAGCCGAGCGAGATCCGAACACGGTGCCGGTCGGGCGGCGGCCGCACGTACATCGATCACAACGGACGAACGGCCCGTCCTCGTCGGCATCGTCGGTCGTCACCTGTCGTCCGCTCGCCGTTCTCTCACGATGCGTTGAGAATTGCGTGCGCTGATTTCAGTGCAGATGCGTAAGAGATTTGACCGTTACGAGGTGTCATTTCATGTCGGACGTCAACGGAAATTGACGTTTTCTGGCCACAATACGGTGGCGGGTAGACGTCTCGCCCTGTCAGCGCGCGCTCGCCCGTCGTTTCATACGTAAATATAGATTATATATGTATATGTGTATATGTATTCAATTATCGGTGATTCGTGCGTCCCGTGACACGCGCGCCTCCTGTAAAAAGGCATCGGAAACGCGTACGCACGGTTTTCTTGGCGTACAGTCGAAACGCGACCGGGATCGAATCCGGCCGATAATATTCACGCCATCCGCCGATGTACTCTGTTTTCGTCCGCTCGCACGCCGGGAATTATTTTCGAGCGGCGCCGCGCACGCTACGTTCAAAAGCGAATTAGCGTGTGCACCGCCTCTGCATACAATAATTCACAACGGACGAACGGACGCGCCCTCCTCCTCCTCCTCCGCCCCGCACATGTACGACGCGGTCATATTCTGTACGTACACGTCCGTTTCGCTGTTCGAGCGAGACCGAGACTTTTAACAGCAGCCGACGGTGAACAGAAAAGCTCACTGCTACATGAGACCGGCATCCTTACGGCGTACGTGCGTGTGAGTGTGTACGGACACACACACACACACACACACACACACACGTCCGAACGCAGGGGACAATAAAAATTACACGTACACGTTAAATTATAATTTGTCCAAATTGTTTTTATTTGAAATTATTATCTTGTCTACACAATAAAAATATTCAAAAAAACACTGATTTGTTAACATGATAATATGTACGCTACACGGACGCGCGCGCGCACACACACACACGCACGCGAGGAATTTCTCGGGCTGGGATTTAGAAGCGACGACGGACTCGCGGCCGAATCGTGCGCCCGCGACGGCGTCCGCTTCCCCATTCGAACAGAACACGGCGAGAACGGCGCTCCATAAAACGCGAGAATCGTCGAGCAACGTTGTCCGACGTACTTTAAGCCTGTCCGCATATCTGTCCGGCGTCACTCATTTACGAACCGACCGAACTCGCACGCATGAAGTACGGTCTAATCGAATGTTTCGTCGATTTGTCGTGATCGCGTGCATTATTTATAATACTTTAACGGCTGAATTGCGAACACCATTATCATACAAAACGTCGTCCTCGAGAACGGTACAGGTGACGCGGTCCCTATAGCAAAAGTCGAGCGACAGACGCCTCGCCGGTGTGCGCACTCGCTCTACGCCCGTCGACGAACCGTCGTAGCGAACGAATATAACGTGCTCGTCACTTCGGACGTGCGGCGTACGTTATCCTCGCGTAACATTGACGAACGATCGGGGTCCCGTCGTGAAAACGCCAACATCAGCGTCGACGGGGGTGGAGGGTGGAGGGTGGTTAACGAGCAGGGACATCGTGCGTGCGGGATTTCATAAATGAATTCCTCTTCCGTCGCGCGAACCGCCCCGAAACGACGACGTTGCATCGAAATGCATGCTGTGCGCGACACATTCGACAGTACCGACGTGACAGCGTTCATTTACAGCATTCGTTCTCCGTTCTGAACGGCGGCCTCGACGATTTCTCGATCCCAGCACATCGACACACACACACACACACACACACACACGTGGAGAGAGGACCGCAGCCACCTCAGATCACACTTGACTGATTAATTAAGGCAGTACGGCGCTGCGCAGGTGGTCTCATGACAGATCGAAGCTGGCGATAAGGACGAAAGACCAGCACACACACACACACACACATCCACGGCCGGCCGCACGGCAGAGCGAGAAAAAATACGTTGATACGTATACGAATAAAAATAACACACGAAAACAATGTACATACTTAGTCAGACACACACACACACACACACACACAGTGTGTACGTAGAGATGCACGAACGTATAATGTGTACATATTTAGAGAGATATTTAGAAAACGGCGTGGAGCCTCGTATAATTTATGTGAAATATCCAGCGATATAAAATACCCGAGCATACACACACACACACACACACAACGCATAGGCGTGATTCTGGGAAGTGGCTGGGTGGCGTTTCGAGATGAGTTAACTTTCAATGACGCGAATTAATTATACGAGGCTATTTTTATGACCGGCCATACGTTTCGTACACACGAACACAGGCGCACATTCGAACGTCACTTCTTCATTCTATTGTTATGCTTAGAAGAATTCAAACGGTGCGTGTGCGTGCGTGCGTGTGTACCACACACACATGTGAATGTGAAAGGTTCGCCCTCGAATCGATCGTTCGGTACGCGAGTGAAACGTACGACGGACACGTTTAGACGTCACGTCTACCGGTCGACAGACTGCACGGTCGCATTTTTCAGTTCGTATTGAACGTGTCGGGGCACGAACGACGTCCGTAAAGACGACGACGCCAGAGAGACAGACGGGAGAAAAGAAGAGGTCGAGAGAGCGAATCGTAAACGTCATTGAAAACTAACGAGAAACGTAGACGATACGAGGAGTGCGCGGAGAACACTCGTCGGATCGACCGACGGATCCGACGATCGGCGTCCGCGTCTTGCGATGCGGAACGCGCACGGACGACGATCGACGATCGCCGGCGGTTCGCGCGACCGGCGAGGAGTCGACCCCGTGAACAAGTCACGAGACACTTCCGACAGTGACTCTGTTTGTCGATGGTCGACGGTCGGGCGCGACCCGCGCCGACCCGCCGTTCTCGCCGAACGGCCCCGTCCGAACGGACGACGACGACGATCCACGACGAATGTACGACGCGAACGGACCACCGTCGCGCGACGGGCGCGCCGTCTGTCGCTCGCGCTCCGCTTCCGCAATGAAATCGATTCATTCGGACCAGGTGGCGCGGACGACACCGTCGCCGTCGCGCCGATCGTCCGTCTATAAATAGACGGACGAACGGCGATGCGCCGCGATGGAGGAGCAATCGCTCACTCCGTCGTCTGAGGGAATCGCAGGTGTCGGATTACGTGTAATCCGAGCGAGCGCGCGCGCGCGATAATTTGTCATTCGTGTCTGGAGGGTGGCGCCCGTTCGCCCCCGACTCGCGACAATGGTAACGGCTCTATTTCCGTAACGGCGTGCCGTCGTCGCGCACGGAACGCGCCGCCTTGCGTTTCGGTGACGGATCGCCGACGCCGACTCGAACGGAGTCTCGTCCGAGTCGTAGTGGTCGGGGGGCGGGGAGGGGGGTGGGAGCGGTATCTCGAGTCTGTCGGTCCGAGAACCGACGACCGCCCGACTCCAACGCCTGCCGAGTCACGCGCCGCCGCAGTCGTACACGCTCGTTCGTTTGTTCTTTTTAATCGTGCCCGCGGATACATGTGAACCTCCACACACACACACACGTACGTCACTCGTCGGCGCTCTTCCGACGTGCGCTCGACTCGTTCTGCACGATTTCGATGCTGTTCCCCGATAGAATCGCCACGGCTAACGGTAGTCGACAGTCGAGACGATCCACTGTCTTTGTATCTCGTCGGCTCGTCTCTCTCTCTCTCCGGTCCGATCGTCCGCACCGATAACGGACGGAACCCGTCGTCGCGCGACGTTTCCGCGTACGGCTCGAATCCGTCGAGGATCGATCGATACCGTCTATTGAATTTTAACTGTTTTCGTTCGATGTCGGACGGCCAATGCACCTTCGTAATTAGCACGACACGAACGATGATTCTCCGTGTGTAAATTTCATCTCGTTTTCAACATAACACGCAGAAGAACAGAATACGTCCGTATATACATGCAGATGCATATTTATTTACAATAATGGAGAACGCGTACATTTTACTTGTTTGTCTCTCTCTCTACATACATACATATATATGTATATGTACACATTGTGTAGGTATATAAATAAACACTCGCAGTTCGTAACGAGAACCCTTCGTTCGAACCGAATAAATGTCAAAAGCTTGTAAAATACGTCGCATGACTGCTGTGTGAAGCTGCCAGTGGAGAGAGTGGTGCAGTGCACGGAGAGATTCGATGACGGATAGTTTGTTTTTTAAACACCTATATGCCTAATGCGCCCGTACGTACACACACACACACACGATATTATCAGCGGTTCCCATCTATCTGCGTTTTGTGTCCGTTCCATACAAACAGCACGCAGAACGGCAGAGGTCGGGGGCTCTTCTCTCCGGCCTCGTGTTATCTGATCGGACGGGCCTGCCGTGATCCCTAGTTACTTTGTATTTAATTGCGAATTATGCCTTTTCATAACAACAGCAGCAGCAGCAGCAGCAGCTGCCGGTCCATCGATCGAACGGACGGATATTGTTAGTAATAGACGGCTATTATAAGCGTTTATCGGGACGATCCTCGTCGTCGTCGTCGACGACACCGAGCGAAATGAGCAACGATATTTATCCACCCTACGGATTTACTTTTCCGGCTTGATTACGATCGAAATCATTTAATTTGTCATGAACATGCGGTCGATTGTTACTCAATTATTGCGATTTTAACTCGATATCTCTTTCAATCCGATCGACTCACAAATACATACATATATATGTATGTGTATATATATATATATATATATATATATATATACATTGTTCCGTAGCAAAAAAGAGAAATGATATTGATTCAATCTCAAATAATCAGCCATGAGTTTTAGAATTGTTTCCCGACATACTTTCAGTGCGTTTTAACAATTATTTCGTTCGATCGTTTTATTTTATTTGATATACCGTCAAACCGAACAATGTGAAACCAGTGTTGTACATATTTATGTATAAAATTTTCAATTGTCGTGTTGTGTATTGAAATGTTTAATTGTCGATTTTCTAAACCGTTTTGTATGTTGTCGTTACTTTCATTATTGAAAATACTTCGGTAATTTGAACATTGATTGTTAAACTCGATTCAGTATACTGAAGTACATTGTAGGAACGATAAATAAATATTCTCGGTACGGACAGTCGCATCCAGGCCGGTCAAAGTAACATAGCAAAATATGAGCATGCTATTTGGTTTTGGGGACATAATTAGATGGCGTTAGTTGTTCGATTTGTAAGTCATTTTATGTATCGTTTTACTATTGGCAGAGAACGTGAACAAATATAAATGCCTCTGACTGGTCGAACAAAAATTGCATTCTTTGCAAAACAATGTTTACAATTTCGTCTGTTTAATATTGTTTATTATCGCTGTTTGCACACTTTGTGAGAATGAATTTTGCTCGGCGTGCCTGTTACACTTGCGATGGCCCGAGGGATAAATTATTTTATTGCCCAAGGACGAAAAGCAGGTGAGTTAAATTTTAATTTTGTTAACATTCATTGTTAATAGTCATTTATGTGTAATTCTGTTTGTAACGTAGAGCACGACTATGGCTTCAAGCAATGGGAATTGGTGAAGACCATGCTGATGCTGCATAAAAAATGATGAGATTATGTAGCCATCATTTTAAAATAAGCGACTTTACCAATTTCCTACAAAGCCTCTTAAATAGATCAGCCGTCCCCTCTTTGTGCTTGGAGAGACAGGTATAAAATGTTCTCTATTTGTTAACATCATCTACATCTGTTAAAAACAAATAAAGTGGTTTATTAGATACGGTTTTTAAAGATAACAATTTTTAAAAATTATGCTATGTGAGATACAATGTATAATAAGTACTATTTAAATTTTAGCCACCGTCTGCAGTGTTTCCATCGACCGGCACGATGGAAACACCGATCGCTCCTACCGTTGCAGATGAGATCGATCTGCCGGTAAATGTAAGTATTCACAACTTTAATATTATAATTTATTTTGTAAAATTATAAAAAATTCTATTATAATCATTCAAATTGTAGCCACATCTGCAGTGTGTCTGTTATTATTTTGAATAGAAACACTGGTGGTATAAGTTAATTTAGTAATTCAAAATAGTACAATATTATATGATATAATATATGTATATTTTAGATCGCAACTTTGGAGGAGCCGTCAGAAATAGCCACACTCCATACGTACTCGATTGAAACGAGTGCCAACGACGAAGCCAACGCCTTTAGTAGCTGTTCCTTTTAAAAAATCTCGTGTAAGTAGTTGTTATTCTTTAGCATGATTTATACATCTGACATTCAAAATCTATTGATTTTATTTCTATTTTAGAAACCAACACTAATATCTCAGAGATATTAGGAAAGAAATGCCAAACACGTCGAGTACAGAAAAATCTATGAAGATTTTAAAAAGGAAACAAAAATATATCTGTACTCTGAAACGTGTTTGTGCAAAAAATAAGAAAAATATAAAGGTGTTGTTACGAAGCAGTGCAGATCACTTGAATTTAATTGTCAGAGATCTTCCTGCTACGGCCCGAATGTTGTCGGCCTCACGGGTATTGATTTTTCAAATTATTAAATATTTACATTGTCGTTTATAAATTAATAAACATATGTATATTTTTTATGGCTTCGCGTCAGGGGTGTGGCACAGTCGGGCAGACGGTGGACCGAAGAAGAAAAATTGCTGTGTTTGTCTTTCTGGAAAAGAAGCCCAAAAGGTTATCGTTTATTACGGAAATTAATTACTTCACCATCGATCGATACTTTAAGGACTCTTTTGAGATCGATCCCTTTCAAACCAGGTGTGAACGACTTATGATATTGCAGATTCAAATTAATAATTCTGAGGTTGTTTTTAGCTATTTCGATATTCCTAGACTTTTGAAAATCTTTTCCAGACTGTGCTGTTTAGTTATTAAGTGTTGTTTATTTTTTATTAGTATTTATTTATTATTAGTGTTTAATTGTTTAACATTAGTGTTTAATTATTCAATATTAGTGTTTAATTATCTATTGTTAGTATTAAGTATAGTTTTAAAATAAATAAGTTACATAAATAACTGTCTTTTTTGTTAATTGTAAACAGCATCATACAATAGTATGATTGCAAGAAAATTTAAATTTATTATATATTCACATCCATTCGAAAATGTTTAATTTTTACACAGTTCTGTAATAATTTTAAAGTATTGAGTTTCGTATTTTATATCGAATTCATTACTTTAGAATTATTATTAAATGTGTTAAAATTAAACATTTCTGAATCGGTATGTACATTAGCGCTAATATTCAAATTTGAAGTATTCAAACCTCCCGCACAAATATCGCGCGGACAGTGCCATCTAATTAAGTCCGCAAAAATATTACCCCGCACCCCCCAACCCATCGTTTTCATGCCATAGATTTTTAACCCGCACCTTGTCATCTAGAGATACTTTATCTATGGTCGCATCGAACAGCTCGAACGAACCGGTCGAGTTGTTGGAACATCGAAAAGCGAAGCGCATTTGTATCATCACCTAGTATAATTGTCAACTTGTATTCTTTCGATAATTACAATCATACTGTAACTGCATTACTTCATCATATTCATAAATAAATACAGCAGTTATATTTGAACTAGTGGTGTTTTTTAATCAGTGAGGAAAGAGCAGTAAATAAAAATCAAATCAAATCAAATCAAATCGAATTTTATTGGTATGATTCAAAAATACATTGAGTGGTGTACACACAATGGGTTCGGAGAGCGGTCCGGGGTCTTAGCCTGGTGGCTTTTTAGCCGGTTTTAAAAGGAAGTCAAGGTTCGGTACGGAGGTTGTTTGGATCATCGGAGTTTTTTGATGCCGGAAAAAAGTTTCAAAAAACCGGCGAAAGGAGTGTACGACTTAAATCTAGTACAAAAAACTTACATCTAACATACAATGCAAAACAGAACAAAAACAAAACAAGACAGAGAAACATATGAACATAAGTACAAATACAAAATACAAATTACAAAGTACAAAATTAAAAATACAAGATGCAATAAACAAAATAAAACAACAGACATAGTTTGCTTATGGACTAACTTAGAGCTAAACATGCAACTTAATAGCTAAACACTGACGACGAGGTGCTGCCAGGCATGCACTAGGGTGTTCATGCGGCGCGCGTCGCGGCGTTGGAGCCAGCACAGAACAAGCACGGGGCGAGACACTGCTGCTGTGCACCGTGTGGTGCGGTTGAGTTTTCACTTGTCACTTTTTTGTTTGTTTGTTCACTGGTGCACAAGTGGTGCGATTTGTATATCGCGAGCTGTGCTGCTGTTTTCAGAAGCGGACTTCCAGGGGAAGTAATTTCTTCCTGGCCGCCTTTGATAAGGTCCATTTTGAGCGCGGAGGGAGGGTTGTGGTTGCCCTGACCTGGGCGCTGGTATGTTTAGTGCACCGGGATAGGTATCTCCGGTAGGCGAGCAGTAAATACATCGAAACCTTCTTATATAAACATTCAACAACCAGTTAAGTCACGTTAAGTCGGGGTTTAACACATTTTCCAATATATTGTTAGACGACGCCTGCAGCCGCTCGTCTAGATTCCCTATCCGTGTGTTGCCGTGGAAAAGCACCGTCGTTGTTTATAACAATCATCGATAGTTTAAGACGAATTAGAGCCAAGCGACGGACGTAGTGTCCGCTGGTGATGAACCCCTGTACAGATGCACTATCCATCGTCGTTGTTATTTGTAATAGTTTCTAAATAAATTGTTGTCTATTTTGTGTTGATATCAACGCACCCCTTCCTCACACGCTAACAATACACACACACACATATATATATATATATATACACACACACATCTTTCCTAAAGTGAAGACCGTTTTCGAAGAGAAACGATCTCAGGACGTGGAAGATATTAAGATAAATGTAATCGCCGAAAAGAAAGCAGTTTCTTCGGACGCCTTTGCAGACTGTTCTCAAAAACTTTTAGAATTCTACAGTGAGCGTATTAGAAGTGAACAGAGATTATTTCGAATGAACATAGGGCATTTTTCGTGTTACTGAAATTATGTTCCTCACCATTCGATCAAATTCAATTAAAAATGTAAATAAATGCAATTAAATGTGCAGACCTCGTGTGTATGTGTATGTGTATATATATATATATATATATATATATATATATATATATATATATATACACTTACATACATGCATATACATGAGACAATATCATACGATTGTTATCGGACATGTGACTGGTGGGCCAATGCCGCCCGTCGGACCGCGTTCGATCCGTGTCAAGGATCCGATTGCGAGCCCCGAGAGAAAAATCGCCGAGACAGTGGTCTATTAAACTATCGAAGCGTGATCTCTAGTGTGTGTGTGTGTGTGTGTGTTCGTGCGCGAACGTGTCGTGTACCGTACGTGTATTAATTGTATCTACGATGATGATAATAATAATAATAATGGTAAGGCATTACACCTCGCTGCGGTTTCGGCGTGACATTCAATAGCGTTTTTCTATTTTATCGAATACGTAAAAGTCGCCCGTTTCTCACGGGTATCCGTGTGTGTGTATCGATTCAATCCGGCTGTCGACAATCTATCGACATATCACTCTAGACACACGCGGTGAGAAATTTCATATCTACACGTACACACGCAAACGTGTGTGTGTGTGTGTGTGTGTGTAAATGCGCCTTTCGTCGATCGTTGAAGGATTTCGGCGAGTTCGCGACAGAACGCGACTTGTAAACTAGAACAAATCGCAGACGATTCGTCGCCAATCAGGATAGTCGAATTCAGAAAGGGGCTAGTGTCGGCGGCGCCTCGAAAGGCGAACTACTCGGCGAGTACGCGGCGTGTCGGCACCGAATCGGTCGGTGTTTCGTGCAGGGGGGAGGATGCGCCCGCCGTGTCCGAAGACGTCGCAGGAAAAATACCGGTCGTCGGCGCCGTCGACCCGCCCGGAACACGAACTATACAGAGACATTCTGACAGCGGGCAAAACAAAGATGCACTCTCTTATGCGACGGCACGACTCGCGACAGCGTACGCCGGTATAGCGGGCATTCGAGCCGTGGCCGCGAAATCTTCTATCGCGGCAAACGGAGAGTGGCCGGCGAGACGGGACATCGTTTCATGTTGATCTATTCGAGCGTCGATCGACAAATCGTAACGGATTCACTATAAATGTTACGAGTCAGAGTGCAGAGTACGCACTCATGTCGAGAGCGTGCGACGCATCCTCAAACGAATCGGTCGGCTACAATACGCGCGTTACGGCGATCTATCTCGAAACCGGTGCTGTTTTTCCTTCTCTCTTTTCATAAAGAGAACGTGTCGTCGCTTCGTAATCATTGATTGTGTGCGGTTGTGCCCGATATGCGTTTCGTCCATCTAAACAAATCGGTCGACGACCGTTCACGTTATTCTCGTCCCTCGTTTTCAATAGCAGACGCATCTCGGTCGGATCTACACATTCTGTTCGGATCGTTTCCGAGACTGTCTGCTAGTCGGTTTTCTTTTAAGTATCATCCGTAAACGTATCGATGTCTTTTCAATCGGATCACTGCACTGCTGCACGGTCCGCATTCTTCTAAAGTCGATCGCCGTCGACGTCGAAACGTCGACAGATCGAACCGGGCCCGAAACGGACACGCACCCCCGAACGCACGATCCCGACGTCCGGCCACAATCCCGATCGGACTCTGCGGCTTCCGCTCGCGTTTCGACGACGCTCTAGACCCGTGACATGTCCGTCGACGTCGTGTCCCTGAATCGAACCCGCGCACGCGGCGAAGAACGGCGGCGTGTCTCCCTAGGTTCAGCGCACTCTTCGGCCGGCGAGCGCGTTATCAGCGCCCAGTCGAGACAGAACGGATGTTCGATGCAATTCACGCGCGATAAGGTTTATTATTGGCCGGCCGGCCCGCTCGCGACGGATGATACACGCACGCACGCACGCACACACACACACACACGCTCGCATATAAAAATTAAACAGGGGTTTTCAGATTTTCAATACAAAAATAACTCATATATATATATATATATATATATATATATATATATATATATATATATATATATATATATAAAATTGATTTGTACAAAAAATCAACAATGCTCACTGCTTCTGTAATATAAAAGGAGATAAAGAAGCATGCATGTAGGCACGTTCAGTTCTATACAAATCCGTCGCATCGTAGTTGCATTCACCTTGATATCCGGGTTATATTACATTATTGTTATTGTTAGACACATTACAAGCCATGTGTTGTGTTGTGCGTGTGTGTGTATACATGTAGTTACTACATGTGTATATACATGTATATATACATGTATATATATATATATATATATATATACATGTATATATACATGTATATATATATATATATATATATATATATATATATATATATGTATATATAACGAGAGAGAGAGAGAGAGAGAGAGAAGTTTATTCTATTATTCAGAGCTGAAATACGACTGATTTGTAAAAATATAATTCAGCGACATAACGTATGAGTTCTCCACTCATTGTACAAACCACAAAAAACATTCTACAAAGTGCAGATCTTTCTACGTACACGTTGGCTCTCTGTGAATGATAGAGCATCGTCGCTGAAACGCACATGACAAAAAACGTAGGGCGGCCACGGTCGATTATTGAACATTTTCAATCGCCAGACACGTTCGCGGTCTGCGGGACGGATGAAAAATTATTTTACGACAGTGATTAGCGTTTTCGGCTTTTCAAATGTTGACCCGAGTATCTGTGGACAAGCTGCATCGAACGTTCTCTGATCCGTGAATGTGAACTCGGAATCGCAATGCCGGAGAACTCTGCACTGTTATATCGAACCGGTCGAACGGTCGTTCGAAAGACGAGAGGAGCGTCGTGTCCGAACACTGCTTCGGCCGAAACAACGAGCGAAAAACGCGACCTCGTGTCTCGTCGACTCTCGTGTGAAAAAAAATGAAGAACTGCAATAATATCGACCGTGCGCGACCGATCTCATCTCGAACGACTCGTTCGCACCGAACGAGAAACACAACTCGACGATAGAGCCGGCCCTGTGCTCCACACGTCACCGACTCGGACACGCCTCCGTCGACGTGCTCCGCCAATGGCGCGCGCGGATCCTCGTTCGAACACACACGTTCACGCGATCGTGCAACGGCGCTAGGTGTGTGGAAACGCCCTCTTTTTCGGTTCTCATCGTCCGTTGTTGCTGTTGTCGCGTCGCCGCCGCCGATACTCGCGGTGTTTATGTTTACGCCACCTGTTATCGTTTCGGAACGGACTCGCGCACACACGGTCCGCGCTATCAAACAGCTCACGTTCGAAACAGAGTCGAACGGGGGTGGGGTGGGGGGGTAGGCGATTTAAAAACGAATCGAAATATTTCGAAGAAAGCCGTCGTCGAGAAAATGAAACGCACACGGTAAAGAAACACACCGGAGAGGAAGTACGTGTTCCGAAGAGAATGCGAACCCGCGATACGTCCGACGATCCGACATATCGCGGGTCTGTCCTACTCGTTACAGAATCATCGACGCCAAACTCTTTGAACGACAGAGAGGGCGCAGTTCTTTCTCGCACCGACCCGATACGACATCGGAACGAATTTCTTTCCATTTAATATTATCGATCGTCGCGTGACCACCACCACGGTCGTACATTCATGATTATTTAACAGTCGTCCCGCTAACAAAGACGACCGACAGCCAACCTCATAGTGATTGCACCGTGCGCGGGTCCGGTATCGCGAGCGCGTCTCGAAACGTTCACCCCCGACTCGCCCCTATTGTCGAGCTGTGCCGGCCGTGCGCTCTGATCGCAACCGCGTCGCAGCGCGACGAACAATGTCTTCCCGCTTCTGCCGTTCGCACCCGCTGCTAATCACTTTCACCTCGACCGTATTCACCACCCTCTCGTTTTAGACTCGATGCGAACTCGAGCAACCTTGTTCGAAAACGACGTACGTCGAACGTCTCGTAGTGCCTGCTCCGAAATCATGATCGGCCCTCACAAATAACGTCGTGCCGTTTGCTAGAATTCGTTTCCGTCTCTTCGTTTCACCCTCTGTACCTTTCGTGTTCACCCGGGAAAACCTACCGTGCGTCTGAACAATGTGTTCGAGAACACCGTCGGTCGCTCACGGGCGACGCCTCGTGATCGTCGCTTCTGAATCCCGCGTCGTCGACGATGCGTTTCACACGACGACCTGGAAGACCCGTACCAAATCCTAAATCCTGCGGACTACCTATGGGGAACGGACGCGAGGCCGGCCTCCCGCCGTCGTCCAGCGCACGCTTCGTCCGAAGACAACGTGGCGACGGTACCCCGCAGGTCCTGATTTGCACCCGAGGCTCTGACTGAAGCTAAGGTTAGCCGCGGTCGGGTACGGGACGTGTCCTCTTATGCACGGCTAGATACGGATCGATAGCGTGCCGGATTCGCGGGGGTGACCCGATCGGTCGACGGAAGGATCGGGCTGCAAAATGTAAATGACTAAAAAAAAAAACACGGAGGAAGCGCATCGACCGTGGTACGCCGGTGCAATGGTGAACCGAAGCGCACGCGTTGAGATCCGAACGCACCCCGGCTCGTGACTTCACCGGGAATGGGTCCGATCGCACCGCACGCGTTCCGGAACGCCGGTCGGCGTGGTACGGTCGCGGCTCTGCGAGCAGACTGTCAAGGGTTTAAAACAGTCCGTATCGGATATGATCGAGAGTGACCTGAGCTAGTGGACGTTTTTAAGAAACGTCGGACTGCGGGCCGGCCGACACGCAATCATTGAGCGACCGGCCCGCCCCTGAATTCGTCGCCGATATCTTTTCATCCGGCCGATGGTCGGACAAGGACGGTGACCGCATCAACGGCACGAATGCCGGCGCAGGTCACGCCCTGCCGTGCCACCGTCGGGAGTCGCAACGTCTCTTATACGCTAGGCGCTTAGGCGAGACTACTCCAGACGACGAGTCCCTCCCTTTTCGATGCGCGACTGAAACCCCTAGCACGAGAGAAAAACGCGGGTTCAAAGCTGACACACGACAAATAACAGTTCTAGTAATGCTTAACTAAACCCCTCTTCACCTGCAAAAAATACAGACATACTAAACCTGTGATTGAGTGCGACGCGCTCTGTCCTCTCTCTCGCTCTCCCCGATAGAAGCCGCAGAACACTCGATCGAAACGAATCCACTGCATGCCGATTTCAATCGGATACGATTATCGAATGTAAATTACACCCGCGCGCCGCTGTCTCGCAGAGCCTCGTCGAGCGAGCGAGCGAGCGCGCGCGCTCGCCAGTGCAGACAGGCGGTCGATTTTGCGAATTTACCGCGCATTTCGATATGGACAACGGATACAAAACAACGCCGATCGATTTATTCGTAAACGGATTTCGTTGTAAACGATATTCGAAGACGAATACCCGGACCGTTGTTTCTATATCGTCGTATCGCCGACAACGGGATCCGAACCGATGCAACGAACAGAACCGGTACGGAAGACGGCGATTACAGAACGTTCGGCGACGCGACAAACGATTTCTTTTAATAACCTCTTCGGTACGGCGCTCGCCACGCTACTTGACGGCCGACATACGTACACGGTCGACTGAAGTCGACGATCGTACCGAACGGGTTAAACGAAATAAAATACATAAAATTAAACGATCGGTGTGATGACAGAGTGGCACGCCTTGAATTATTTTCTTTTTTTTTAAAATAGGAGATAAATTTTCACGATTCACGAATCGTGATCATACACGGCACACTTTAGAACCGACATTACGTTGGTTTCTAAAGTGTGCGGTGCGAAACAAACACCGACTTTGTTTATCGTTCTAATATGTATTTTCTTACAAATATTCTAAGATAATTCACTCACTAAATATTGTGAACGTACCGTGACACACGCGACGACGAAACACGCACGTACTCTACCACCAGACTCTTGTTTTACAATGTAACTCTTCGGTTGCATAAGTAACACGACCGAGCGAGCGAGCGAACGATCGGCATTTTTACATAACACCCTATGTGCGTCGAAAAATGTACCGTTCCTGTATGCAGTTATACACATTGTTTACTATCAAGTATGCCTTGCAAACGCAATAAATTATAACAACTTGATTCATGTATGAACTGAAAAATTACACTTTTATATATATATATATATACACACACACACACATACACTGAGTGTGTGTATGCATATACATTCGCAATTTGATTATACACCGACATATTAAATATTTTCTACAGAGACCCGTCGACTTCGACTATCGAATTTAAGTCCGATAAGAATCGAAATGCCGTACCTTTCGGAATTTCGAGTACGATAAACAAAAAAGTAATATTCGACGACAGACGATTCGTTTCGTGAGCCTCGTGTGGCCGGAATGAAAAAACCATTCTACGTTGACGTTTTTGGAAAAAATTCCGTATTACCTTTCTGTGTTTTCGAATATTACTTTTTAATAATAAAAAATAAATCGTTCCGGTTTTGCATTTTCATCGATTCGGTCGAAGAGAGATCGGATCGATATCCGCGAGTCGACGAACGTCGAGCGAGCGTCGAAATCGTCGTCCGCGAGCTCTCCGGTTTCGTTTACGCGTCGATCGTCTCGGTTCGATATCTTTCGGCGGACGTATCGGACTTCTCGAAGACGGCACGAGGACCGAAACCGGTCGTATCGAAATTCGGAGCTCGCCCGAAAACGAACGTCCGACGAGCGTGAGACCGGCGTCACGTTTTCGGAACGGTCCGTCGGAAACGCTCGCGTCCGTTCTACGAAAAAGAGGTCCGCCCGTCGGACGCGTTCGCTCGATAACACTATCGTCCCGTTTACCGGCGTACCGCTGTCGTTTCGTTCGTATTCGAACGGTGAATAAACGTACACGGATTCGAAAAAAAAACACTTTATAAAATCAATCGGTTACATCGATGAGGAAAGTAATCGTTCACAATACGTTAAAAAACGAATATAGCTTACAGTTCATTATGTACAGAAAAATATTTCACGACGTGCCGCCACTATTTCAGCTGCTGAAGTTAAATCCTTTCTTCGTTAAGTCGGCCTTCGCGTCCAATATTTGCTGTGAAAGAAATAAACGTGATTCTTTTTAGGAATTCGTTCGGTATCGAGACGGGAGCCGTTCGTACGCTCTTACCTGTTGTAATTCTTTAGCGGCTTCTTCGCAATTGTTGAACGTGAAGACACGATAAAGTACTACGGTCGCTGCGTACAACTGCACGAATGGAAAAAAATTAATGTCAGGTGCATAAAAGATTCTGCACATTTAAATGGTTCACATCGGAATGATCGAAGTACATATAACCATAAACACACACACACACACATATGTGTGTGCGTGTGTATATGAACACGTACTCGTTATAACAATAGCTATTTACGCTTAATATGTTACTCACACCAAACGTCAGTAAGAGAATCACTGGTGCGTACAGGGTTAGGGACATAACCAATTCATCGCTTTCGTCCTTCATTGTTTGCCTCGTCAATAAAAACGTCCAGATCGCTGCGAGTGCACATAAAACACTCAACCATTCCATTAGTTTTGTCATTTCGAGCGACACTGTTCACGAACGCTTGCAGACAGCGATAACGACGCGCCGACTAAATCGACTCGAAATCATAACCTAAAAGCCAACTAGCTGTTGGCGTTCTGCGACACGTATCTGCGTATCGTAATGTTTTCTTTCAAAATTTTCTATCGGCCCTTTACAACAAACTTTCAATCGGGTCGGTTTCCATAGCGAGTGCCCCGGGCAGAAACGCCCGACACACGCTCATTCGTTCGTTCACAGGAGACCGCTTGCACTTCTATGTTTTACCCCTAGAGAGGACAAAATCCTATTATTCGGAGGAATGAAAACACCGCCCGTCCTATACGATAATTACTTTATTTACAAAAAGAAAAAAACGTCGCGGCGAACCGCACGCGGCTCCTCCCACGCGACGTACGGCACGCGGACCGACGCACGCCGACTAATCGAGCATCGTGTGGCGATCGTAGATGTTCCGACGCTGCTCCTTGACCTGCTTCTTCCACTTGTCCTGCTGGTGGCCGACCCGGTTCAGCACGTTCCCTCGAACGCCCATCGGGTGAGAGCCGCTACCTCCGGCCCCGGCCGCCGCTTCGTCCTTGAACGGAACGTACCGATTCAGAATCGCACGGCGCTTACGTTTCGTTTCGGACCTCACCTCCTCGTTCGTGTGCTCCTGGTAGTTCCCTTTCGCGCGTTTGTTCAGAAGCGGGTCGAGGCAGATCAGGAACAGCATGTAGATGACGAGCAGAGATATCACCCATATGACGATGATCACGATCACCTGAAAGCGGAGGGAGAGAGAGAGATACGATCGACGGACGCGCGCGCTCGTCGGCGCGGACGTCTCCGACCTTGATGATCGCCGTGTTTCGGTTCTCGTATTTACACTCGCATCTCGGGCAGAACTCCTGCTCCTTCCCTTTGATCTCCTTGCCGACGTGCGGCAGTATGACCCCGTCGCAGTTGCTGCAAAAAGGAAAAAAAACGGCCGAACCGTTCCGCAAGACGGATCGCGACGTATGACGCCGCGACTACGACTCACCACTTGTTCGGGGGGACGTTCGCAATGTATAATTTCCTATCGGAGTGCGAGCCCTGCGTGCTGTTTATCACGGAAGACGTGCTCGGACAGACACACTGGCATCGATTGTTTTCATAAGACTGGCCCTGGTCCGAAGCATAAGACAGAGAGTGTGAGACATAGAAAGTCGCTCGTGTATTCGGGACGTACCTCGACGCAGGAGACGTGCCACAGGACCGCGGCGCACGAAAATAAAACGAATCGAAAATCCATCGCTGCTCACGCTCGCACGAGAATAATAACTTAAGACGCGCGCCGAGATTCGGCGGACAAGAACATATTATTTCGAGAGCGGCGAGACGCGACCGAAAACAGACAAATGCGACAATGGCGAACGACGGCTGTCAGACGATTTGACAGCGAGAGTTAGGTTGGCGACACTAGACGAGAGTTGCCGATAAGATAAAATAATAATTGTCGGCGTCCGGCGTGGCTGTTTTTCGCGAATTCGCAGATACGTTACGTGCAGTCGTCTGTATACGGTCACGATGGGCGACGAAAAAACACCGAAAGTCGCCCTGATCACAGGAATCACAGGACAGGTAACGAAAAGTACATTTGTTTTTGTTTTTACGTACGTGCGTAGTCGATCGAATCGTACGGCGATCGTGGCGCCGCCGAAATGCGCGCTAAATTCGAAACGTCGGTCGCGGCGCAAAAGAAAGAAACCTCGCGGCACGACGACGCGGCCGATCGACACGCGCGTCTGTTTTCCGCACAGGACGGGTCGTACCTCGCGGAGTTCCTGCTCGAGAAAGGCTACGAGGTCCACGGCATCATCCGGCGCGCCAGCACGTTCAACACGAGCAGGATACAGCACCTGTACGCGGACCCGAAGTCGCACAGGATGGGGCGCATGAAGCTGCACTACGGCGACCTGACCGACAGCAGCTGTCTCGTGAAGATCGTGTCGGCGGTCCGGCCGCGGGAGGTGTACAACCTCGCCGCGCAGAGCCACGTCAAGGTGTCGTTCGACCTGAGCGAGTACACGGCCGAGGTCGACGCCGTCGGCACGCTGCGGCTGCTCGACGCGATCAGAACGTGCGGCCTCGAGAACGACGTCAGGTTCTACCAGGCGTCGACGTCCGAGCTGTACGGCAAGGTCGTCGAGACGCCGCAGAACGAGAGGACGCCGTTCTACCCGCGTTCGCCGTACGGTGAGAGCCGGCCCGCCCGGGTCGACCCCGCGCCGTAGGCGATAATCCCCGCTCTGTGCCGCAGCGTGCGCGAAACTGTACGGGTACTGGATCGTCGTGAACTACAGGGAGGCGTACGGGATGTTCGCGTGCAACGGGATACTGTTCAACCACGAGAGCCCGCGCAGGGGCGAGAACTTCGTCACGAGGAAGATCACGAGGTCGGTCGCGAAGATCTCGCTCGGGCAGCTCGAGTGCGTCGAGCTCGGGAACCTGAACTCGAAGCGGGACTGGGGGCACGCGAAGGACTACGTCGAGGTACGTGCGACGCGTCTCGGAGAGCGGGCGCTCTCGCCGCCGTCGTCGTGTTTTTTTTTTTTTTTTTTTATTTCGATAAAAAGATACGGCTTCTGAAAGTTTCGCCGGAGCAAATATCCAGCCGAGAGTATAACCGGACGCGCCGGCCCGACGGGACCGTCGGACGTTCCGTCCTCCCGGTCGCGCCTGCGGTAAACACCGTCGCCGCTCGCCGCCGTCGCCACGGCGACGAACGAGCGCGACGACGGACCGCCGCCGGTGACGATAACGTCGACCGTCGTTCGTCTCCCTAGCTATCGGTTTCAGAAAGGGCGTGTCGTTCCGACAGGCGATGTGGCTGATGCTGCAGCAGGACACGCCGGACGACTTCGTGATCGCGACCGGCGAGGCGCGCAGCGTACGCGAGTTCGTCGAGAGCGCGTTCCGTTTCATCGGCAAAGAGATCGTGTGGGAAGGCGACGGGGAAGCGGAGGTCGGTAAGGAGAAGACGACGGGAGTCGTACGCGTGAAAGTCAACAAGAAGTATTTCCGGCCGACCGAGGTGGTGAGTAGATCGCGACGCGGACGGAAGGGAGTGCCGGGCGAGACTCTAGAGCTGTCGTCGCGCAGGACCTGCTGCTCGGCGACGCGACGAAGGCGCGCGAGAAGTTCGGATGGACGCCCAAGGTCACGTTCGAGAGGCTCGTCGACGACATGATGGAGGCCGACCTCGAGCTGATGAAGAAGAATCCGGTCGCGTGAACGGCGCCGCGCGCGCGCGCTCGTCGAGCGGCACGATTCCGCGCCGACGCGAGCGTGCAAGGGGTTCCCCGCACATTTTATCGTACGAAACAAGTGAAAACCTTTGTAAGACACTGTCGATGAATAATAATAATAATAATAACAGATAGAGACACGTCTGTATATTAAATCGTTTTAATTTCCTTACATTACATCAATAGAATATAATTTAAAATACATGAACGACGACCGCTGTCGCAGCGATCATCGAATACACTCCTCCTATATGTTTGAAATATATAATCTTATCTATAATATAAATTCATTAAAAGCAGCACCTATCGTACAATTCCTTAAATATCCTACAATCACAATGTTAAGAATAAAATATAACGCCTCCCGGTGCCGTCGCGCCGCCTCTCACGCGACGCTCTTTCGCTCCGTGCGCGCGCAGCAAACGCACGCACGCACGCTCTCTCGCTCATCCGCACGCACGCACACTACTCGGAATCATTCACCTAATAAAAAATATATATATATCGCACGATACATTTGTACATGTTTTGCATCAAAGAAAAAAGGAATCAAACGTGAGCGTCGACGTCCGCGCGCGACAATCGACGGAGGTGAGCGGTGCGCGCTCGGAGGAACGCCGACCGGAGTGTCGTTCTCGATTCGCCGGTCGTATTTGTTTCTTTTTTCAAAAAGAAAAAGTACATTCATTCTGAAAGGCGAAAAACGAACCGGCGTCGGTTCTCTCGGAATCGGAATCGACATTGAAGATCCGTGACCGGATCGAGAGGAGAAAAACAAACAGGGAAAGACATCGGGGCAAAATTCGAAAACGAACGGGACGGCGGCCTCCGATCGAGCCCGCGCGCCCGTTCCGCACGCGCCGACGATGAAATCGATCGACTACTACGGACGGAACGCGCGTCTCCCGCGCGCACACACACCCACGCGCTCTCTCTCTTCGTCTCGCTTCCGCGTCGGGCGCTCGCACGTTTGTGTATTCATAAATAATAATCATTCGAAAAAATCGTATTAATGCTGTTCGGTGGACGGATGAGTCGGGAACCCTGTCTGCCGTTCGACCGCGCGGATTACGACGCGCGCCCGCGCAGGCGGAGGAGCGCCGCCGCCGCCGCGAGCACGCCCAGCAGCGTCGGCGCCGGCACGGCCGACGCCGTCGAGCCGTTCGGCAGTTTCGACAGGCCCTGCTGGTTCGGCTCGTCGATCGAGTTGCCGTAGCTGCCGGCGGCCGGGTACCACGTCGTGCCGGTCGTGCTTATCTTCTCCTCGTCGCCTGAAACACGACGGACGGTGCGTCCGGAACGTGAGCGAGGGAGGAGAGGGGGAGAGGAGCGACGGACGTCGTCGACGGGGACGGTGCCATACCCTGCGTGTACACGTGCCACGTCGAGATCGTCGCCCAGTCCGGCTTGACGGTCGTCTCGACCCCGGCCGGCGTCCAGCTCGAGCTCCTGCCGTACGACGACGGGCGCGTGCGACCTGTCGGAGACGAGCGCGAGTGAGAACACGTCGCGACGGAACGAGAAAAAAAAGCGACGGCTGCGTGCGGGAAGCGAGAACAGGGGGTCGAACGACGCGACGTCGTTTCGGGTGCGTTAAGCGGAGAACAGGGTGCGGACGATCCGTGCTTTCGTCGGTGCGGCGTCGATACGGGAGGCGACAGTCAAGGAAGGCAGTTCGGCAATACTTCGGGAACAGTTTCGGGACTTTTTACGCCGGATTTGTGCCGGATCGAACGATACGCGAGCAGGAAACGAAGAGGAAGCGACCGATCGTGTGGAAACGTAGATACGGAGCGACGCGGGCGACAGGTTACGATTCCGTGTGCGCGTCACTCGTGCACTCACCTGAAGAGATGATGCTTATCTGCGTCGGATCACGGCTCGGACCGGAGTTTAACAGACCGTTCCCGTTCCCGTTGTTGTTGCTGCTGCTGCTGCCGGGGCCCATCGTCTGGCCCGGCATCCACGACACCTCGGTCGAGTGGTCGTTCATCAGCGGATCCGTCTGACCGCCTACGACAGTGAAAAGAGAAGAGAAGATCGAACGCTCCCGTCTCTGTCGACGGGACACGGGAGCGTCGGAATCCCGACGCGCCACACACACACACACACTCACCGGTGTGTCTGTATATGACGTCTCTGTTGTTCGTGACGATGTCCCTCTCGCGGTCGGTCAGGAACGATCCTGCAAAGAACGAGACAGTCGCGATCGCACGGTCGTCGGGCGCCGCCGGCCGGCCGCCGCTCGTCCGATCGTGCGGCCGTCCGCCCGCCAACGCCCGCCCACCTTGGTACTCGTTCGCCTTCGACGTCGGGACGCCGGACGAGTACGTGGCGTCCGGGTACGCGTTCGTCAGGCCGGACGTCGTCCTGCCGTTCGTCGTGTACGTCGCACCGCTCAGGCCGCCGCCGCCGCCGCCGTACGTCGACGGACCGGCGCCCGCGTCGCCCCTGTTGTACGTCGAGCTCGACGTGCTCCACGTCGTGCGGACGTCGCTGTTCAGCGAGGCGCTCGTGTACAGCTGATCCATCGTCGTCGTCGTCACCGGACAATCGCCGGAATTCGGACTGGAACGAGCCGAAACGTACAGGGCCGAAAACGCGGACCGGCCGGACGGACCGGCCGGCCCCACTCGACTCACATGTAATTGTAGCACTGGTCCTGCAGGAACTTGAGCGCTTTGTCGATGATCTGTCCGGAGAACCTCGCCGCGTTGCCGTTCGGCACGTCGCCGTCGCACAGCCGCTGCGTCTCCTTGTACACGCACTGCTTGAACCGGTGATGCGAGCTGCGGACGAACGAGCGGACGCGTGACCGTGAGAACGGCGTTCGGTTCCCGAACGGCGTTCGCACGGTATACGTACCAGCAGAGGCTCGCCCTGGCGATCGCCTCGCCCTTCGACACCTGCTCGACGAGCAGCGCGTACTGGGGCCCGCAGTGCGCGACCTCGGTCACCGTCGACTTGATGCACGACGCGTACTTCAGGTACTCTGAAAGCGACGTACGCCGATCATCTCGGAGACGACCGACAGTGACGGCGTCGATGTTCGATATTCGTTTGTCGCGGCGGTTTTTTTTTTTTTTCTAATCACTCGCCGGACAGAGTCCCGGGCGTGAAATCGTTCGGAACTGAAAACCGACGCGCGGGTCGACGCGCTCGTCGATCGGCGGCGCGACGCGACGCCGTGAGATCCCGTCGAGCGCGTCGTTCTTTTTAAGGAAATAGAGACGCGCACGAGGACGCGTCAGATTCCCCCCCGCACGATCGACACGAGAAAGTGTATTCAGCTACGGCGTCGCGGCGGCCGCTGTTCGCGCGCGGACAAATATCTCCGCGCGCAGAAAACGACGATGCGGGGGAAAGCGGAGACGTCGGACGTTCACGGTTCGAACGATTTCGATCTCTCTTAACGGAAAGAAACGTCAAGTGGTATCGACGTTGAGTCTTCCTCGTTCGTCCGTCTCCCCGACAAAGCCGCTTGCATAATTAACGAGGAAATGTAAATGAATGAAAAAGTGCACGCGGCCGAGTTTCACAGCGTGTTTAACCTTCACGGTGCTAATTCCGTGAATATGCAATACGTTTCATATAAAACACGTTTCGCGCGCGCACACACACGTATATGTATATATATATATATATATGTATATATGTATGCATGTATATATGTATGCATGTATGTATATATGTAACACTTTCTAGAGCGATTAAACGTTTGATAATAAACAAAAAAAAAAAAAAAAAACACCGATAACTTGAACGACGAGAGAGATTGCTTACACAACTGCAAAACTAAATGTCGACTTTTGTTTTTTTGAAAAAAAAAAGAGAAAACATTTCGTGCGACGCTCAGAGTTCCCGGAGGACGTCGCCGTCCTCCGTCCCGTCCGCGTTTGCCGATCAACGCATCCGTGCGCGCGGACCGGCCTTCTGTTCTGAACGGGCGTCCGTGCGTGTCGCCGCGCTCGGATGCGAACGCGCGACGACACACACGGTCGCTCGACTGTCGAGCCGTCGTCGAGACGAACGCGACCCGCACGCACCTTTCTGATACGACGGCTGCGTGCACATCTGGTGGACGGACTCGATCGGGTTCTCGACCGCTTTGTTGAACTCCTTCCTCTGTTTGTCCGTGAAACAGTAGTCGATGTACCGCTTCAGACAGTCGACGAACTGGTTCCACGTCCTAGAAGCACAGCGAGCGGCGCTCGGAGACGACTAGGTTTCTCGATCGGCGCGACGGCGCGAGCGGGAAACCGATTCGTCGACGGTACGTTTTTGTGAACGGATACGAGCAGGACGAGAAACGTACGAACATCCGCGCGTGTACGGATCTTCTCTTCGGAAAGAAGAACACACTCTTCACGGGCACTCGAACGATCGACGATCGATCACTTAACGGTCTTTTAACGGCGCGGCACGCGCTGATTCCGCGGAAGTGAATTGGGCGACGGTGTCGGAGAACGACAGGTGCGACGGATAGGAAATCGCGCGGCAGACCGGTCGGCGAACGATAAAAACGAACCGAACCGATTCGATCGTCGAGTGCGATGGCCGCCGGAACGCGACAGACAAATACGGCCTGAACTAGTCGTGCGACTTTCTCCCGACATCGGTCGGACTAGAGCGTCGGCGCCCCATTTACGGGATCGGTGCCGGTCGCCGGTTCGGTAAGGATTTCGAACCGTCGCTTCGAAAGGCCGGCAATTCGAACGTAGTCGAACGAGGCGGGAGGATACGACCTCGGGGAAATTGAGTCCGGGGCCGAACTTCGTGCGGTGGTAGGGCGCCCCGAACGCGTCGATGTAGCGACGTGCCAGCTCGCGCCGTCGAGCCGTTCTCGAGAGAAAACGCTCCGGAGTTGCGGCATCGGAGCCTCACGAGAGAAAATGCAGTATTTTTTTTTTCATCGCGCGAATAGTTTTACTTGACGGATTTTATTAAAAATGAAATATTTAAATAGAGATCAAACGATGTTTTCTCGCAATATTCTTTCGCGAAATGCTCTTTCGGCTCGCGCGCGACGGCCGGAAATTAAGATATTTGTTTAAAAGAAACAAACAAAATTCGGAACCCGACTTAATTGAAAGACGACATACGCATTCGAGCCGGCGATGGCGCTCGAAGCTCGTGTCCCCGTCAGAACGACAACAATACGTGTAATTCGACCGCAAAACGCCGTCAAATTACGTACGGGCGGCGTTTGTTCACAGCGCCATACAACACTTCGACGTATCCGAAAGTGCGTAGCGTCGTCGGACAGACGAGCGGCGCGGACGAGGAGAGACGTCGGTCGGGCGGCCGCTTCGCCCGAAAGCGGACGGCACGCGCCGCCACCTCCCGATTCACACGTGCGACAGTCTCGTTTACGGTGCGCGCCAATTAGACGCGGAGCGTTACGAACGATCGATAAGGGGCGGACGGACGGGCAGGTCAGAGACCCCGCGATTCGGGATAACAATTCGTGCTCGACACCCCCGAACTTTCGACGAACCGCGCGGTCGCTCCGTGCGCGTCGACCGGACGCACTCTTCTCAACTCGAGAGTATCTTCGTTATTTGTACGATCGTTCGGTCCCGTTTCACTTTATCCGCTCACGCCGCACGCACATAAACACGAGAGGGCGATTACACGTACATGTGTACGTACGTATGTATGAAATATGAAAATAAAACAGGCAGCCGATGTTATTCACCTGCACACGGAATCGATGTCGTCCATGTTATCTGGAAATATGAGGTTCGGCTCGCGGATCAACGGGTCGGCCAGTCCCACGCACCGCGTGTACTCTGACCGAGAGCAGTCCGGCTTGGTCGGCCCGTACGGGTACGCTGCACGTGCGGAACCTGGAATGCGATTCGCTCGTTTGTCTGCGTACGGTACGAGGGCGCGCGTCGGCGTCCGGGCCCGTCGCCGACCGAACGCGAGTGAAAAAAAAAAAACAACCCGCCCCGTTCGGCGACGAGCGACCGTCGGGCGACGAGAAATTATCTTAATTCGGAACAGAGTCACGAACGATTCGATGCGAAGGCACCGAATTAATCTTCACACGTAATGTTATTATAAAAAAAGTCCCATCGTTCCACATTACAACACCATTGTTAAATATACAAATACGTTTTTTCTTTTGTTCCGCAACGAAGAATTACTATACAACAGTTATGACCATGCTCGTCATCATCATCATCATCATCATCGTTACTGTTTAATTGCCGACGTCCGTCGATGCTCACAATGGAAATGCAACATTGAACGTCGGCCGTGGACGGGCACGGTCCGGTCCGAACGGTGCGCGGCACCGATCGCTCACTCACCTGTGATCATCGCGAGGACCTGCAACAGCACGAACGCGGTCTCGACGCCTCTTCCCGTCGTCATCGCTATCGATTCGATCGCGCGCTGTCGCACCTGGAACAGACAGAGAAGAACGGATAGCGCGGTCCGGCGTCCGGCGACACGCGAGCCGCGTCCGAAATCCGTTTCGCGCCACGGACATCGGTCGCTTCTCCGCGTCCGAGCCGTCACGCTGGCGCGATTTTCAATGCGAGAGGAACATAGTACATGCACGCACGCACGCACGCACGCACACACACACACACGTGCATCGCACGTCAAAACGACGTTTCCTGTGAAATCGAACGACGATAATGGAGCGTGCGATACAGTCGGTCCGCTTCGGAATGCCGGCGCGTTCGATGGCGGGCGCGCGGGCAGAAAATCGCACCGCACGCAGATGGATGCTGGCGCAATGTGCGTACAGTAACACGACGGTCTGCGGAGACGTGCGCCCCCGCCGCCCCCGCGCCGCCCGCCAGCCGACGGAACTATCGGCCGCGGCCGCATCGTTTTTCTGATTTGACCTCAGATTCGCGTGCGTTTGTTTCCATCGAATTCCGAATCGGTGATTGTGTGTTTCCGTTTCCTATCTGATGCGAACTCAATACAAAATCACGCTCGGAATGTGTGTGTGTGTGTGAGTGCATTATATGTTTAATTCGAACACATACGGCAGAGAACACAGCACGAAACCTTTGTCGTTTTTGTTCACTGACCGTTTCCGATTTTTATGTAAAATTATTCTCGTGCAGTTTTTTTCCACAATCACCTTCGCGAGACGCACCGTACATATATATATATATATATATATATATATATATATATATATATATATATATACATATACATATACATATACATATACATATACATATACATATACATATACATATACATATATTCATATATATATATATATATATCGATGGCCCGTAGATGATTATAATCATACGTCACGCGTTGTATGTACGGGTAGGGAGGGGGAGGGGGTGCCACTGTCGAAACGTATAGAGAATATTTCAATGACGAACGTGTCCATCGGACGGATCGTCCGTTGGGGCAGCTCGGATTTTGGATGCTGTGCAAATCGAATCGAGCGCCGCCGTCGAATTTAACGTTCGCACGATCGGCCTCGAACACCGTAGAGTCGACTGCACAATGAATTGAAGCGAGAACCGTCCGTCCTCATCGCGGTTTCGATTTTAACACCGGCACGGTCGGGTGTAGAACGGATGAAATATATTTTCTGCGCCGTACGGCATCGACGATCGAATGACGGTTCGTGTTTGCGGGCGCGTATCGACAGCTGGGGTAGTCAGGGATCGGAAGAAAAATACAAAATTCAAACGCACACGCCCGATCGAACACGCTGTACGTTCGAACCAATGTCCGTTTAGACAGAAATCGGTGCCACGTTCGATCGCCCAATAGACATAGACATCGATAAAAAAAAGACATAACGAACCGGAAGCCGTTAATTTGTGTGTGCTCGCAGAAAAACGTTCGTTTCCATTCAAATAAGACTTTGAATCCGACTAGCGCACGCACTGAAGTCCAATTGCCATAATGACATTTTAATTCGTCTGGCACGATAGCCAGACCAGATTCATTTAGAAATCGAAAGTAGTACAACACCTCGTTTATACATATATATATATATATATATATATATATATATGTATATACATGTATATATATATATATATATATATATATATATAACATACACGTATGAAAAATTCACCGGCCGTGTGAATTGTCGATGCGATGACACAAATACGTCGATCGGGCGTGGACGGCGCTCGTTACGCGATTAATTAAATATCATCATTCGATATCTATGAATGTTTAATTATGTACGCGAAGCATCTGCTTCCACGGACTCGAACACTTCGAGAGAGAGAGAGAGAGACACACACACAGTCCGGTCGGTTTAGATTCTGTGAATAAAATATCTGGAAGTCGCGCGGGAAAGAAACGCGTTTCCACTCGTTCCGTTCGTGCCGCGCCCCGGCTGAACGACGGAACATGCGAATTATTCGGATGCGGACGCGACGTACGGAACGGAACGAGATCGACGAGCGAGAACGTTCGGGCGGTGTGCGACGACGGACGCCTCCTCGCACAGTTCGTTTTGAATGCGATCGGATACGAAATGTCGAGAAGTGTATCCACCGTTCGGTCGCACGCTCGACGCAGGAACAGGCGATCTTCCCGTGCTTCGAGAGCGCGTCAGCGATCGAAAGGAGATACCGCCGTCGACGCCCTCGAACGCTCGCGACACGATCTCGGCTCGAGCGATACGGCGATCGCGGATGGCGCCGGAGCGCCGGCACACGTACGATCCGTGCAGAGCGCGACCCCCCCGTCCGATATCGTCGTCGGCTTCTCTCTCGCGCGTATCCGAAACCCGGTCGTTCGATCGGAAGCGATGATACGGGGATCGTTATCTCGGAAGCGACACGACAATTACGATTCATTATCGCCGTTATTGTTATCTCCATCTCGTCCGTCTAAGAACGCTCATCATCATCGTCGTCGTCCGTTCGTTGCGTACACGCCGGTTCCACTCGGCTGTTCATCGACACGGACGGTTCTGTTGTTTCCGAACAATGACGGACGATTCGTAACCGGATCCTCTCTCGCTGTAGTACTCTGACCGCGATTTCATAACAAACGCTAATCCGTTTCACAGATTTACACCCGTGTAATTAACATCCAACTCGATTAATTGCACGTGCGCGAGTTGGATTTTTTGTTTTATTTCATGTCAATATGTATATGTATATATGTATGTATGTATAATGTGATACTGCTTTAACAGAGAATTCAAGAATTCTACCTGTACGATATTTCAGGACAGAGAAATCGTGTGATGAAATTGAGAGTGACGAAGAGTTGAAGAGATACCGGCAAAAGAAAAGTAGAAAACAATAAATATCTCAAGCCGATTTTCGCCGGTGAATCGTTCTTTTTCAGCGCGCGGACCACGGAAAAAAAACGTCTCATCCGATCGACCGTGTCCGATGATCGATCAGCGGTCGTGCTTCACTACCGTTTGTGCGCGTTCCGATGATCGCCAGAATGTCAAGACACAGAAACCTCTGACAACTCTAATCGAAACTCGTTCTCTCGCCGACCAGCAACAAGTTGCCACCTCGCCCGTTAACGAACACTCTTCCATAACGATCCGCCCGTCCACAGTGTGTGTGTGTGTGTGTGCGCGCGTGCGGTCGTCGGATGCACACAGAACGGACTCCTAAAATAAGGAATGAGCTCATTCGCACACCGGACGGTGAGTCACGTTCTCCGCCCGCGACCCTGCGACGCTGACGAATAAGTTTTCCTCGCGGCCGACGACGCGGGAACGAGGACGAGGAGGAGAAAAATGTCACGAACGTCGACGGACATTTTCTTGCGAGGATCGATAGTCCTCGCGTGTACTGTCGTACTTGTGTGTGCGTGTGTGTGTGCAAAACTGCGTGTGTGTCCGAGTGACGCGAAATCTGAGAGATTGTGTCGCAGCGATTATTGTCGGCGGAGGTCTCCATCGGACCGGACTCGAAACCACGAGCGATCTTCATGTTCCATCATCTCTCTCTCTCTCTCTCTATATACATATATATAAATACAATCGTCACGGCCGCCCGTTGATCGGATAATCGCGAGATCCGCCGGACCGACGGACTCGAAAATCGGAACAAACCGTTCGAGCGACAGAACGAAGAGACGTATGGTCGATAGTGTCCTTTCTACGACGACACGTACTCTACCGTTACCGTTCGCGATGCACGTACGACCGGTAATTATTGCGGCCATTACTGTTATTACTTTCGTTAAATGTCCATTACGTTTTCGACTGTGCGTCACGTTCGACTTCAGCCCGTCGTCAGACCGATATTTATCGACTTTCAGAAACCCTCGAACGTGGAACGAGCACGACGATGACACACACACACACACACACACATACGTTATGTGACAATTATGGTGCTCTGAAAGAGCGTAATTATGTATTTCGGACAGGGGGACTCGCCCGATGCATTAGAGGGAAACCGTTTCAACACAAATATCGTTATACAAACACACACACACACACACACACATATATATATATATATATATATTACTGTTTGCACCCTTTATTTTATACAACCAAATGCACGGAAAGTTCTCATCGAATTAATACAGAGAAAGTATAAAGTGTGATTCTACACACAAGAATAACAAAAATGGACGCCGTAACATTTCTTTGTTTCTCCCGCAATAATACGAGCGTTTTGATTAGAATCTCCTTCTCTCTCACACACACACACAGACATGCTTTGTTTTTGAACCATCTGGAGTGTATGTCCTGCGATAGTAGTTTCGACGTCTTCAGACCGATATCAGGGATCGAGTTTAAATCGGATCCACCGACTACAGATCAGATCTATACACGAGCGACACGAACCGATCAGCATCAGCACGACGATCATGCAATCGGTACGTTAGAATGTGGAAGCATAAACTCGACAGAGTGTAATTAATTGAACGTAATTATTGAAATGTGACACATTCTAATGCACTCGACTAATCGACGACGCCACGCTCTGCACGCTTCGCCGCCGATCTTGCAATAGCCGACCGCCGAACGAGACGAGCACTGCACGCGGATCGAAATAAACGAATGATAATCGATTAAATCGCTCACACGGACGAGACGAACACGTTCGGCGTACGAGCCCGTTCGATACGAGTACCAGGAACGTTTCCGTTCTGCACGTGCGGTCGCTCGTTCCGGCGATGATGGGGGACACTTCGGACAGAAACACTCGATTGCAGAATAACGAGAGCGGGATGAAGAGAAGAAGGCGACTTTCTTCAGTCAGCTTATGCGATCATTCGATTGTAAGAAATAAGAGAATGTGATTACGTCGTGAAATAATAAATCGAATGATCGCCAAACGAAACGGAAGGCAAAAAAATTGAAGAGACACACGATGAAACCGAGGCGGTGCCGTCCCCTTAAAGTGATCAGCGTACGGGGGTGCACGTCTCTCCGGTGCAGTATTTAGTGCGTGGGCGGTTATTTCCCTGAATCGATTATTCCGAGATTAAAGTATTATATCCGAAGTGACTCGGTCTCACCGTAAGCCGCCGTGTGTGTGTGTGTAAATCGAGCCGTGCATATCCGCAATCGATTCGGTACATTCGAACTGTATTCCGATACACAGACAAGACTTATCTGGAAAAACGCTGATACGTTCGTGTATTGCACACGCACAAAACAGTGTGTGTGTGCGTGCGCGCTTGTGCGTGTAAGATAAATATATAGGTACGAGTGGCGCACTAAATAACGACGACGACGACGGCCGCAAAGCCGTTCCACATTCGACGATTGTCCTGAACGTGAGAACAGGCGGGTGCGAGCGGTCGATGCGGGCCGCGGTGCCAAACAGCAACGGTGGCACAATCGCCGCGGCCGACCGCCGACCGGACGAGGGCCGCGCGCGTGACCCGTTTCCATTCGGAACAAAAACGCCGCCGTCGACTTCCGTTACACGTCAATCAGAGAGAAGTTACTGGCGCACGCCGGCCGGCCTCACATTGCGCGTATATCGCCTTCACTCCCCCGCCCGCCGTTTCTAGTTTCTCGTTATCGCTTGACCTGAATCGAACAGGCGCTGCGACGCCAACGCCGACGACGATAAAAACGCACGATCGAGGATCTGTCGTGGCGGCGATGCCGAACGCTGTCTTATGTTTCGGATCTAGCGCGCGATCGACGGCGGCGGCGGCGAAGACTCGGAGCGAACATTCCTTCCTGATCTGATTTAGCCGACAGCTTCTCTGTCCGACCGACCGCGCGCCCTCGCCGCTTTTCACATTTCGGACAATCGCCGAAAGTGGAACGACTTCAACGGTGGTCGTCGTCGTCGTCGTCACTGATATCTGAATCCCGTTACGTGCGATTTCAATTACGTGGATGGAAGGAAACGATCCCATTACTCGTGATAGCCACGAACAGAATTCATATCGGCAACGATCGTACTTGACGGCAGAAACAAAGAACGCGCACCCCCTCCGCCATTCTATACATGCAATATTCGTTCACTTTATAAACAGTGTATTAGACCTGAGTGTTTGCCAGACGACGACGACGAAGTGCGGGCGTCGTGCGGCATCGCCGGCGGATCGAAAATGACTCATCGAACATTTCTTGTCGGTTTTTGGGACGAAGGAACGAGACCGATCCCGTATCAGAAACCGACGAATGAACCGCAGCCGCAAGGAAGTGTCGAACAGAGAGCTCCGTCGACTTTCTGTATTAAAAACGAGAGCGGAAGGAACGTCGACGGGACACGGTCACGAAGTAAACGAGTCCGTCGATCGGAATGTGTATGACGAGGCTTTATGAAAGGAATTAATCGGGCAACAGATCGACAATGCCGCGGAGGCAGTGGCGGCCAGAAAAAGCACGCGCGCGCACACACACACACTTTACTAGCGGTTCAGTGGTCGCCGTGTCGTGTGTGTGTGTTTTTTTTTTTTTTTTTTTTTATTACTATCATCGTCGATCGCAAGCGTCGCCATTTTCAGAACTGAAAACCGACGAGTCATCCGTCGCGAGTCAAGATCCTCTCGTTCGCAGAGGACGAGCGAGCCGCGCGACCGAAGTTCCAGTTCGGAAAACGACGGGACGGCCGGTCCGTTTCTCGGAGTTCATGCGAATGCGCCCGTCGCACCCGGCCCGTAAATCGCTTCGGAAAGGTTAAAGACACTGCAACGCCACTCGGTCAATACTCGTTCGGCCGTAACGTCGTCTGTACGTGTGTGTGTGTGTATGTAGATATTGCTGTACGTGCTTGTCGTGCATGCGGACTTACATATTCATTAGGGGGTGCAGGACGTGGACGGACGACGTACTAGGACGGGGTGCACTCGAAGCGAGCGGGTGATTCTGAGCACATCACACCACACTCGAGCGGGCGGGCGGGCGGGTGTTCGATCGCTGACCACGAATCTTTCCCCCAGATCGTATCTCTGAATGTAAGACAGGTGTATATGTGTGTGTGTGTGTGTATATGTATATGTATATATATATATATATATATATATATATATATATATGTATATATATATATATATATATATATATATATATATATATATATATATATATGCATGCTACAAAATTGTATCTTTTGATTAGTTTGCGCACGCGAACCTGACGTCACCGTTTATATTATTATAATTTTATTTTCAATCACCTGTTTCCATCCTGTGATGATGGTCTAGATAGCGAGTGTTAATGTAACAAGCAAGTATATATATATATATATATATATATATATATATATATATATATATATAAATGTATGTAAAGGCAGTCAATAATTTGTTATTGAATGTCATCGCACAATTTAAAATGATAAAACATCCGTTGACAAGACATCGACCCATAGTGTATAATTTTAAAATTATGGAGCGCACAGAAACACGGTCGTTTCGAAAGAGGAAAACGTGCTTTAAACATGGATGCGAACAATGACGATCATCACGCGGCCGGTCAGAAAAATTCACACATACATATATTACACACGCACATACATATATACGTATATACATATATATATATATATATATATATATATATATATATATATACACACATGTATATGAAATGAAGTACATTTACACTAATGTAGAAGTAATAGAAAGAAAAAAACATGATTCTAAAATGTCATCTCGAAATTTCACAAATGAATTCTTTTTCTACCCCGCAAACCCCACACGAGACGGCTACACTCCTGGAAAATTAAAGCTAACGAAACGAACTGCAAATAAAAGCGACTTGCATTGCTGCGGAAGCGTCGAAATTTACAAAAACTAAAACACGCAAACAACGATTCCATATCTTTGTCTATATTCAGGTTCGTACAGTGTGCCGAACAGTAATAAAAGCATGTATGTGTACAGAGGATAAAGATGTGTGTGTGTGTGTGTGTGTGTATATACATGAGTACATTTTAAAAGGTCGGATTTTTCTGCGCCCTGCCGCTCTGGGGATGATCCGGTTGTAATCGAAATCCGCACAAACCGCAACAGAATAAAAAATCAATAATGATTTATCGAACATATCTGATCGAAAAACGTCGTTACATTTTGTGCAGTGAAATGAGAATTCGCGTGTGAAACGGAACAACGAAATTCGGACGTGGACGTCGGCGAAGACAGCAGAGTGGCGGCGGATTAACTTGAGAATATATTGAACCCGTCGGTCGTTCTTATCACTTCATCTGCTTTATATTTACGAACCTCTAATCGTTCCGTTTTTATTATCGTATCGATTTTCATGTCACGTTTGCGGTACCGGTTATATACATATATATATATACATATATATATACACACACACGCGTGTGCGTGTATTCGTGCGAATGTGCGCTTTGATCGCTGTCGAACGCGAGTGTTTGGATTGTGGGCCGACGACCGTCATCAGTATTCCCGAGTGTATCTCGTCGTTAAATACGTCGGAAGTGTGAAATCTCTCCTTTCCGTAGTCTCCATCGCTACAGTACACGATCGTTCGGATCAATCTTCTCTTCCGTTCGCTTTACGCGCGCATCGTAAAACGTTCCGAAATCGTCCGGTCCGCGTTTCGGGCCCGGGTCGTACCGGACAATTTTCCGAACGTCACCGTGCACGTCGACCTCTCTCTCCGCACGTTCCCGGTCGGCGAGAGCTCGTCGGACGACGACGACGACGAGCGCCCGTCCCGCAGAGCAGCACGAACGCTCCGACGCATTCGCTTGGAAACCGTGCTCGCTGTGGTCGGCGTCGCCGGCACGAGCGGCCCGCAGCCGACGCTCGTTCGTTCGGCGGCCGGCCGCTCCCGACGGAGACGTCCGGTCCGAGTGTTACGGAGCGGCGACGTTTCCTCACGCTCGGAACCGTCCGGTACGGCGGCAGCTCTCCGCGAGTTCGATCCACGACCGGAGCTCTAAAGTTACCGAACGTTCTCGGGCCTCGTGAAGGACGAATCGTCCGATGATCGTTCGTAAGAAGAACGAAACGAAAACGCGAACGATAAATATGCGGATCGGACGAGCGGGACGTTTAAAGTGACGTCGTGTATGCATGCGAGGAAGGAAGCGTACGATACAAAATACGACTCTGGCCCGATGTCGCGAGTCGTGCGTTTCGGTCGCACGCACGCACACACGCGCATGGACGTTGCGAAATCGACGGCCGGCAGCTGTTGCGAAGCAGATATGCTGATCGCGCGGCACACGCGTGCGACGAACAGTCGAACTGCTGTCGATAATACGAAACGCACGTAAATACACATCGAGACAATACACACGAACAACACGTGAATTATTAATATTCGTGTGTAGAAATACAATCGGACGAATGGACGGCGGGCCGTCGTCGAAACTGAAGGTCAATGGTCCGGTGCATTGGCGCTGCGACGCCGCGGCGCGCGGTGCGTGCTCGTGCCCCTTATCGATACACGTAAATCGGATCGCACGCCACGATTTGTTAAATACGCGTCCGCCGGGCCGCGCGACTCTTTCATCATTCGAACCGTTCGCACATGATTGGCAGCAAAATAGGAAGCCGCCGAGCGACACGGCCGAATGCTCACGTCGACTACATTTTTTCGTGCATCGATATATATATATATATATATATATATCGATGGCGGCACTGTATATATATATATATATATATACACAGTGCCGCACCTGGGGGGGGGGAAGTCAAAGGGTTCCGGTACCCCCGACAGGAAAAAACACTAGAAAACAAAATCTTCCTGCGAAAATGCTCCAATTTACACAGAGAGATTAATATAACCACTATTGATGTATTTCAAGAGTTTTGTGAAAATGAAAGAAGGCTGGATTTTTTACAATTACCTAATGAATTTTATTGAATTCAGATGAAAAAAATTATTTATCCGTTCAACTCCCCCCTTTCGGCTAAATTCCGAGTGCGCTACTGTGTACGTATATATATATATATATATATATATATATATATATATATATATATATATATACAACGTGCGCAACGAATTACAATAATAACACGAACAGGCAGTATCATCGTACGCGCCGTTACATACAAAACAATAAACAAAAATTAGAAAAGAAAAGCCGGTAACGCGTCGTACACATTCGTTCGTCATACACCACACGCACACACACAATGCCGATATGCACATGTGATATGTACATGCATGCATTCTCTCTTTATCCGAACCGCAACGCTTCGTTAATCCAGCAAGTGTAATGACTTCATTTTCGGCCGTTTCCATATCCACCATTCACTCGCTCTATCTATCCGTCTGTGTCCGCGCGCTCGTCGATGTTGTCACAACAATAAACATGTCAAACAATCGTCGGAGAAAATACGAAAATCGTACACACACACACACACGCGCGCGTGGAAACATAAAACAAACGTGTGGGTGCACACACACACACGCACGCACGCATGCATGCGCTTCGATGCGTTTGTGCGCTTGTGTGTGTGTGTGTGTTTGTCCGCGCGCTGTAACACTGCTCGACGTACGGATCGTGGATACGATTTCTGTTCTGGTCTATTATTTTTGAAATTTATTGCCAGTATAACGGGCAACCGTAATAACAACAATAACAACATCGTTATAATAAAATTGCGAGTGTCAATGCTACACAGAAAAGAGAAGTTTGGCTCGATTGCTAGAGGACGAACATTTGGCGAAACAGAAAAGTTGGGAATGCGTTACACACACGTGTGTGTGTGTGTATATATATATATATATATATATATATATATATATATATATATATATATATATATATATATATATATATATATATATATATATATATATATATATATATATATATATATATATACATATGTATGTATGTATGCGAGACGTTCACTCTAGTCATCGTTTAGCGAGCTCGGACCGCGTACGAAGAGGCCCGTCATCGATGCAAATCATGGAATAAATGATATTCGAAGAAACTGACCGTTCCCATGAAACGGACGTCCACAAAAGAACAGAAAAACACCCGCCCGGTCCGGAGCGATCGACGCACGACACCTGGAACGGGGTGGAGGCGGCTGCCGCCCGATAACAATGAAAAACAATGGCGTTCGACGCTCCCGGCCGAGAGAGTCGACGCGCGGACCTTCTTTACGCGCGCGCTCGGTAAAAGGTCGTCGATCTCGGACGACGACAACAACAGCCGAGGACGACACAGCAACAATAATAATAATAATAAAAAATAACCGTTCGGATTAAATCGTTCTAACGAGTTTCAATTTTCACGCGACGCGGCGGCTGCGGATTCTATGAATTTTTCATGCGGTGACGTTCGAGACGCTTCTCGGAATTCCCGCCGCGATGCCGTTCGGCCAGAATGCATACGAATTCGCGTGTGTGTGCGTTTAAAGAGCTGTCCGAATGTTTTATGATTTTCATTATCGGTCTAAATAAGTCAAGAACACATGACGTGACACAATATGGAAATGCGGAGATGCGACCTTGAGATTAAGCGCTGACGGCGGCGGCGGCGGCCGGGCGATTGGTCATTTTTAATGCCGTTTCCACTGTAAAACCAGTGTAATCGCGAGGGGTGCACAACCTCTATTTTGCATAAGGTCAACCCCGAAAGCCGCCGCCGTCGCACGGCGAGTTGCCGAGGAGCGCGAACACATTTACACGAACATCGCACACACACACACACACACGCAGAGAGAAAGGAACGACCACCCTCCCGTATTTACATATCTAACAGCCGTGTATGTTCGAACACACTGTCCTTCCAACTTCAAAAATATCCACGAAACCAAACATCGAACACACCGTGCATGCACAACGACCTCTCCCCCCCCCCCTCGCGTGTGTGTTTTTCTTAGAAATGACATCAGAGGAGATTAATTATTGAAACGGAATAAATTACGGTGGGGCGTGCCGTTGTTCGACGATCCCGAAAGTTCAACGGTCTAGGTCATTGCCTCGATCCGATCGCCGGGAGTTCTGCACTCCGAGCAACGATCTGGCGCGGACGCCCACCCGCCGCCTCATCTATCGAGACGAACGTTCGCGAAAGGACAAGTCGCGAAGGACGACACGCCGACGTCGTCGTCGGGAGCGCGCTCTCTCCCCGAATCCGCGCGTCCGTCTACTATGGCGGCACGGATTTAGATTCTCGCTGTCGGGTCGACCCACCTACTTAGATGAGCGACATGTCAAGGCCGGCGAATTATGCGTTCGCGTGGATCGATATTTACACGATCCGATTTCGAAACGAGATCCTTGAACGTTCTAATGGGGTCGTCGGGAGATTCGGTATCGGATCGATCGTCAGGGAGGGCGATCCGTGTCGTCTTTGCGTCTCGAGGGCGAGCGCGAGTAATTTAGCTGCCACGAAAACTATGAGGTGAGAAGAACCGAAGAGGAATATAGAACGGGATATATTTTGTTGATCTGTGTTTTTTTTTTTTTTTGCGAACAGTCTTCGACTCAGCGACCGCGAACAGAACGGACAGAAATACCGACCGAACATCGACATCGGATTCAGATATTTGAACGAGTGTTACATTTCGGAAAACAAATAAGGTCAGCGGAGCGACGATCACATCTTGATCGTTTGATTTGATCAGCGTGCGATTTCTATATTCAAACAGTCGGGAAAAAAACCCACCCATTCATACAAATACACAACACGCAGAGATATATACATACATACATACATATATATATATATGTATGTATGTACGTATATCTGCGTATGTATGTATATAGTGATGGTGATCGTACGATTTTTTTTTTAAAAAAAGAAGCGACGAGTCGTGTGAGGATGCGATCATCATGGGATTTGTGCAAATCATTCCGGAAGATGCTCGGCGTGGAATTCATGATTTACGAGAAAAACAACAGATTGAATAAATCTGTTCAAGGAGATTACGTTTAATTAAAATAAAGTTCGCTTTAGATAATTTGTACAAAATAACGTATCGTGTGTGCGTGATCTTTCTCTCTCTCCCATATATCTACATACATATATATATATATATATATATATATATATATATATATATATATATATCATTATCAGTACCTTTCGATCCACTGCTGGATAAAGGCCTGTTACAAAAATTTTTGATTCAAACGATTCAATGCCTCTCTTATTCAATAATTTTTTTTTATATTCTCATCAGATCTGTTTATTAGTCTTTTTAAATTTCTCGATTCTCAATCAACGATTTCTCTTGTCCATCTATTATATATATATATATATATATATATATATATATATATTCATTTATTTGTACTCATTTTCTTTTTTTTTAAAAAAAAGAAAAGAAGCATCGACACACCCGCCCGTTGCCTCCATCTATCTTTTCACAAATAAAAAACATCTGAACATTCGAATGATTCCAGTTCAGATAGAGGTCGAATAAAATGCCCTCATTGAAAACTCGATCCGCCTGTTTCGTTTTTCCGAACACAGATCGAAATAACAATAATAAATCAGTATGTCTCGTTAGAAAAATGAACGAGGCGCACACCTCTCCGTCGATCGATTCGCACGATTGCGCTCGAATAAAAGAGGAAAAAAAAACAATCATTCGTTTTTCTAACAACGAACAGTTCACATTTTTACAGTTGGTCGTTTCGCGCGTGTCGCTAGCCTCTATACGAAAGTGGAAATTGTGACCGATTCGACCGATCGTGCAAGAACAGGAAGCCGACGAAAATGTATCGGCGCTACACCCCCTTCCGAGTCTGTTGCCGGTCCGAATTATGTCGTTCGGAATACGGTTCTGACGCCGTGTCCGAATTCATTTTCATAAACCGATTCATTTTTCATCCGATAAACAGACAAAACGAATCTCTAGTCGAAAATGTTCAGTGAGTTAGTGTACCTACGAGGATGGCGACACCATCGTTCTTATAGTGATTTTTTTTTTTAAATAAATACATACATATACAAGTTTTAAACAGATATTTAAATATTATCGACAATTTTCATCATTATCTACACACACACACACACACAAATGATTTCCGTTCGTTCGTACTCTCGGACCGAATCTCGCAGAATAAGTGCTGTGCAGTGAAATTAAATCTTCGTAACGAAATCGATTCTGTTAAGTAAATGTGCACACGCCTTTACGCTTCGCGACGGGACGGCATATCTGATGAGAGGTCGAATCGGCATGAGGAATCGGTTCCATACTCGACTATGAATTAATAATGACGTCAATCCGAAATCTTCACGAGCGAAAACATATTTTAATATTAGGCGACAGACAGAGACGGATCGACGCCGAAACGTTTTCATGAAAAGTGGCAGGCGCGAAGTCCGCGACTTCCGACTCCGATTTACGTTGCGCGACGGGAGATGACCGCCGAGTTTCCCGAACGGGGCCGAGGAATCATCCAGATTCCAGGCGCGACAGAAGGTCGCGTCCTCTTACCGGCCGAACCGGGCAATCGAACGACGAGCCTGTTTCGCAACCGACGACAAATCAAATGCAGGTAAAAAAGAAAGAAAACCACTCCTTCGAATCGCAGAGTTTCGGTTGTCGTGATAGCGGAGGATCGATCTTTGCGTTACATGGCGAGAAAACTATGTTGAAAAATCAACGATTCGGCAAAAAACATATCCGTTCGTATACATTTAGCGCGCGAGCGCACACACACAGAGAGATAATGCGGACACATGAATAGACTGAATCATTCACGACGTACCTTGAAACCGTCGAGCGTTGTCGCAGCGAAATCAGGACCGTCGATGGGGAGAAGAAGTGTCCGATGTACGGAGCGACGGGACGGCCTTTCGCGTCCCACGGCCGCGAACGACGTGCAATGCAAATGTCGTCGGCGAGATCGGCTCGGTGCGTTGTGCGGCAGGCACGGCGGCGTCGAGATTCGCGCGCTTCGAACACGGTCGGACCGGAGGATCACGCGCAGCGACAGCGAGAGAGACGAGCGCGTTCGTTGCGATGCACTCGGCGCACTGGTTCGACTTCGACTGATGCGTGTTCCGTGTGCGGTACTGCTCGACGTTGGGTCTCGGCGCTAACAACAGTGCTTCACGCTTCGCTTCGGTCACCGCTCGCTCGGCCGACGGTCAGTCGACGGAGCGCCCTCTCTACAGATCGATGCGGCGCGATTCGCATGCAAATCTACGAAAGCACACGAGTGTGTGTGAATATACGTGCGAGCTAACGATCACACGCGCGCACACACACACACGCTTTAATGAAAACGAACGCGTCGATATAGAGAGGGTGGATTCAAAATCAATGTCTTATAATCGACGATCGTAACAAATGTCGACGATCGAATACGCTCTGGAAAAATACTCAACGGCATCGACGAAGAACGACAGTGAAGGGAGGAGGTTCGCGATCGAAAGGCGATATTCGTGTCTGTTCGCGCGTGACGTGCGTACCCGGTGATGCCGTTCGCTTCGCACTGTTGGAACGCGTTCGAACATCTACCGTACACATCTCTCGTTAGAAACGTTCTGTTCGACCGGCAGAATCGTGGACGGCGGCAGAGCGTTACATGAAATCCGAACACTTCAATCGCGAGCTTCCGCCCCATCCTCATCTCTACTCGCCAGATATCGCGCCCCTCGGGTCACGGTTTAAAAAGTTTTTCATAGTCGAACGACAGAGGCGGTGTCGAAAGAGCAGCTCGCAGGGTTTATTTTTCAATGCCGGGATCAGAATCGCTCCGCGCCGAATGAAAATGAAAAAAGTCATTGCCAGTCGAGCCGGCAACGTGTCGTCGATCGAACGGACGAACCGCGTTCGATTTGTCCCGTTCGAAATACGCACGGGGCGGCGGACCGACCTGACACTCTCGTACCGAGTGCGGCGCACGAACGCATCGGTTTTTTTTCAGACGAGTTCGCGATTAAGAAAGCAAACAGACAAACACGCTCCCGTTATCATCGCGCGAACGGCGACGATCACAAAGGTCGTCCGTTATCTGTTACAGTCGGTCCGGTTTACGTTTCTGTCTCGTTTCATCGAGCGCTGGCGGCGGGCGGACGCGGCGACGCGCCGTGACTAGAGAATCATTTCCGTGCGACCGCGCAACCGATAAACGCGTCTCCGCCGATCGATCTCTAATCGGCAGATTCGACTCCGGTCCGCCGCTGGTACACGGTCGCGTGCGCTCGAAGATCCGCCGATCGACGCGCACGTCGGGTAGGTAGGTCGCGCGGTCGAAAGGTCAAAATCGAACGAAGCGCGCGGCCTCGATCCGCAAGCGGTGGCGCCGGCCCGCGACCGATGGACGGGACGAGCGACGGCCGGCCGGTCTGCGTCGACGACTACGAACGGCGTGCGGCGCGCGTGTTACCGCGGCACGCGTTCGACTATTACAGGAGCGGCGCAGGCAACGAGCGCACGTTGGCTCTGAACAGATCCGCGTTCGACAGGTAAGAGACAGAGAGATTTCGAACGGCGCGTGTGACGCTGAGGCACCGTTGCAGCCTACGGATACGCCCGCGCGTCCTGAGGAACGTTTCGAGAAGGGACCTCGGAACGAGCGTGCTCGGACGGACCGTGCGGATGCCGATCGGCGTCTCTCCGACGGCCATGCAGAAGATGGCACATCCGGACGGGGAGTGCGCGAACGCGAGAGGTGCGACGACGTACGTTAGAAACGGAAAAAAAAAAACGGTATTCTCACCCGCCTCGTTCTCTGTTCATCCGCCTGCGTAGCTGCCGAAGCGGCCGGGACGATCTTCATCCTGAGCACGATCGCGACGAGCAGCATCGAGGAGGTGGCGGCGGCCGCTCCGTCGTGCACGAAGTGGTTTCAACTGTACATCTACAAGGACAGGTCGGTGGTGGTCTTTCGGAGCCGTGCGCGTTTCGGCGTCGGCTCGGCGAACCGTCCCGGTCCGACGTTTCGTTCCGTGCGAAAATAAAACGGGACAAATTTAAAAAAAAAAAAATCAACCTACGCGAGTAAAACTCTTCTCGGAATCGAACGCGGGTCTGCCGCGCGAGACCGAAGAATAATAGCACCGAACGAGTCCGCCGTATGTTCCAGGAAGATCACCGAGAACCTGATAAGACGGGCCGAGGCGTCCGACTACAAAGCGATCGTGCTGACCGTCGACAGCCCTTACTTCGGCATACGACGGGCGGACGTGCGGAATAAACTGAGCCTGCCGCCGCATTTAGCGTACGTAGTGTACGATTGAAATCGAGGGCGTGCGACGTCGGTCCGCTCGTCCTTTCGGATCGGCTCGATGGCGGTTCCCCGGAACGTCACGGTTCGAGAGGACGAGGACCGGCGGGGCGACGTACCGACCGAAGCGCGGACGTAAAAACACGACGGTCGCGCAATCGAAGTGTTTTCGATACGTTTACGGTTCGCTGACGGCGCGCACCGGCTCCTCCCGCTCGAATCGCCGGCAGAGCATTTAGTTATTCGTTCCGAGCGACCGGCGCGCGTCTCGACGCCGATGCGCCGAGAATCCGACTTCCCGGCACCCCGAAGAGCCGAACGATCGTCCGACCGTTCGAGTGCCGCGAATGAAAACGGACGCCGGGCGATCGACGACAGAAGAACCGTCCGAAAACGCGCGTTTCGGTCGAACGTCGCTCGTTTTCATAGCGAGAGTCGCACCTTTCGACTCTCGCCTCTTCGTCCGATCGAGCGATAAAAACCGATTTATCGAATCGCACACAGGATGGCGAACTTCGCCGGTCTCTCCGCCGAGAAAGTCTCCAGGTCCGAACAGGGATCCGGTCTGAACGCGTACGTGTCGTCGTTGTTCGACAGCGGCCTCACGTGGGAGGACGCGCGGTGGCTCGTCGCGACGACGAAGCTGCCGGTCGTGCTGAAGGGCATACTGACCGCCGAGGACGCGGTCATCGCCAGAGATGCACGCGTCGCGGCGATCATCGTTTCGAATCACGGGGCGAGGCAGGTGGACGGAACCCCGGCGTCGGTACGTGCGGGAATGTTTTCTATACGAGTTACAAACGCACACGATCACGTGACTATCCGCGTTTATCACACAGAGAAATACATTTCGTTCGTTGTCTACAGATCGAAGCGCTCCCTGAAATCGTCACGGCCGTCGGAAAAGATATCGACGTGTATTTGGACGGAGGAATCAGGGACGGAACAGACGTCTTCAAGGCTCTCGCGTCCGGAGCAAAAATGGTAAATCGACAGTAATGTACAAAAATGTCCGGATTATAAATGTGCCGAAGTGCATATCGTGGCACTAGAACGGATTAGCACGAACTAGTTGCCGATGTAAAACACCGTTCTTTGTAAAATTTCTCCAGTAAGAATGATTTCGCGGCCGACGAAACATCATTGATTACTAGGTTCGCGGATAATCTCACGAAATAACCGACCTTTCGCACGATTCGTTCCAGGTGTTCGTCGGTAGGCCGGCGCTTTGGGGTCTGGCGTGCGACGGACAAAGAGGCGTAGAACACGTTCTGGAGATACTTCGAAAGGAACTCGACTCGGCGCTAGGAATAGCAGGTACACGAAAGCCTCGACATTACGAATAAATCGGACGCTCGGCCCGTGCGTATGCAAACACACGTACGGCAGACGGCCGCCGAAAGCATTCCGTTGCGATCGAGTCGAATTTTAATCGATACTGATTCGTATCTGCCGATTATTTCTAGGTTGTACCGACGTCGGAAACATCGATCGGAACATGGTCGTCCACGAGCGGTTCTATAGCAGATTATGATATTCGAGCGGAGAGGGGCGGTCGTCGGTAAGGACGCCGACCGACGAAAAATTCACACGTGGGCCGGTCGTACGGTTTTAAATCGTGAATTTATGTAGACGTCTTTAGATAAATAAACGCTATCGTTCGACTATCGTGTATGATTTACCTAAATGTCCGTATTCGTCGGTCGTACGTTTTTATACAGACGATCCGGCGTCCGCCGTTCCGGATCGGCAGAGCGAGAGCGCGACCGATCCGAAACGGCGAACGCGGACGAGACGACGGGACCGACACGCCGAGGCGTCTCCGAAGCGACCGAAAACGCTTCGACGGACGCGCTTCGCACGGTCGCGACGGTTCCGCATCGTCCGACCGCGAGCGATTTCGATCGGAACGGTAATATTTCTGTATTTTTTAAACCGATCCGAAGAAACCGTCGCCGAGGAAGAAGGAAACCCGCTCGATCCGAGCGGAGGACGAGAAGGATGCGGACGGGCGCCGGCGCGCGTCCCGTCCGTAAAACACACTCCGGCTCGTATTCAGCGTATTGCGTTTAATCGGTCGTTCGTACGATACATGAATAAAAAATACAGGAATACTATCTTATAAAAGTTTCGAAAAATACAGTTTTATACGGAATGCGATGCGACGCGGCGGCTCGGCCGAGCCGTCGGAACGTCTCAGGCGATGATGTTCTTGATCTCGTCGTACAGCACGAGGACGAGCGCGCCTCCGGTCCCGCGGATCACGTTCGAAAGAGCGCCCTTGAAGAACGCGCCGCCGCCCTCGGTCTTCGCGATCTTCGACCAGCAGTCGAGCGTGTTCTTGTACATCATGTCGGTCTTCGCGCGGCCGGACTGCATCATCATGCGCCTCCGCACGGTGTCGAACGGATACGAGACTATGCCGGCGACCGTCGTCACGGTCTGAAAGCGAAAGACGTCAGCCGGACGCGTAGACGGAAAACGACGCGGAGTCTCACCTGCGCGATCGCCCACGAGATCAGGAAAGGAGTGCTCTTCGGATCGGGCAGCATGCCCTTAGCGGTGTCGAAGAAGCCGAAGTACGCCGCCCTGTAGATGATGATGCCCTGCACGGACACGTTGAAACCCCTGTACAGGCCGAGCAGTCCGTCGGACTTGAAAGTCTTCGCGAGGCAGTTGCCGAGACCGGTGAACTCGCGCTCGCCGTGAGCGCGGCCGACGTCGGCCCCCAACCTGAAAGAGCGAGGACGTGTCGCTCACGAGCGTCGGGACGGCGGCGTCGCCGCCGCCGCGGTCGTCGTGCGGTACCTCGTTCTCGCGTAGTCGAGCGGGTAGACGAAACACAGCGACGTCGCGCCGGCCGCGCCTCCGGACGCCAAATTGCCGAGGAAGTACCGTCCGAACTGGGTGTGCTTGTCGACGCCGCCGAGGAAAATCTGTTTGTACTTATCTTTGAACGCGAAATTCAACGCTTGCGTCGGGAAGTATCTGATGACGTTCGCCAAATTGCCCCGCCAGTAGCTCAGGAAGCCCTGTTCTTTCGGAATGCGCACGAACGCGTCGACGATACCTGCCGGGAACGGGTCGAGTCACAGACGTTCATTCTGACACTCGCGCGAACTGCCGTTCGTGCCGAGGCCACGTGCGTTCGATGCACCCGCCGAACGATGCGCAACATGTGTTTCGTCGGCGAGCGAAACAGCAATGGCGCTGCCGCACACTCACTCACCTTTGTACTGTTGGTCGGCAGCGATCTGCTTCGACGCATGTTGCACCTGCAGAAGCAGTTTGACACGCTCGATGGGCGCGACGGCGGTCTTCGAGATCGCCGCAGATATACCGCCAGCCAAGAAGTCCTTGGCGAAAGATACCGGATCGGCGAGAGACATTTTCTTAACGGTCGTTCGCGCACAGAGTACTGAGACAGAAAGAGACCGATCTGTCGACTCGACAGCAGAAACGCACGATCCGGCTAAACTATTTGTGACGTCACGCCCGTCGACCAATCGTGGCGCCGCGCTCTTTCGGCCATTGATTCAGCGAAACATTCGCCGAGTGCGCAAAAACGGAGCTCGGCCCGCGCTAATTAATTTTACAAATAGACACATGATCGACCGGCGTCGTGTAGAAAGTGCGCCGCACATTGTTATTATTATTACATTGCGTTCGACGCGACGACGCCGACTGTGTAAATCAAAAAAAAAAGGAACACCTGCCGAACACTCGTCGCGTCCACCCATTACTCATGAAAATAATCATATGAATGGAAAAATAGGTACTTGAATGGTGTAAAGATGCGACTTTCGAATCTTAAATTTAATACCACAAATACGTTCTGTAATTTCCATCGTCTGCCTTCTAAACAACTAAAAACATATCGGCTATCCACTGTCGGACCTCTGGAGTACCATAAACAAGAACTGTGGCAATAAATAGAAAAACAATGATTCATCATTCGCTTCATGGGACTTTTATGTCCAAAATTATAAAAAAAAGTATATTCAAAAATATTTGTTTTGAAAAATTGTAATAATACGTAAATGAGAATTTTTGTAAGAAAAAAAAAAAAGCAATTATATATATACATATATATATATACATACACACACACACAGCACATACAAAGGGGCTCCATCCCCTACTCACTTCACTCGTTAAACCCCTGGCTCGCTATGCCCGCCGACTCAAATTACGTCAATTACGAGCCTGTACAAGTAACAATAAACATGTTTTAAAACTCACGTCTGTATAATTACTCATCATTCGCTTTTAGTTTTTTTGTGGAGAATTTTGATTTTTTATATATATATATATATATACACACACATATACATACATACATATATATATATACATACATACATATACATACTCAGTGCAATGAGAATGATTAGATATGGGTTAAAAATGAAGAAAAAACGTTTTGTTTTTGTATATAAATTAAGTTCATTCTTTTTTTCCTTAAACATCTCATACAACATTACATGAACTAGGTAAGAAATCTTCATCCGGAATCACCGTCGAGTCATCGTGTACACCGGTACACGATCGTACTGAAAAGATTTTTTATTTCGTTCGTACGACAAATCGCAACACTCGATTTCCTATAGCGGAAACGATCGGCCAAAGGGATAAAGAAACAGAATCGAAAGCGAATACGTTAAACGGGAGACGAAAACGAAAGGATTCGATCGTTCGACTCGAACGGATCCGCAGGACGAACTCGTCGATATACGCGAGCGATTCGCGGGGGCGTCTTCTCGTTTTCGAACCGAATTGTTTTTCTCCCCGGATACGCGCGGACGCAGAGCCGGCGCGACGAAACGAAACGGAGTTCTGAACGTAATAAAAAAGGATAAACTTCGATACGTTTATTAAAAACAATAGGATACGCGGCTCGCCGGCCACGGTTCGATTCCGACTAAACGACCGCGTCGCGAGTCCTCCCGGTCGATCGTCCCGTACGTACGGCCGGACGATCACAGCGTCTTTCTGTCTTCGGCGGTCTTCTTCGTTCCGGTTTTCGGCGGCGCGACGGAGCCGTCCTTCGCGGCGCGCTCTTCGTTCCACTCGCGCAGCCCTTCCGGCAACGTCGTGTCCTCCTCGAAAGAACCGGTCCCTTCGACGAATTCCTCGTACGTCGACTTCTCGGGGAACGGCCGCGGCCCGAGCAGCTCGATCATGTCGTCGCGGCTCAGTATCTCCTGCTTCAGCAGCCGTTCGGCGACTCTGATCACGTTCTCTCTGTTGTTCGTCAGCAGCTCGGTCGTACGAACGTGCGCGGTCTTTATGAGCGCCCTGACTTCGGCGTCGATCAGCTGCGCCGTGCTCTCCGAGTACGGTTTCTCGAGCACCATCTCGCCGGGCTGCGGCATGTCGAAGCTGACGTTCCCGACCTTCTCGTTCATTCCGAAGTGGACGACCTGCGCGTACGCGCTCTGCGTGACTTTCTTCAGGTCGTCCTGCGCGCCGGTCGTTATCCTGCCGAAGAATATCTCTTCGGACACGCGTCCTCCGAGCGTCATGCACATGCGGTCGAACAGCTGCTCGGTCGTGTACAGGTACTGCTCCTTCGGCAAGTACTGCGCGTAGCCGAGGCCCTTTCCGCGCGGTATGATCGAGACTTTCAGCAGCGGGTCTGCGTACCGCAAGAACCACCCGGCGACCGCGTGACCGGCTTCGTGGTACGCGACTGTCTTCTTCTCCTCCGGCTGGAGCACGTTCGTCTTCTTCTCCATCCCGGCGACGACCCTCTCGATCGCCTGTTCGAAATGTTTCATGACGATCGAGTCTTTCAGATCTCGCGCCGCTATGAGCGCCGCCTCGTTACAGACGTTCGCTATGTCCGCGCCGGTGAAGCCGGGCGTCAGCGCCGCCATCTTCCTCGCGAGGTCCGACTTGTCGAGATCGGTCTTCAGCGGCACGAGATGCACTTTGAAGATGCTCGCTCGGCCTTTGATGTCGGGCGCCGGCACGAAGATCTGTCTGTCGAAGCGGCCGGGTCGGAGGAGCGCTTTGTCGAGTATGTCGACGCGGTTCGTCGCGGCGAGCACGACGACGTTCGTCGTCGTGTTGAAGCCGTCCATCTCGACGAGCAGTTGGTTCAGCGTGTTCTCCTGTTCCGAGTGGCCGCCGAAACTCCTCCCGCCGCGTTTACGGCCGACGGCGTCGATCTCGTCGATGAACAGAATGCAAGGCGCATGTTTCCTCGCCATCGCGAACATGTCGCGGACCCGACTCGGGCCGACGCCGACGAACATCTCGAGAAATTCAGATCCCGACACCGTTATGAACGGAACGTTCGCCTCTCCGGCCGTCGCCTTGGCCAGCATCGTCTTACCGGTGCCCGGCGGGCCTGAAAGAATACAGAGATCGATGACGGCTTACGAACGAACGGGGGAGGGCGTTCGTTAGGTCGGAGCACGCGTTCGTACGATTTCTGTATGAATTGTAATCGAGGTTCCGCTAATCAAACAACAACCGAAAATTATTTTGTATCAATTAAAACAAATTAAAATGAAAATGGGTCGAACCTTTATGTATGTGGTACGAACCGATTAGCTTATTTAGCTTCTCTTTTTTTACATTTTAGTACACGATGTACAAAAGCTCTCGATGCTTCAAGAGACAGTTTAATTCTAATTTATATACACATATAATATTGTAATAATTGATCGAATGGAATCGAATCAAAATCGATATGAAATTTTATATAATAAATTTTCTATCGCTACCTAAAGGAATAGACGTACCTGTTAACATCGCTCCTTTCGGAATCTTCGCGCCGAGATCGATGTACTGTTGAGGATTTTTTAAGAAATTGACAAATTCCATAATTTCTATCTTCGCTTCTTCACAGCCCGCCACGTCCCTACGAAAAGTTTCAGTTCGTTCGTTTAATGATCGGACGGAAGTCGACGGATCCGAGCTCACCTGAATCTCACGCCTATCTCGTTGGAATTGATGAGTTTCGCGGTCGATTCCATAACGCCGCCGAATATACCTCCTCCCTTCCGGCCCCCGCGGCCGGTCATCATGTCGGCCGACCGCCTCATCATGTAGATCAGGAAGCCGATGATCAGCAGCGACGGCAGAATCCCCGAGACGCTCGCGAGCTCGAGTTCCGACTTGTATATGACCGGCACGTAATTCGACGGTTCGACGTTCGAGTCGATCTGCGCGTTCTCGAGGTTCCGTTCGAACGAATCGACGCTGCCGATGTTGAACCAGAGGACGCCCTGCGGATCAGAACGAAATTCGAAGTCGGTCGACGGCTCGTCCGTCTCGAGACGCTCACCGATCCGTCGACCGAGTTTCCCGGGGCGAGTTTCACGCGCACCCATTTCTTATTGACGACTTCTAGCTTTTCGACGGTCCCCCTCGCCAGGTAGCTGGAAACACAAACGTACACGTGTACCGACACGGTACGCGGACGCGGTCGGTACGGTCGGACTCACGTGTGCACGAACTCTTTCCACCCGATCTCCTTGTAGTTCATTTCGAAATACACGATCGCGCCGAGGACGCCGACCGCGCCGATCGCCCCGATCAGCATCCATTTGTCCCTCTCGGAATCTCCGAAGTTCTTGCCCCCTCCGCCGGTCCTGAACAGATTCGACCGAGTCAGACGACGATATCGTCCGGGCGCGTCCGGTCTTACCTCGTCCCCGGTCCTCCGAACAGTCCGAACGACCACTGGTCGTACGGTTTCGGCGGCGGCGGCGGCTTCTCGCGCGGCTCGTTCCTCTTCGCGTTTTTACCGTCTTTCGGTTCGGCCGGCTTCGCGGCTTTCTCGACCGGTACTTCGGTCTTCGACTTCTTCGATCCGTTCGGCTCGAAGTACTTTTCGAATCCTTTCGGGAGTTTCTCGCAGAACGACTTCCAACAATTCAGCAGCGTCTCTACGTTAGGCGCCTGACTCGCACTCGACCTATCATCAAACTAACGACAGATATAAGTGACGATCGACGTGCGCGGCGCGTGCCGACTCACCCTCTGAAACGAAACGTTCCCACGACTAACTTTCCTTTGTAAATTCTGAAACAGTTTGGTCGTGTTCAATAGGCGGTGTGCCATTATCGATACTTTGACCGGTGATTTATGCGTTACTATTTCGAAAGTCGTAAAACCTTATGTGGATTTACGTATTCCTTGTGCATTTTATGAACAGGCGATTCGTAGTCCGGACGGCACTATTCTGGACCATAACCGCACTTATTCGATCAGGTCTTACGTCTATCTTTGCGTCGAGTATTTTCGTGACTCGTTTCGTTTAATTTTTCATACGTTTTTATCGTGTAAGCCGAAAGAGTCTTTCACGCCACATAATTTTACGTCGAATGTATGATGCAATTTTCAAAACTTCAGATTTAGGAATAAAACTGAAAATAGAAACGATTAACCTCTTTCCGAAAATTCACTATCGCCTGAATTATCGTGCAAATTACATTTGTAAAATTGTATATCAAGTTGCACGTTACAGTTTAATTCTATCCTGAATGCAATTTGCTTTCTAACTTTATGATTTTTAGGTGTTATATATATATATATACATACACATATAACCATAAATTTACTTACAGAGTACATTGGATGAAGGATTACAGGTTTCATAAGGTACTGACATTTCATAAGAAATTTTCAGCGAAAATGACGCGACGAAAAAAAAGTAACCCTAATATACGGTAACGTAATCGATAAACTGAAATGGAATTTTCGTTACGTTACATAAACTTAATATTCAGACATCGCGACTAGCGAGTTCATTTTCAAAAATTAGGATAATGCTTTAATCCACAATCGACGTTTATTAAATTTCGTATCGCCTCTCGTATAACTTTGTAAACGGTTTTTTAAATACAGATAAGAGAAAATTAAAATACGTGTTATTTCTAAACCGTGGCCGTGCTCGTTTTCAAGAACAAATTCTCTTTTCATCACACAGACCACAAAAAGTTTTTCTGACCATCGACAGCTCAAAAGAAAAAACATTTATTAGTATACATCGGAAACAATCAACAGTTTTATAATTATAAATCGAATCTAATAAATATTTCACTATGCACCTTACAAATAATTATATACTTACACTACATGGTCTTTGAAACTATATAATATCTTTAACACAATCATATACATTTGCAGAGGACAGAAACCGGTTTTAAAAACATACAGACCCGAACCGTAAAGATACGTTTCGAGCGCAGAACGATCCGGATACGTACGATACGCACGCGTCGACTCGCGCACACGCGCCTCTCTCGCCCGGTCTCGTTCTCCGCTCGCGTAACGTATCGACGCGCCACGTCCACGTCGGATCGGATCGTACGATCGGTCGAGGAACGAAAACACGTACGACCGACGGGGAAAAAACACGTCGACGACACGACCGCTCCGGACGAGCACGCCGCTGTCCGAGACCTCGGACCGGCCGTCCCGTTTAAAAGCTCGCCGCCTTGTCTTCGAACTTCGCCTTCGACGTCTGAAAACCGAAACGATCCGATCGATCTCGACGTCGCTCGACGCGCGCCGAGATCGATCTCGACCCACCATGTAGATACCGACGATCAGTCCGAACAACCCGATCGCGCTGCCGAAGATCTCGACGATCAGGATCTTGACGAACAGCGCCGAGTTCGCGGCGTCGGCGAGAGCCGCGCCGGAACCGACGACGCCGACGGCGATGCCGCAGAACAGGTTGACGAACCCGACGCTGATTCCCGCGCCGAATATCAGGTACCCGGCCATCCAGTTCGTGCCCTTGACCCTGACGTCTTCGACGACCGACATGTTGAAGTCCTGAAAGCATCGTCGTCAGAGACGTCTCGAAACCGAACGTTCGCGAACGGCGCGTACCTCGAGGATACCGGACAGGACGATCGCCGTGATGAGACCGTAGATCGCGACGGCTTCGCAGAAAATCACCGAGATCAAGTTCTTCGTCTTGATACGCGGCGCCTTGACTCCGCCGCCGATTATGCTGACGCCGGTCGTGTGGATGCCGCTGAGAAAACGTTTTCGTGAGCGTCGATGTACACGCTAGTACGTACCTCCGAACGATCGACGCGTCAAAAACAAACTCACAGAGCGGCTCCTACGACCGAAAGGGCGACGGCGAGCCCTATTCCTATCGTGCTCCACATGAACGGCGACGTTTCCTCCAGAAACCTATAAAAGATCGCGTCGAAGAATTTCAAAAAAGAACGTGAGCGGACGTGAATAATAAAATACTTATTCGTACCATCCGACACTGATCCGTTCTCCTTTTCCGGTGAAAACATGATAGAGAACTGAAAATAAAGTTTATATGCAGAAGTGTACAGTCATATATATGTGTGTATATTCGTATGTTTATCTTTTCGCTTCGTTTTAAACGTTCAGTCGATGTGAATCGATGATACGTTTCGGTCGCGAGACCTATTTAAACGATCACATGACTCGTGCGCCGTACAGTGATATACGTTGTAAAACATATTAAAAACTATACCTAGTATCGTTATTACTATCGACGCTGTTGTAACGAACGTATAACCCAGTATTGCCCTCATTTTTCTTCTCCTTACGCTCAAACACCGAACACAACTGTATCGTACGCAGAACTAACACTTGTCAGCTGACTCGAATGACAACACCTTCCTCTGTTAACAAGTAGTAAAGGTGTTTACGTGCCCAGCGGTACCCAAACGTATCGACGGAGATAGACAAGTTCGAAATGAATAGGTACGGTCGATTTATTCCGTTTGTGACGTACTCGAGATAATAGTTTACTTCTGCAAGCTTATATAAAAAATTCTTTATCTATATATTATGTACGGATAAAGAATCTGACCATATATATATATATATATACATATATATATGATTTTTTTTGATAACTCCAATTCATAAATTCACGGTTATATAAAAATATATGATAAAGACAATGACTCCAGTGTCCGACTACATACATAAAACACAGATCATCAATGAACCTATCGTAACAGATTATCAAAACCTGAAATTCTAATCCGAACGAATAAAACATCCGATATCTCTGTAAAAACCGAACCGAACTCTTTCGCGCCCGTCGATCCGACGTTTTTCATCGGCCATCGACGTACGGTACGAGTTTCGAGAGCGACGGGAGGAAGAAAAACAGTACGGACCTGCCGCGATCGTAACCTCGGCCGAAACAAACGACAAACGCACGTTAAAAAAAAAGATACTTTATTGACGTCGACGTATCTACAACGGACGGAACGAGCGCTACGCTAACAGTTTCGCTTTCGAACTGAACGCGACGTACGCGACTACGATCGACAGGGCGGCGGCCATGAACTCGCTCTTGAGCCACGGGCCGGCGAACGCGCCCGGATGGTTCGCCGCGAACGAGACGAGAGCCCGGACCGCCGACGGATCTTCGCCGGACCGCGCGGCCTTCCTCAGCGTCGCGTATCCGTCCTCGTCGAACAGTCGGACGTAGTGATCTCCGCTCCGGACTTTCTCGACGTCGCCGGTCCAGCCGACCTGAAACGCGCGACGATCAGAACCGATCGAACGCCGTCCGCGTAGAACGTACCTGGAATCCGTCTTCGATCTTCGCGACCGACGTGACGACGCCGTCGACCTCGGCGTACAGACTCGCCGGTACGACGCCGTTCGAACATTTCAAGGAGAACTCGGAGACTATCGCTATTTCCGAGACGACGGTCGCGTCTTGCGTCGAAAAAGTTTTGGTTTCTACTTCCGGGTGCAGGCACGTCTCGCCGTACACGGACGATGCGAGGCAACACGCCGCCACAAGTAAGTAAATTACGTTCGACATTTTGCTCTTCTTCTACAACAGTGAAAGCGATCTGAAAACCCAACTCGAACGTCGGTTTACTTCAGCGACAATAAAGCAATTTAACATTAACAATTGACCATTTCGAAATAGAAGTAAAACAAACACACCGGACAGAGTATAATATTCGTTAATAACATAACTGTCTGTTTACCTGCGACGATACGATTCACCGTTCCACACGTTCGGATATCGCCTCACAAGCACTGGCGATCAGTCCCGTTGGCCGCACAGACTCGTCGTGTTTGCATACATGTCCACACGTCACTCGATCATAGAGCTCCACGATTCAGGGTACTAGACCACAAGTCTGTGACCGCGACATACTTCGTTTTCGATATCGACTACAATTTGAATAGGATCTACTAGTAGCGGGCATTCGAAGAACGAAACGAAAAACATCTCGCATCGTTATTGTCGTTTTTTAACGCAACGTTCGACGAGATGTTTACCGTTAAAACCGCACGCCGTCGTGATCGAATGAGTAAAAATGTATCTCTCTCTCTCTATCTATCTCTCTGCAGAATCATGAAAAAAGGGCGGAACGTCGTGGCAAGGGTACGAGGAGGGGTGCACGACGACGACGACGACATTAAAACGATTCGTGTTTTCTTGATGTTTTATTTTCAAATTTCAGTATACTCATTTCAATATGAAATATAAATCAATTTGCTAAACATTTATTTATACATACATATATACATCAGTATATATAGTATGCACAAGTACAAAGTTGTTGCATACATAGAAACATGCGTCTTAAATAATACTAACATATTTATTTATAATCCTAATGGCGGCGATCGGCCGTCGTGCGCACCTGATGACAAAGGGCGACCGCCGAGTCCGATTAGTGTCATGGCTGTGAACTATCGTTACAAAACAAATATTTATACACGCGCACGTGCGTGCGTGTGTACGCGCGCGCACGCGCACGCACGCACGCATTGGCTTTTATTCGATTAGTAGTACTTCGGATATAATATTCGATTGACGAGCTTATGAATTATATACAAAACGTTACACATGTATGTTAGTCGACCTAAATAGAAAATATAAATAGATTCATGCGATATAGCTTTATACATTTCCGGTCGAATCGGTGGTACGGAGCCTTTTTGCCGATTCCCGTCGACACGGGGCAGACGCCGATGTCGGACACGTGTGTCCCGCTCATCGCCGTTCGAACCCGCCGGCCGAGCCTGTCTGTTCCGGGGAGGGGGGGAGGCACTCTTCTCGGCTGTTTCGTTTTTTTATTCGCAGTCTTGGACGTAGAAAAATTATCCTAGCGATTATTAAATAGGGCACTCGACGTGCGCGCATACGTACGTACACGCACACCCGCACGCGCACACGTACGCGGATGCAGTTAAAAAACAATACGGGGCCGTCGTGTTTCGGCCCGATCGATTCGCGGGGCGAGGGGGCGACGGAAGCGAGCGAATGGAAACATTTCAATCGACGTTACGGTCCCACGAGGTATCTCGTGTCGATCGCGAACGAACGATTCGATCTGCGATTCGGGACGGGGGTCCTATCCGAAAACGGGGGAGAGCGGTGTCCTGTCGTCCGAACGAGTCGCGTCCGTACCGGAACCGTACACGGATCTCGTTCACGCGCGCGCGGGCGGCGGCGCGATCCGGTCTTTCTGCACGGATCGTCGTCCGCGAGAACGGGCGGAAAACGACCGGATTCCGACAGAGACGACTCGAGCCGCACGCACGCACCCGTGCGAGTTGCGTCCGGGCGCGCTTCGCCTCTCATCGTAAACGCTATAGATTCCTGTTTCGACGCTCGCACACGTGACCGTACGCACCGGATACGCAACAGACGGACACGTCTGCGAGACATTTATTTATATATATATACGAGAGTTCGTGTTCCTTTCGTGCCGACGGGCGTCTCGCGCCGTCACGTAATTTTACGGAGCGCGCGGCGTGGCGAAAAAAAACCTCCTCCTTCTCCTCCGCCGGCCGGGCACACGTGCGCGCGGTCGTCTCGCTCTGGCGCGTGCCTCCCGCCGCCGGTGCGTCGTGTCGATTCACATTCACGCTCGACGTCGGCCGGAAGCTACGTCACTTCGAGGACGAGCCCGTGCGACGGGCTCGGCGCGCAGTAGCCGCATTCGCCGCCGCACCGGCCGATCACCCTCGTCGCGCTCTGCAACGAAAACGGAACGCGTACGGTCGAGCGAGACGCGCCGGGCGCGTCGTGTCGGGCGACCGTACCTTTCTCCGGACGTCGACGCTCGACCTGTCGTAAGAATCCCACTCGGTCAGGTGCGACACCCTGAAGCCGGTGCCCTGCAGATTGATCTCGAACCGGCCCTGCGGACACCTCGGCGCCGAGCTGTAGCAGTCGCCGGCCGTGCCGTATCGGATGTGCTTGCCTCTCAGTTGGTCCGCGTACGTGAAATCGTCGGCTGGAATCAAACGGGCCGTGGTCAGAGGGCGCGACGCGGCCGACACCGATCGCGCTCGCGCGCGCGCGGCACTCACTCGTGACCTCGAGCGTTTCGACGTCGATCCGTATACGTTTGAACACGGTGTACCCGCTGCCGTGGATCTCGTCGTCGTGGCACTCGGCGCACCGCGCGTCCGGCCGTTTCCCGTCGTCGGGACACGTGCTCGGGTCGAGCAACCTGCGGCGGAACAACGGCGGGTTTCGGACACGAGCGACGCGCGACACCGGGACCGAGGTCCGCGGTCGGGCGGCGAGCCCGACGCGGCGGACCTGACGGTCGGGAGGGCGCGGCTCGCTCACCGTTTACCGTAGTACTCGGCGTAGTTCTCCGCGTACAGCGTCACGTACTCGCGGGGGCTCTCCGTCGCCATTCCGTGACAGAATATCGAAACGTTTCGGCCGAACACGTTCATCGTGTACTCGCGGTCGGAACGGCCGCCCGACAGAGACCTCGCCTCGCGGCAGTTCGAGAACGGACCGCCGCCGCCGCCGCCGCTGCCGCCGCCTGAAAACGACGATCACGGCGTCAAGAACGCTGCTGCTGGAGTTCGTTCGCACGATCGCCGTTCCCGCGACCGTCGCGACCGTCGCGATCGGAAGCGGGAGGCGCGGGCGGGCGGCGGGCGCACGGACGCGCGCGACGCCCCGCGCACGCGCGGTCCGAAGCCGGCGCACGCGCCCGAACTCACATGGTCTGACCGGACATTTCCGCCGTCGCGTCGGCTTCGACTCTTGCGGACAGTGGTGCTTGTGCACCTTCTTTCCGCCGCGCTGATAGCAGTGCAGGTGGCGTTCCTGTTTCCGTTTCCTGCCGCACTCCGGCGAGCACTGTAAACGGACACGACACGTCGATGTCGGACGAGGCGCCGCGGCCCGATCGCCGGACGGCGCGCCGCGCGGCCGTCCGCGGATCGGGCCGAGCGAGCTCGCGAGTACGTACGCTCTGCCACGGCCCCGCGTGCCAGTAGAACATGTCGTCGCAGTTCCGGACCTTGCACGGCTGCGTCGTCGGCGGCCGCGGGCTCCTGCCGCAGTACGCGTCGCTGACGCGGTCGACCTGCCCGCTCTTCCTGACTCGGCTGCACGTGACGGCCCTCGTCTGCGTTCCCTCGTCGCACCGCGCCGAGCACTGTCGGGACAGAGAGAGAGAGAGAGAGAGAGAGAGAGCGCCCGCGGTCGCGTCGCGTCGCCGGCGCGCCGGCGTCCGTCCGACACTCACGTTCGACCAGCGTCCGGGCGTCCACGCGATGCCCGGACACGGGCTCTTGAAGCAACGCTTCACGGTCGTCCGCCTCCTGATGTGCGAGCAGTAGCGGTCCTGCAGGCGTTCCTTGTGCACCGAGTCGACGCAGTACGCGATCCGTTCGCGCGTTCCCTGTCCGCACGTCTTCGAGCACTGAAACACACGATGACCGGTCGGACGGGGTCGGTCGCGCGGCCGTCGGCGGCGCGCGCGACGTCGCCCGGACGTACCGGCGTCCAGCTCGACATGAACCACTGGTATCTCCGCGGCGGCCTCTTCTGGCTCAGCGTGCACTCCTTCGGCGAACACGTCTGCGCGTGCGTCGGTCTGCTCGCGTGCGAGCACTCCGTGTCCGGCAGATTTTCGCCGCGGTGGCTCTGGCAGCGCACCTGCCTGTTCTTGTAGCAATTCGAATCGCACTGGAAGACGAAACACGCGTCGTACCGTGCGCGCGCGCGCGCTCGCGCGTGCACGTGCGACGTCGCTCGCTCACCTTGCTCCAGCTCGCGCTCTGCCACGTCGGACACGGATCCTTGTTGCACGCGACGACGCCCACCGGCTTCACCCTGTCGTCGCAGCTCTTGTCGTCGGCACGTGCGCCGTTCGCGTCGACGCAGAACACGGCCCTGCGCTTCTGCCCCGTCCCGCATTTTCTCGTACACTGCAAAACGCGACGGACGACGATCGAGTTTTGTCGGCGCCGGCGCGGCGGTCGGCGCGCGCGGTCGCGTCGGCCGCCGGTCCGGACCACGAACCTCATTCCACTCCTTCGATCTCCACATGTAGTTCTTCCGGTGCGGCGGATCCGCGATCGAATTGTTCTTGATGTCTCCGAGCGGCCGCTGGTTTTTGGGGATGCGGTCGTCGGCGCCGACCTTTGGCACGGCGTTTTGCCTGTCCGGCGGCCTCTCTGCCTGCAAGAAACGTGTGCCGTTTGTGCCGGGACGTGCGCGTATCCGGTTTCGAATCGCGACCGCCCTCCGTTCGGCAGATCCGAGACGTCGACTCTGCGACATCCGACGCGGGCCGAACGTGCGATCGGACTCGGAGACACGGCACTCTCTCTCGCGCACGAGCGCTCGCCCGCTCGCCCGCCCTCCCGTCCGCCGTGTTTCCGTTCCGTCGACGCGATACGAACGCGGCGCACTCGTACGACAATACGAACGGACTGCATACAATACCTACTTACAGGGCATGCGACCAATGTACAGTGGCGAACGCTCTCCGGCTGCGCCGACTCGTCGCACTTCTCGTCGTCGATCCTGCTCCCGTTCCAGCGCGTGCAGTACACGTCGCGTTCGACGAGCCCCCTTCCGCACGTCGCCGAGCACTGCGGAACCGAGACCGCGATCAGAACAAGAGGAAGAGGAAGAGGAGAGAAAAAACGAACACGGCGGTCGCGCTCACCTTCGTCCACTCGGACGAGTGCCACGTCGGGCACGCCTCCTCCTCGCACTCCCTCACCGGGTCCGGCTTCATCGTCTCGTCGCACATCTCGTTCGGCACGAGGTGTCCGTTCACGTGACAGCTGTACAGACACTTCTGGACGCCTCTCCCGCACGTCACCGAACACTGCGAACAACGAACGACGTCTCGTCAAGAGGAAGCCGCCGGCGCGGGCCGGCGATCCTTACCGGCGTCCACTTGTTCACGCTCCACTCGGGGCATTTCTTCAGCTCGCACGGCTTCACGACGATCTCCTCCTGGCCGGCGCAGTGGCTCCGATCGACGGACGCGTTGTTCTTGCCGAGCACGCACGTCGCGTTCCTCGTCTCGTATCCGCTTCCGCACGTGACGGAACACTGTCGAGGGGGGAGCACGGATCAGTCGGGAACGGGACGACGACGGCGGGCGTGCGACGGAGACGCGGCGTCCCCGTCCCGTCCCGTCCCGTCCCGACGCGCGTCTCACCTGCGACCACGGTCCGTACATCCACGCGGTCTGGTTGCACGGGCCGACGCACGGCTCGATCGGCGACTCGACCGGGATGTTCGCGCAGTGCGTCTGGTGCAGCGTCGTCTTGGCGCCGGTCCCGAGCGTCGTCTTGACGCACCGGTGGTGGACGCGTCTGGTCCCGTTGCCGCAATGCGTCGAGCACTCCTCGCGCGACGTCACCTCCCACCTGGAAGACGCGTCGTGTACGAACGACGACGATCAGAGCGCGCACGGACGCGCGTCGCGCGCGGACCGAGCGTCGCGGCGTCGCCGATCTCACCTCAGGCGGCAGTACGTGTTGCAGTTCTCGGCGAACCTCTTCGGCTCCTCTATGTGCGAGCAGTGGCCGGACGACACCTCGTGCAGCGTGTCGAGCTGTATGCACACGGCCTGCCTCGAACGGCGTCCCTCGCAGATGTCGCTGCAGCGGGACCAGTTCGCGGTCAGCCGCCACGCGTACAGGTCGCGCGTCGCCTTCGGGACCGTGTACCGGTACGTGATGTTCGGCGGTTGTTTCAGGTTCACGGTCAGGACCTCGAAACGAGAACGGCGACGGTGACGGTGACGGTGACGCGACAATCGTCGTCGACAGACATAAAACTCACTCGGACGATGAGGTCCTTCTGCAGCGGCCTCAGCATCGACGAGTTGAGACGTTCCGTGATCGACGTCGAGCCGCTGTACTCGATCTCGATGCCGCCGTACACGAGTATCTTGTGTCGCATCAGCAGGAGGTTTCCGTTCAGCACGTTCTTGCCGGTTTCGCTGTCCACGAGCGCTGCGAGACGGGAATCGAACGGTCGAGACGGGCGCGCGCGCGCGCGCCGTCCGCGCCCGCCCGGACACGCGCACACACACACTCACCGAGGTAGTTCTCGTCCTTCGACGCGTTCCACCCGTGCTGCGCGATCTCGATGCTGCGGCTGCCCTTCGGTATGCGGATCACGTCGTTGTAGCCGTACTTCTTGCTGTACATCATGCTGCCCCTTATCGTCGTGCACGTGCTGCCGTCCCCGCCGCACGCGCCGCACTCATCTACGAGAACACGGACCGCCGTTTCACTCGGACGACCGTTCCGAAACGAAACGAGAGAGAGAGAGAGAGAGCCGTCGGTCGAATCTCACCTAACGTGACGTTCGATCCCAGGCGGTTGTCGCATCCGGCCGGCAAGCACATGCCGTTCACGCAGACGTCGAATCCGTCGAGTTGGCATTTCGCTCCGTCGATCACTTTCTCCTCGAGCGGAAAGTAGGCGGAACTGTGCTCGACGCGACAATTCAGGCTGCACTCGTGCCCGTTCGAAACTGAAACAACGACGTTCGGAGCGAGTGTGACGACGACGTGACGCCGTCGTTGGGACCGCGCTCCGTCCGCGATGCCGACTACACTCACCTCCGTATTTCGGTATCCACTGGACGTTCGTCGGGATTCCGGGTATGCCGCGATTGTTGCCGTTCCACTTGGCGCAGTGCTCCTCCCTGTGCGGAAACGAAGCGACGGCACGTTCTCAACCGGACCGGACGCGCGCGCGGCCGGGCCGCCGCGGCCGCCCGACGCACTACTACTCACCGTATGTCGCGGACGTGCTGGTGTCCGTCGGCCGTGTACGTCACCGGGCACGGCTGCGTGTTGCACGACCTGTAGCGCACCGGCCTCCCGGCGCAGTACTTGCCGCCGTGCCGCGGCCTCGGGTTGTCGCACTCGCGTCGCGATTTCTGTATCCCGCCGCCGCACGGCAACGTGCATTCGCCCCACCTGCGCAAACAAGCGACCGGTACACACGCTGCGGACCCCGTCACAACGGACAAGAACGGACGAGCACTCACGACTGATACTCGCTCCAGCCGCCCATGACCGGCGTCAGGATGTGCGTGTCGATCGGGATGCACTCGCCGCGGTGACACCACTTCCGGTTGCCGCACTCGGTGCCCTCGGCCCACGGTACGAACGGCGTGTGGCAGTTGCCGTCCGCCTGCTTCATGCAGTAGAGCAGCCCGCACGAGTACTGTAACGCGAAAGGGGAGACGCGGCTCAGCGGCGGTGTCGGCGCGCGCCGGCGAGCGACTATACCGTACCGAGTTCGAGATGTACGGGCTGACGATCTCGAGGTCGCACACCGTCCACCCCTCGCCGAACATCAGCTCGCACTGGCGTTGGCGCGTGAACGACTCGCCGGGCAGCCGGTGGTCGATCTCGTCCCTGACCGCCAGTATGTCGTGGCTCGGCTCGTTCGTCAGACAGTGCGAACGGGGCGAGCTGCGGAAGGGGGTCGGTGTCGGTTCGCGTCGGCCGGCCGGTCCGGCTGGGTTCGACGGCGACGGCGACGTCGACCGACGGACCCAGTCGGACCGGCCGGCCGCCGGTATCTCGGACGCCTGTGACGATTTTCGAGTTCGTTCGACGTGGCGATCGATATCGAAAACCGGCACCGGCACGCCGACACGGCGTGCGGCCGAGTCGGATTCGGGGTGCGGTCGTCGACGACACGACCGAACTACAAGCGTCGCTCGTTCACTTTGCAAAAACAACACGCGGCGTTGTTCGACACAAACGAGAATTCCCTGACCGTCGGAGAAAAAAGCACGAAATCACCGAATTCCGCTCGCTCGTGCCGGAATCGATCGGCGACCATCCGCGTTGCTCCTCCGTACGAAACGAAGCGATCGACGATCGGTGCTCTCGTCGGATCGGCCACCGATCGAAACCGACATCGGCGTACGTCGCTGTCAATACGAAGGAAAGTGAAACGACGACAAGTATGGAAACGAGTTCAATGATGGAATTCGATTGACACGATTTTTAAATCGCGTTTCATCGCCGTCCTGAGAACCGTGCGACACTTTTTTCTTTCTGTTCGAATCTTTGTTTCGAGGGCGTTCGAGAACTGGGTCACTTTCGTTACGCAATCGCGTCGGTTGCCGTGCGTGCATCGCGCGCGCGCGCCTACACACATGCATACATAATACGTATATACGTATATATATATATATATATATATGTATATATATAAATATGTGCATATATATATATATATATATATATGTATATGTATATGTATATACATATACATATATATATATATATATATATGTATATGTATATATATATATATATATATATATATATATATATATATATATATATATATATATATATATACATATATATATATATATATATATATATATATATATATATATATATATATATATATATATATATATATATATATATATATATATATATATATATATATATATATATATATATATATATATATATATATATATATATATATATATATATATATATGTATATGTGTATGTGTATATACAATGATTCTGTCTTTTTGATCAAGAGCGCGCACAAACGCAAGATTTCCGCTGAAACAACCGACGACGCACGAGTTGAAAAGTTCGTCTCGCTAAGGTGAAGAGTAAACCAACTTAACGTTGCCGGTCTTTTTTTCAAGGAATCGAAACAGAACGACTGAATTCGAGTCGATTCGGCACATTCGACTCTACTCTAAAGTATCGTCCAATAGTTCGGCGAGAACAACAACGACAATGCTTATTGACGACAAGACACGGCGATCGGGACGCGCCCGGACCGTCCTCCTTATCACTCACTCACTCGCTCTCTCTCGCGTGAACTCACTCGAGGAACTCCGTGACGAAGTGGCGCGAGCACTTCGACCAGAGCCACGGGACCGTGTCGTTGTCCATCATCTGCGTCATGATGTTGTTGACGTTGCTGACGAGCCGCTTGTTGCACCTCGCGTCCTGGTCGTGCGGCATGCTCAACCTGCAAGCGGAAACGAGAGCACGGAGTGCGGCGGTCGGACGGTCGTCCGATTAGCAGCGCCGCACTCTCTCTCCGTCCCGCCGGCCGTACGACCGCGGCGCCGGCTACTCACATGTGTCCCAGTTCGTGCGCGATCGTGAACGACGTGCTGAGCCCTTTGTCCTTGACGACCGAGCAGCTCTCCATCTTCTTGCACATCGAGTCGATGTTCGCGATGCCGAGCGTGTTGCACTCGTTCGGGCAGATGTCGAGCCTGGAAAACGACGAGCGCGCCGTTACACGGGAGCCGGACGAGCGGGCGCGCGCCGACGCTTACCTGGTCAACACCATCGCCGTGTCGTACCGATGACTGAAATTCCGCGTGCCCTGCCAGCTGCAGAAATTCGTCAGGCGCTGCTTCAGGCTCTCTGTAACGGCAAGAAGGGAAAGAAACGAAACGAGAGACGACGTCGAACGTTACGTAACTCTCGCCGGACACTCACCGCTGTTGTTGTTCCCGTCGAAGTATCTGTCGAGCGTGTGGATGCCGGTGACCGAGATCGTGATCGGGTTTCCGATCGACGGGTCCTTGAACAGCACGGCGACCTGGACAGAAATCGGGACCGGTTTCGAGGGGCGACACGTCGACCGGGCGACGTGCGCTCCGGTTCGGGACGGCGCGGCCGCGCGCGAGGCACGGCCCGGTCCGGTCGCGTGTCGCGCGACGGCCGCGCCGGCCCGACGCGTCCGACGTCGGACGGAGAAGAAGACGACGACGACGACGACGACGACGAGGAGACAGCGGGCGCGGGGGAGGCCGCGCGCGGCCTCCCCGCGCACCGGGCGCGGCGTCGCGCCGTCACTTACGTGCGACATCAGCGTCAGGATGTAGTGGTACAGGTTCTCGGTGCCCTTGTGCGTCTCCGTCATCGACTTGTCCGCAACGATCATTATCTCGATGAAGTACTCCTGTCCGTCCTCGCGCTTGCGCCGGTTCTCCGCGCCGATCGGCCCGTGGTTCAGGTCCTCGAAACTCGCGCCCTCCACGGATATCACGTCGTCGTTGTTCACGTACTGCAGGTCGTCCGCCGATCTGCCGTCGTAGTCCTCGGCGAGCTCGGAGTCGTACCTGATCGACAACGTGCGACACGCGCTTAGAGAGTGGCCGCGCTCGTCTCTCGCGGCAGCGCCGAGCGTTCCCGAGCACTTGTGCCGGGAGAACGACGCCGCGCGTCACGGTGAGTGCGGATTTTCGGCAGAAAGTCGCGAGACCGAGGCGTCGCGCCCGGCCTCGAAGCGCGCCGCGTCAGAGAATCGTCACGACGGTATTTGAGAGAGAGAGAGAGAGAGAGATTGTTCAGACTGACGGGCGTTGTTATTATTATTATTTTTTTCGGGAGGGAGACCGACCGCACCGTCAGACGAGCGCGAACGGGGAGGGCTGTCGCCGTTACCTGTTCCTGTCGAGGTGCGTGTACCGCGACTTGACGTCGTAGCGCGACCGCTCGTACGGGTCGTAGTTGTCGTACCGGTAGAGCGTCGACGACGGCGCGCTCATGATCCGCCCGACCTTCCACTGCAGGTTGGCGGTCTCCCGCTTCGTTCTGTCGCGCTTGCCGTGGTGCGGCGCGTCGCTGTCGTCGACCTGCGGCAGATCGTTGCCGTACACCTCGTCCAGATGGTCTGTTGGAGATTCGAGAAAGCGTTTTTAGTGTACGGTCGTGCGGGCGCGTTCCTTCGAGCCGACGGATCCGTATTTCTGTGATCCGATCGGTCTCGGATTAAACGAGCGCGTGCGCTTCAGGCCCGGGCATCGGACGGTGCGCGTGCATAGATGTGTGTGTCGTACGGTTCATCGGATACACTGAGATTTTAGGCAGATTCGCAGGAGAAGGTGTTCGAGTGACGCGGGCCCGTCGATCGAACGGCTCTCGCACGTCGAAGATGATCGTCGATGCCGCTCTTGCGCCCGTCGCATGAAAAATTCGCATCGAACGCTTCGATATTGCGAGACGCCCGGACGTTTAAGTCGAACGACCTTCGCGTTGCCTCTGCCCGACGACAGAGCTATTGCGCCTGTGTTCGAGAGCCGAAGTGAAACGCGGCGCTCGAGACAGCGCAGGGATCTGTGGAGAGGCGTGTGTCGGGAACGGCACTACGCTACTTACGAATGTGCACGCCGCCAGGCGACGCTGTCGATAAACAGTCATCTATTAAGGGCGACCCGGAAAAGATCAACAACGGGACAGATGGGATGAAAGCATTCGTTGAAAACAAGAATCGATCGAGCTGGTAAGTTTTCGAAGAGGCCTTCGATCGTCAGCGAACGACGATGACGACGACATATATATATATATATATATATATATATATATATATATATATATATATATATATACACACACACACATATACACGCGCGCGCGCACACACACAGAAAACAAAACATGCGGTTTCCTTTCATTGCCTTTTTCGCTTATTGGTGTCATTACTGTGTTTTTTTTTTCTCTCTCGATAGATCGACGACGCGCGGACAGACAAACGTACGCACAGGCGGTACTTCAATTCGACCGCATCTACAATTTGTACTGTCGAGACTGAAAAGGAAGTCGGTGATTTATCGCAGACGGTAAGTACGACCGGATAAAGGCAACGACTTCAATTAACTAGACGCGCCGTTCTATCTATCTATCTAGAGATGAAGATCGTTAAAAATGTCATTACGCTTTTACAGCGCGCGCCCACGCGCACGCACACACACATATAAATGTTTGTGTGTGCATAGATACACATGCGTGGCGACCGATAATTCAGGTGTGCGGAAGTTGTTTACGTTTCGGCGGCCGTCACGAGAGAGGCGAGCGGCTCGGACGGCCGGCGGGCGCCCGGTGCCCGCCGCCCGTCCCGCTCGCGTGCGCGGCGGCCGTGCGCGATCCGGTGACACGGCGACGGGCGACGGGCGACGATGGCGGTAACGAGCGCGCGGAGCCACGCTGTCTGATCGACGGCGACGCGCCTCGAACGAGACGTATTTTTAGACGGCGGCAAGGGGGTGGGAGGGGCGCCGACGTTTCGCGTGCCGCGTCGCGGGAGCGCGGCGAGCGGACGGACGGACGGACGGAACCGCTCGTTCGACGCACGTCGTCGAAACGTCGGTCGGACGGTCGACGGCCCGTTTGTTAGATTCGATCTCCTGTCGCTTCGGAACGGGAGTTCCGAGATTATATAAACACGCACGCATACACTACTTTACGCATATTTACTTACTTTATCATTAATTAATTACTCGGTACGAGACTCTATTCCCTTCAGTGTTGTTGTCGTGTGTCTCTGAACATCTAAGGATTAGGAAAACGGTGCTCGAGAAGATGTCATCGGAGCAAGAGAAAACGATTCGAGAAACAACTGCGAAACTTCAAGCAGAATACAGGTTTTCGAGCTCGTGTAGACGAGCGCTTCCACGCGGTGAAGTAGAGAAAACCGCGTCCACGCATGCGGATTTTTTTCAATTTCTCGAACGGAATGACGGGCGGACGAGTCGTACGAGACGAACGGTCGTCGCTCTGTACTCTTTCCACGCGACAGGAAATTCAAACGTAGTCTGTTTTCCCCCTCCCCCCCCGAACCAAGAAACCCAACCGGCGGCGGAATCTTCGTTCCGCCGATATTCACGTGATCGGTTGCCCTTTTCCTTCCTTCGTAGCCATGAAAAAGCGTGCCGTGTGCGTTTAACGATTTTGTTTTCTCTTCCGCGTACACGTCCCTATCAATAAACGATTTAATCCGAAACGTCTACGGAAACACACACACACGCCGTCCGCCTGTCCGTGTGCGGTAACGCGTTCTGCATCCATACGTACGTGCAGACGTCCGTCCGTCCGTGTGTGTGTGTGTGTGTGTGCGCGCGCGCAACGACGTTTGTATGTAATGATCTGTCTATCATTCGGTTCCCATATCGAGATATTTCATCGTGCCGGAGAGTGAGAGTGCAAATAATTTGTTGGCGAGGTGTTTGACGGACACGTCAGAACGCGGAACAGTGTTTCGACTGGCGGCCGTGGTGGAATTCTGTGCGCGGCGCGACCGAAACGATCGGCAGCGAGGCACCGGCTACGTGCGCCGTGGACAGCGCTCGGTATCACCGGATCGTCACTGCTTCTCTCGTTCGACGAACCGACAACCCGGCACGCCGATTCCCGGGGGTCTGATGTCCGTTCCGGAGTGAAACAAACATACGGGTCAAAACATACGGGTCGACCCGCCGAACGGAACGGCTACGTCTATTCGAGAGCGGAGACGGCGTACAGACCGAGCGGGTTCGTCACTCGAGACGGTCGCTCGCACACTTCACAAATGCATTTCAACGCGCTCTCTCCGTACAATCAGTGACAGAGATTACCTCACGTGCGCGGAGCGTCATTCTTCGTTCTTTGAGCTTACTGTACTTCGAAACGGACGGCTTTATAAAAACGGAATATATATATATATATTTATAGATTAAGAATGTGAAGATTATTTTTCGTTTCCCAGTTGATTTCTCGTCGATTCAAAATACGTTCTAGATGTTTCGCTGTTCGAACGATTGGATCGAAGCACGATCGCCTTCACAGAGCGGCCGAAGCGTCCAGAGTGCACGCTTCGCATTCTCCCGATACGAGAAAGAGTTCGTCTTCGAATCGAACTCTCGGAGAATCTAAAAAATAACATCGAGCCGTAAAGAGAGACGCATAGAATGGAACCGATTCGATCCGTAGACCGGGCGGATTCTTTCGAATCGTCTCTCGTCTCGAATCGACTTTCGTCAGGCCGAAGCGGCGCGCGCGCGTCGATCGCTTACACAATCCCAGCGGTCGGCGCGAAGGCCTCGCCGCGAGCGGAACACCTGAACCGATGCTGCACTGTCTTCGGCGTGCGATAATGCCACCCACGAGACCGCACCGCCGTCAGTGGCGGCGCGACGAGGACGCCGTTTCGTGTCCGCGCGTTGAAGTCACTCGCTCTCTCCGTCGGCCGGCCGCGCGCGCTCTCGCGTCTCGACCGTCCGCTTCGGCGCGCAGCGGTCCCCGAACGGACGTCCTCGAACGTACTGACGTTCTCGGACGTGTGTACGACACACGCATTCGCCGTTTCCTGTTCTCGGAACGCGAAGAACGCCGCATCCGACGCGAACGTGTTCTCGGTCGGAAGAAAAGCCGACGACGATTCGAAGCGAGCCGTCCGTGCCGTCGTCTCGTAACGTGACCCGACGGCCGACACGTCCGTCGTTCGGCACACTGTCGGACGAGGCGGAAGGAAAAACATCTCTGCCGGCCTTCTTTCTAGCTACTCGAAGTGCCGGCCGGCCGGCTCGACGATTCTCTTACTTTCGCAAGTGAGTTCGCTTTCATCGCGCGAACCGAAAGCGGTCGACGTCCCTTCGGTGCGACGGGGCGCAGAAGAATCTGCCTTCTCCCGCTGCAAAAATGTCAACGAACGTATCGGGCGCCGACGACCTCGGCTGCCGAAGCGCCCCGACACCGCGACAACGACCGACCGTCAATAAATATCGAACGAAGAATAAAAACGTTGTTGGCTCCGCAAGGTGCACGTGTCGCGAAGAGACATCTCTTTGCCGGATCGAACGGTCGTCGGAATCGACTTTTCTCTTTTTTTAAAAAAAAACGTCCTACGTTCCGTACGGCCGGCGGCCCATCGAAACCGGAACGACCGTCTCCGCCGTCACCGCCGCCACGACCGTCATAATTTGATATTCACTGACGCTGCGCGAAATTCGTGCACGGAACGAAGCAGACCCCGTGGCGCTGCTGTCAGCTAACCTTCACACTCGCGTTCGCGTGTAGCGCGCCGATTGGATCAACAGATTGTGTCAAACACACACACACACACGTGCGCTTGTGTGCACATACATATATGTTTACACGAACACACACACACACACACTCGCACACGGCGAGGAGAACAAACGGCGAGCGACGCAGCTGCGAGAACGTACTACGAAAATCGGTGCCGGCCCGTCTATCGCCGTTTGGGTTAAGATTCGTTCGAGTATTTATTTATGTATGTGAGTGCATGTACCATAAATAAAATGACGGCGATACAGCTGTGCAATTGTTTACGGTACTGTTTATGCTCTCGCGTTAAGTGGATTTGCGAACAACGCGTGCAAACATACTATCTGGGCGTGCATCGGTGTGTGTGTGCGTGCGTGTGCATAAGTACATGCATGCATACACAGACATACGTATAAATCTGCTCTCCTCGAAGATTCGATTCTGAATAGTGGTATTTCTCATTCAGAATCCCTCCAGCCTCAGCAGAGGGCTTTCAGTTTCAACCGACGCAACGTCTCTTTCTTTTCTTGTACTTTTCATTTCAATTTCCGACATACCAATCATTATTTGTTTTATGAATCGATCGTATATATATATATATATATATATATATATATATATATATATATATATATATATATATATATATATATATCGTAACAGGACAATAACCCCCGTGTAAAAAAACCCTGGACATTAACCCCCCGTATGAGAATAAAAATTCTTTAAAAAAAATTTCATAGACACAACAAACAATGGATGCAAACATTTATTTGACAAAATAAATGTTTTAAAGTAAATCCGTCGAAATGGAAATTTTAACAAAATATTATTTGACAACAACAAACTATGGATAAGCATTTAAAATTACACTAACACGTAATGTGCACATTTTAGAGAGAGAAATCAACCGCTTTGAAAATACTGAAATCTTTAACAGGGAATGCAGTTCAATACTATTAAATATTCACTGATACTTGACGCTGGCCTCTATGAATAAACGCGGAGAGCGGTTCCATACCTTTGATTTTCTCGTACAGTAATTAGTTTTAAAAACTGGAATTATCATCATGTTAATAATGTGATTTTAAATTTTTTTTTATCCTTATAGGGAGGTTAATGTCCGAAGGAGTTTATGTCCGGGGGGTGGGGGGTTGTCCAGGGGGTAATTGTCCTGTTACTATACATATATACATACATACATGTGCATGCGCATATGTACACTCGAAAGAACGGACACTCGGTCTCAACCGCCCGTCCGAACGCACACACACACACGCACGTTCGACTCTAGCACGGCCATTCGGAGTTAATTCGATTAGTGTCAAACCGTCACGATAATTAAAACCCCTCGCAGCGCCGCTTCCTTCGGTGATGGTTTTAATTAAGATTTTCCTCCACACAAACAATATATTATATCGCCTGGACGGTGCGGCGCGGCACTGTTCAGCTCCGACGCGCGTGTATTTCGTGAAGGCTCCTCTGGCGTTTTTTTTCTTTCCATTATTTATTTATTTATTTATTACTCGCACGTCTCCCCTCTCGCATAATACATATATATATATATATATATATATATATATATATATACATATATATATATATATGTATTCTTTAATTAACAGTTACCGATTTGTGCGTGCGTGGGTCGAGGTAGCATTTAGCAAGAAGAGAGTACCACAATGAACATTATAATAATAAACATGTTTAATGAATAACTTATGGTCGCCAGAAGCCATTAGATTCGTTTGTTTAGACGTGTTCTTATGGAAAAGCGTTTGCATGTTAAACGAGATGTAAAATTTATGACATGCGTCTCTCTTTATCGGCGAAACGCGGATGTCGAATCTTTCTTTTATGTGTATATATATATATATATATATATATATATATATATATATATATATATATATATAGAGTGCATTACACGCCTCGTACTCTGCGTACACTTCGGAAGCGATTAGAACCCGTCGCGCGCGCAGACACAACGGTGACGGAGTCGCCCGTCTATCGAAATTAATACGCGGCGCGAGTTTAAAAGGCGGCCGACCATCATCATCATCATCGTCGTCGTTACGATCACCGTTATTGTTTTCATTAGTCGAGCGGCGGTACGCGTGCAGATCGATGCCGATAAAACGACGCCCCCTCGCTATCCAAATTCGGAAATCGGATTCGGGCGCAGCAGCCGTCGAAGGCGCGGGCGGGTCGCGCCCCCCGACCGACGTTCCGATCCGTCTCATTCGGCGCGCGCGCGCGCGCGCGGGTCGACGGCGCGTGCCGCGGCGGCGGGCAGGAACGAACGACGGCCGACGATCACAGGGGTGGCGGCGGATCCCGTGGCGACGCGCCGCGAGTATCGACCGGCCGCACTGTTTTCACGGTAACAGCGTCGCGGGCGCACGGAGCCGCGATCGGCCGCGCCGGCTCGCCACCGGCATCGGTGTCTCCGGCTCGGACACGGGAATGAAAGACAAAACCTAATCGTTCAACAATCCGACACACGTCCGCGCTACGTCGTGTGAAAACATTCGCGATCACCGGAACGATCTCCCGCAGCAACATCCGGGACAAACACAAAAACTGTTCGTTGCGTTCCGAGCGGGAAAGTCCGGAGAGGCGGAAGGGAACGCGACCCGTGCTCGCGAGATTCGCGAACGACGACATCCGCCAAATTTGCGACTGTTTCAGAGCGAGCCGGACGACGGTCGATCGCAACGAAACGTATGTCCGGACACGACGAACGTACAATTCATTCGAATTCACGCCGATAATCAACGTCGTGCATACTGCGACAGTGCGTCGACGTCATACGTCGACGACATATAATTTGATCGGAAACTCCTGGAACGGCAGTGTGCACGGTGGGCGGTAAGCGTTAACGGCGCAGATTCGATCGTTGAATGCGGAGCGATAAAAACGTTTAGGAGACGTGCGCTTCGTCTCCTCCGCGCGCGCGCGCGGGAACCGACTGAAACGTGCGTGAACATGCGAACTCACCGTCGGCGAGCGTCGCGCACGGCCTGTGCGGCGCCGCGGCGTGCGGACCGGTCCTCTGCTCCCGGTGGATCGCGTGCAGGATCGGCCGTGTCTCGACGATGGACGCGTCGGTGTGTTCGACGGGCTCGATGTAGTACGTGTCCTCGGCGGTGCGGATGTATCCGGTCTGAAAGACGGCGCAACCGTTTTTAAATGTTTCACAACGGCGACATGCGAAAGCTCTCTCTCTTCCTCTCACACACACACACACACATGTATATATACAGTCGGTTCAAAAGTCTCCTTCTCGTTTCGAAAAACCACATACTTTGCTTCTGATAACTTTTGCATTTTTTTTTGCCTCTTGCAGAATTAAATGTTAACCCAAAAGGTTTATAATGCACAACTATTTGAGCTAATAAATAATTTCCTATATATATGTATATACATGTATATGTATGTGCATGTATATGTATGTGCATGTATATATATGTACATGTATATGTATACATGTATATATATATACATGTATATATATATATATATATATATATATATATACATGTATACATATATATATATATACACATATACATATATATATATATATATATATATATATATATATATATAATGAGAAAGAGAGAGAGAGAGAGAGAAGTACATGTGAATAATTCGATGCTGATTGATATTCAAACAACTATGCGGTTCATATTTCACTTGCATAAGTCTGCTGAGACTGTGTTATGCGACGCAGGTACGTTTTTTGATCTCTTACATGTATGTACACATACACACACATACAGGTATGTGTGTGTACACAACAATGTGTATGTAAGATATTCGACGGACGATCGAAAGCGATACATAAAGTTTTTATCGCGGCCGAAATCGCTTGAAAAACGAATGTCAATGCACCCTGTCTGGTCTCGTATCTCGGACACGAATTAATACTACGTACACACAGACAGACAGACACACACACACTCACGTACGTGCACGTTTGCGTGTGTGCGTGTGTGTGTGTTGTATAATCTGGAAATCGATTCACAGTTCGATCGGAGAGCGCGACGAGGAATGGATCGAATTCATAGGTGGGCGATCAGTAAACGTCGGTCATTTACCGCCGGTAGCTTATGTGTGGTCCTCGCAACAGTTCGTTCGGCGGCGGCGGCGGCCGATTCTTCGCGCGCACACACACACACACGGATTCGAATGCAGCCTCGGTGTCTGTCAATATTCGATACGTGATGAACGGCGTGCAACGGTCTCGAGTCGCGGAATTCGCGCGGCCGGACCGCACGGGGGCCGGTGCGGCCGTGGACGCAGGTTCGCGCGCGACATTTCGTCTCCGTCGACCCGTGATCGTTCGCACGCGGACGGACCGTCTGCCATTCCGTCGCGCGGACGACGATGACGTGTCGACGTGTCCGGCCTATCGATCGTTTCACCTCCGTAACATCTCTTTGCTCTATCATCGTTTCGCTACTATCGTCTGATCGGTGTTTTCGTACACTCGAACGGACCATTCGCACGGCTTAGAGTCGAATGCGAACAGCGTGCCACACGTCCGATACGCTGCTCCTAGGACGCCGTCGCGTTCACTGCCGTCTCGTGCGGCGACGCCAACTGTACGGCCGAGATATGCAGTGTTTTTAAGTGTTAAGGTCGGCACTTATGAACCCTAGGTCGACGAGAAATTCCTTTGATTCGAAACAGAGTTACGACTGATTCGGTTTAAAAGCGCAGAATCAATTTTCACATCTAATATGAAGCTTGTTACCGATTATGTTCGAGGGGAAAAAAAACCAGACGATCGTCGCGTAACAAAGATGTCTCTCACCTAACAAGAAACTTACACCGGAGACCCTGTGAGCATCGACGACGACGACGACGACAACAGAATCCATCATCTCGTTTGCAAACACCGTATTCGCTTCAAACGTTTCGCGCGTTGTCTCGATCATCCACGCCGCTCCTATTTATCATTATAATTAATAACAATACGATGTGCGTGCGTGCGTGCGTGCGTGCGTGCGCCGAGAATCATTCAATCAGATGAATTAGTGTGCCGCCGCTGGGCAGGTTCAATCACCGAGCTCGCTCGCTCGCTCGCTCGCTACTAATATTAACAAGTGCCGCGCCGGGCGCGGCGGCGGCTCGGCTCGGTCCGTCGCAGCGGCTGATCTGCGCGCCGTCCGTCGTCCGGGGACGACCGGCGGCGCTCTCGGCTCGATCGCTCATTTTCCGGTCGCACCGCGTCGGTCCGACAATCCGGACGCTCGATCTGCTCGAACTGCGGATCGCGCGACGACGCTCGACCACCGACGGATATTCACCCGGGGCGGGTCCGATCTGCGACGCAGCTCGTATCCGTCCGTGCGTCGGACAGTCATCCGTCTAGACTCGATCCGGCGCCAGGACGCGCCTTCGCGTCGATCGCTGTCGACACGCACGTGTCTCGTGTCGGACGATCGTAAGTAAATCCGTCAGCGTTATCGTCCGGATTAGTGACGGGATCCGTGCGCGACCGCGGCGCCTCCCCGCCTCGCCGATTCCGAAGCGCGCACGCCGAATACCTAATAAACGCACTCCGCACACACGCGCGCGCGCGCGCGTGCATGTTCTGTCGTGCGTTATCTCGCGTGTCTATCTTCCACGCGTCGTCCGATCGGCGAGAGACGACGACACGAAGTCGGCGGCGCGATGCGGACGGAGCGACCGGCGACGGCGTGCCGCCGATGTCACGGCGGCGATAACTTTGACGTGTCGGGCCGACACGAACAGGAAGACGAACGCGCTGTGACGCGCCGATCGAAAAGAAATGCGTTCTCTGGCGATTAGAGGCGATGAGAGTGTTCGACGAATAAACAATGTTATCGTCGGGCGACGAGCGAGCCGACTCCATCGGACGGGTCGCGTCTCCCCTTACCGACGAGGAGGGGAAAAAGGACAGAAACACACACACCCCGGTTCATGATCGATGCCGGCGCAAACAGTCGACCCGACCTCTCTGTACGGCGTGCATCGTGCGTGTGTGTGTGGTACACGTCGCACATGTCAGAAACATGCCGCACACACACACACACACAGATGATCGATGTACAGTTATAGCACAGATTCGAGCCGAACGTGTTGTACTGAGACGTTGCAGTTTTTTCCCTCTCTTCTCCTCGGTCGCGTTATTTTTTCAGCGTGGCACGAATACCTGTGTCGAAATATTGGTCAAGCGTGTGCAAAGACGAGACGACGGACGGCGCAATGCGCTGATGTAAGAGAAATTTGCACGGCGGGCACAGTTTTTGTGAAATTTGCACGCGGCGTTACCGAACGGAGCATCGGATTCGCATGCGACGTTCGTTCTCTGTTTTTCTCGATCAGTGCACACGCGCACACATCAATATATATATATATATATATATATATATATATATATATATATATATATATATATACACAAAGACACATGTACGTATGTAATATCTATAGAAATTCAACCGAGCCAGTTTAGACACGCGAAGAAACGGGAAAATTCAAAATCGAAAAAAGTGCCAGTCGTAGAATTAGATGCGACACGAGTCGAAGACGATTATCAGTGGCGCACGTAAATAGATGAGCGGAAAGTGTTGCGTCGTTGACGAGCCGCGACATTCCGAGGCGCGCTATAAAAAAAGACACTCGGAAGATGAATCCTCGCCGATCGAGTGTCTCCGGTGACGGGCGATTCGTGTGGAATAGACGCGAAGCGAACGAATATCGTGACACCGGTTAGACTAATGAGTGCGCGGCTGTGATCACATTCGAACCTAACAGTGAACGGACAGCACCGTGAGGAAGTGTGTTGGCGAAGACGTCTAACGGAGAACAGCTTGATCCGAGGCGGATCGGTCGCACCTTCGAATATTCGCACGGTTGCGAATACGGGAAAATGCATCTGAATAATAATCAGTCGACTACTGAACATCCGCAGTCGGGATAGATTCGATGAATTGTTTCGTGGGAGGGGAGCGCACCCGTCTAGTGCGCAAAGTGTGGAGTTGTCTCGATTCTGTCGAAAGCGAGAAAAACGCGTAGGGTCGCTAGCGGAACTCGACCGAACTGTAGATCCGCGAGGAAAGAAAATCGGACTCCGCCGCCTCCACAAATCCGCACCGTCGTCCGCCGCCGTCGCCGAACGTCTCGTCGGTCGGAGTCGTCGATGACGACGTCTCTGATAGGCGACGGTCGACGTTCGTCTCCAGTTGAAATTCAACGATCGGCCGTAACTCGAAACCGAAATAGATTCGTCCCCGCCCCGCCCCCCGCATCCCGCCGAACACGGCCGGTCTCGGTGACTTCATCCGACGAAAATTTCGAATTACACTAACGAATTTCTACGTTACATAATTCGACTCGTTTCGTCGACGAATGCACATTAAAATTAATTACAACCTAAGACTATCCACACACACACACACACACACACGTACGTTCGTAAAAAAAACGCCGTTCGGTATTCCGGCAATGATTACATGTTTTCTTCGAATAATTAATTAGATACGTAAACGTTTGACTTTATTAAGCCGATTGAGTCATTTAGACTGAATGAACACAAAAAAAACGAACGCTGCCCACAATTGATGTAATAAATGCTCACAACTTTTTTACACCGCATGTGTGTGTGTGTATATATATATAAATTCACATGATATACAGATGTTTTTATAGACGTGAGCCGTTTTACAACATTTAATTAAGAGATTCGCTTTCTAACATTTTTTTCTTCTCTGTGTTCGAATCGTTAGAAACACTTTCAATCGGTGTAAGGATACATGTGCGCAGGGTGTTACGCGTCCACTGCGACGGGCACGAGTAGGATCGTTCGGTTCGAGGTTCGTCGGACGGGGGGCACGTAATCGCGACCGTCTGTCCGACTACGTTCCTAAATTGTTCGTCGGACGCGGAGGCCGTTTTCTCCGGACGGAACGATCGTCATCTTCCGTTCCTGTCCTCGATCCTTACATCCGGTACATATCCGAGCGCGGACGAGCAGCCGGCCGTCCACGCACCCGGTGCAATAGACTCGATGACAAATCGTGTCCGATTCGAGCGCTGACCGAGTCGGCCGCCGTGGGAATAAAAAACCCGTCGAACCGCCGGCTCCGACAGTGAAACGCGAGCCGAGCGCGTAATGCGGCTCGACGAGCGAGCATTGTGTGCAAATTTTCCGAAATCGGCGCGCGTCCGAACGCCGGGTACGCGGCCCGCCGTGCACGCGATCGGCGTCCGATGGAAACAGAACGCGGAGAGACGCGAGAGAAGAGGAACGACGAGATAAAGAACGGGAGAAGCGTGTAGCAGCTGCGGTTACCGATTGTTGGAGCGCGAACAGAGTTATACCAGACGCTGAACACGCACGCACACAGACGCGCGCGCGCGCGCTCAGTTAACGTGTCCGCCGAAGGTGAAAAAAACACAAACAGACGGCCGAGCATTCCGCAAGGTCAATGTCTCCCGGAGCACAATGGGTCACTGTCTCAGCCGTATCGCGAAACGTATGAATAATATCGCGCTGTATGTGTGTGTGTGTGCGCGCGCGCGCGCGAACAGATCCGGTGACTAAGCGCTCGAGCAAACCGCTCGTTAAACTGCGGATCGTTTCGCGCCATTCGTCTCGGCTGCGCCGACAGAAATCCGTAACGCTGGGACCGAAACGCGACATCCGAGAGCGTCGCGCGACGCGGTCTCCCTCTACGAAAGACCGAAAGGACCGTCGAATGATAATTCGCGGCGGAAGAATTGCGCCCGAACAGTTTACCGCGCCTTCGTTTTATAGGAGACGGTTCGAGCACGAACACAGAGCCCTGTCGCGTTTCATAAATCCGAAGCGAGAACTTAACAGGAAACGACCGTTCGAATGTATCGTCGAGCGCGGGCGCCGTCGTCGACAGGAATCGCCCGTCGTCGAGAAGCGGCGCGCTCCTCGCACCGGACACGGGGGCGTGCTCACGACTCTGTCGAATGGAGAAATCGAAACGGATTCTTCGCGGCGGAACGGAAGCGCAGTGTTCTTCGCTCGCCGGCCGGCGTCTGTTCGCGCAATTCGCACGGAAAGACTCCGAACGTCGCCGCGGCACGCACTGATCGCGACGAGACGAAATCGACCGTCGGGTGTGTTTTTTTTTTTCAAAGCTCGCTCGATTTCACACGTCCCGCCGCGTCGAACGTTCAACAGAGTCCGTAAGAGTCGGCGTCCGCCCGATATTTTCGGTCCATTGTTTCGATTCACAACAGTGTAATTGCGATCGTACGTTTTTATATTAGCCACGTCGTTCGTTCGATCTTCGTCCTGTTCGAACGACTAAATGTACGCGCGCGTTCCGCTGCTACCGTAAGGATACCGTAAGCGTCGTCTAGTACGTCGAGCACCTGCTCGACTCTCATCCTCTCTGTTCGTGCGATCGGCAAGCGCGAATCTAAATCCGGAAAAAAACACGGCCGTCGAATGAACGGACATATCTGTACGGAGATCTTCGAATCGAAAGAGAGGACGGCGTGCACGCACGCACGCACACACCGACACGGACGATCGCCGGTCCGCAAAGGGCATCTCGATGCGAGCGAAGACGACGATAACGAGCGCGGAGAAAAAACCCGTACAGGAGGTGAACGGATAACGTAATTTAATTAAACGGGTCCGCCGGAGGCGGCACTCTTCGGATCCGATGATAAATGTTAAATCATCGATAATCACCGGCTATTAAAATAACTCTCTGCGCGCGCGTGTGTGTGTGTGTGTGTGTCTAGCGACGCTGCGCTGCTCCGTACGAACGGTTTTACTGCACGGAAAACCGAGACGGACGGTCGTGTTTCTTTTCTTTTTTCTTTTTTTTTTTTAGAAAGCGGTCGCCTCTCGTTCGTCCGATCGATGCGCGGGCTCGATGTTTTATCGGCGGCCGTGCTCGCCGTACGGAAATCGAACTCCCGTCGGCGTCTGTGCCAGAGACGACATTAGTTATCGGCTGCGTCTGTTTTTTTATTTTTTTTCTTTTTATGACGGAAAGAAATTACGTTTGAATAAAGAGTACAGATCTATCTGCGATGTAGATACGCGGAGTCGAACTGCTCAGAGGCGCACGGGTCGTTCTCGAGACGGCGCGGCGGCGCCGCGACCGAAACGCAGATAGCCGTTAAACACTGTTAAACATTTTCGTCGAGTGCGAGGCGCGCGGGTTCGCGGGACGAGCGCAAAATCAACTGACCACCGCGTTCACACTCACCATTCCGTTGCACAGCGACACGGCCACGCTGGAGTGTTCGTCGCCCTTGACGCGTCCCGAATAGAAACAGCCGTCCGTCTGGATGCCCGGTCTAATCTGCTTGCTAGTGTCGTTCGCCCAGATGTGCGTCGTCTGCAAATCGAAAAAAAAAAAACAACAGATAAATAAAAGTTACGGCGGTTCCCTTCTCATTTTTTTTTTTTTTTTAAAAAAACAATAATGATAATAATTGCCGTTTCAGAATAATCGCTCTCCCGATTAAGAATGATACACGTGCGTGTACGTTTCGGGAATTATGTACGAGGAGGACTGAGATGCGCGCTAGCGTCGGCGGATCGTCTGCGGCCCACTCGCTCGTTACGTCGAAAATGAATCGACGGCGAATTGTTCAGTGACGGACAAACCGACGATGCAAACGAATGACGAACAATAACGATGGATACGAATTGTTTCACTGCCACGATCGTTCATTCGTTCTGTGAATATCAACGGCCGTATCGAAGGACCGGAAAGGGATCGATCGTGGCTGTTAAACAGATAATTCTCGCATTCCAGGGCACGATTCGTGGAAAATGTGTTAAACACCGACTTGACGTGACTTAACTGTTTTCGAATGTTTATATAGAAAGGTTTCGATGTATTTACTGCTCTTTCCTTACTGATTAAAAAACACCAATAGTTCAAGCATCGATCGTCGCACGGCTGTCGACACAGCGCATCGTCGGCCATCGATCGACGCGTCCGTCCGCGCTCCTACATTCGTATCTCCGTCTCTCTGTGTGCGTATCTTTTTTTCGATCCGCACGAGAACCGAACCTCTTACTGTCGAGATCGACTCGGACGTTACGCTCGACACAACCTAATTGCGGACTTGACCGATGTCAATACACGCTCGAGTGTCGTAAAACCCATCGATCAATCATCGTTAACCTCGGATGTCGATACACAGGCACGCACACTCATCCATGTTATATGGATATAAATAGTCAGATGACAGACAAATAACATTTCAATTTACGGGACGTCTTTGTCTCCGTGCACGTTGACACATCCGACGCGGAAACGTTTCGCTCTCCGACGACGCCCCCCGCCTCGAGAGACGCCTCTCGCAGGCGCGATGCGGCCAAAATGTCGTCCGCTCGCCGAAAATTCCCGTTTCGCAAACTGTAAATTCTTTGCCGATCGAAGCCGTTCGATTCTCAGAGCGACAAAGTACGCCGTAGATAATGAAAGAGGGGAAGAAAAAAAAACACATCCGAACACGATTAAATCGGAACCGTGCACTCCAGAGTGCGCCGACGCAACCTGCGCGGATGCGTGTCCTCCGTGTGAAAAGATACGTACGGGCGAGTGCGTCCGAACGCGGCCGCGATACATTCTCGTCTCCGATCACTAATTACGATCGGCCGATTCGATTGACCGCCAGGTCGTGGGACGCAGTTCTATCGCTCGATCGGACCGCTATCGAGGAATCTCTACTCGAATCTTCGGATCGGACACCGAAAAAGAACACAAAAATAATAATTAACGTTTCGCAAGACCGAGCCGTCGTAATCGTGAGAGGAATATTTCGAAACGTGCGTGTGTGTAAGTCGGCATCGACGGTAATTAAATCCGTCCATACACATACGCATGCATACATACATATATACGTGTATAAAGAGATAGAGAGAGAGATAGAGAGAATGATACGGCGAGCGCGTGCATATCTATAGATGCGAATCGGTCGAAACGTTTCGCGTCCATAATCAGGTGAACAAATAAGTGTCCGACTGTGTGTTGTGTGTGTTAGCGGCGAAACGTTTATTGGTTCAGAGAGAAAATTTCGAATGGAAGAGCGAGCGGACGCCGCGGCACAGCACACTCCGCACGAAGAATTAATGCCCCGACGGACGGCCAGACTGTCGAGAATTCCAGATATGCGACCGGACAATCGTCGACGGGACGGACGGTCGCTGCCGAATTGATTTCCGAAATTGAAGCACACACATACATTATACATACATGTGTGTATATATATATATATATACATATACACACACATGTGTGTGTGTGTGTTGGTACGTTCGTTGTCACACATCAAGCCGATAATCATATTAAATTGATTTCGACACAAGTCGACTGGCGCTTATTTCATACAACAACGACAATTCGATTATTAAACATTCATTCGTCATTCGTCGCGTCATTTCGAGCGCGGACGTGTTAAACGGAGACCAGATAGACGGATAAAGACGATTTCAATTGAGAAGCGCAGATATTTTTCTCATAGATCGATCCCCTTCGGAGAGCGTACGCGTGCGAAACGAAGATGGGGGTACGAAATGCGATTTTCACGGGCGATCGGCCACAGCAGTCGTCAGAGGCGAGCTGAAAATCTTAGACGGCCGCGTACGGCGGACGACGATGAGTTAAATATTTTTCCGTGCGTCGGTGTAATTGCAAAGCCGACGACGGTGTCCGTGGAAAGAACGCAACGGGCGCCGGCGGACGGAGACGGAGATCTAGCGGCTAGTTGCGAGGCAGACCTCGCTCTCTGTCTTAAACGAACAATCTGCATTTCCAGAGCTACCTTCGTTCGACGCATATATATATATACACATATATATATATGTATATAGAATATAACGTACACCGGTCAATTATTCTGAAACGTCACACTGAAAACGAGCGTAGAACGTGAATCGACCACTGACCTGCAGATTCGGCGACACGAACTTGGAGTTGTGCACCAGCGCCAAATGCAAGCTCTTTCCGAACGCGTTGATCGTGTACTGCGGGTGCGGGTCCCACAGCGGGACCGAATGGTGACGGAAGTGACCGCTGTGGTGCCGCATCTGGGGCTTCACTGAAAAACGATAAGGAAGAAAAATAACGACGGGCGACTCTTCACGGCACAGTCGTGGCCACGCGGATTTCTCGAACGAATCGCTCTCTCGCCCCGCACGAACCGCAGCGCTGTCGTGAAAATAGTGCGCGTCTCGAATGCACGCTCGCCGCGGTTCGACTGGCGTCGCTCTCGAACGCGAACGACACGACTCGTGGCGTCTGTCGGGGTAGGATTTTAAGGCGTTGCGTCGGAGCAACGGAACGCGCTGTCTTGTGCGTGCTCGGCCGCACGTTCGCGACGGAATAATTCGAAAACAGCGACGTGAAGATAATTACAGAGGGCACCCTGACTCGGTTATTAGAGACGCGCATCGAACGGCCAAGGTAACATAAACTGCGGGTCACTATCTGCCGGCCGCACGCGCCGTCGAGCGATTCATTCGAAAAATTCATTTAGCCGCGGCGCCGAGACTATACGCCGTGCCTGGCCGTGCCGTTCTCCGCCTTGAGACGCGATACCGGGCTCGAACCGATACACTCTCTGCGCCGGCGCATCTGTCACGTCCGACGCGTGAAAAGATTAGCGGAGAACACGGCACGGAGTATCGGTACGCGGTACTACGGGAAAGAATCGACGCTGACCATACGAATCGCGTTTCTCTCACCTTCTTTGTCTCCGTGTCGACTCTGGTCGTATATGATGTCGTGTTCGTGCAGCGGCAGCGGACTCACTTTGATCGGCTTCACGTACTCGACCGCTGAAACAAGAAAACAATGCGTTACACGTGTCGCACACGCACGCACGCACGCACGCACACACAATACACAACAAATCAAGGTAGGCGACTCTGTTCGATTCAAGTAAACAAACTCTGCCTGTGCACGCGCACACGTCTCTGGAATTAATGCGCGTGTAAATTTCAAATATGTCACACAGACCAACAGCGCTCACGACTGTCGGTCGTTTTTTTTTTAAAAAAAAAGAAAATAACGTTTCTCGCCGAACCAAACACGCGACCCGGTGCCGTTCTCATCGTCGACAGGGTCGAGCGGATCGCCCTTTCGTCTTCGTCGCATTTTCGGTGCGTCGAAATTCGTAAGAGATGAACATAAATGTCTGTCGGCGCTCGACGTCGACATCGTCTGCACGCTCCCGCTGCCGTCGAACGGTCGCTGTCGTCCCGTCGCCGCTCAGAAAATAAATTAACCCCCGTCGGATTGTCATCCGCTCGCAACGAATCCACGTCGAGACGGACGCATTCCGAGTATGCTAATGAGGAACGTAATCTCGTCGAAACGTATCAAGTTCGATCGAGTACGGAACGAATTATAGACGCCCACGCGCGCGGGGTCGAATCCGCGTCGGCGCCGAAACGGTGCAGAATCGCGCGTCCGTGCCGCGTTCCGTTGCTCCGAGAGCACGGCGTCGTCATGCGCTGCCCGGCTGGTTCTTCTCTTAAAGGAAATCTCCCGATTCCGGCCGACGTGTCCGCGTTCTTTTTTTTGATATTTAAAAATCCGTTAACTGCCGAAACAGTGTTTGTATGTTTTCGGTAGATTTCGTTCACTTGCCGTGTTCATTTTACGACCGTTGTCGCGACGACGGCGCTCTTGAAAACATCACCGTCGACACCGTGCCGCATTGTCGTGTACGCAGGGACGGATCTATACGGAAACAGATGAAGCTCTAGCCTCGGCGTCCCGGTGTCTAAGAACGGAATTGAAAAAGAATCCCCCGCACAAATGAACAAAACGGGCCGAGGGCGGACACTGAAAACACTGATTGTTAAATTACAGTTTTCCCGCTCCTTTCTTATATCTATCTATCTATCTATATATATTTGTGTATGTATGTATGCGCATTTATAGTTGTGCGCGCGCGGATGTTTACAGACGACGTGTTCAGCTAATGACTGAATCATGTAATCAGATTCGAACGTGACAGCTGATTAATAAATCTACAGGCGTAGAATTCGAAATTTCCGTGGAATGTCCGACGGACGGACGTGGCGTGTTATCAATGGGCACGTTCTGTGAACACGGCGTTGACACGTTAATTATCGTAGTGTGCGCGCGCGTGCGTTCGACGTTATTCCGCTCCTCGTTCGACTATTCTCGCCGGCGAGAGTTTATTGCTCCGGGCGTTAATTCGCGTGCGGACCATGAAAGACCGACCGCTCCACCGAGACGGGGACGGACGGCGAGGACGTCCACGGCCTCTGCGCGCTTGTTTGACGTCGACGACGACGACGACGACGACGACGAAAATCGAATTGCACGCGCGATCGACACGTCCGAGACAGATCCGATGTTCGGCCGATCGGTCGGACGCAGAGAAACGTGCATCGACCGCGCGCCAAAGAAACGAAGAACCCGCGCGCGCCGCCGGCCGCGCCGTTAATCACCCGCGGGGTCGGGCCGAGCTCGTCGCGTCGACGTCGCGCCGTGCTCCCGTGAATCATCCGTGCGCTCTCGTTTCGTTCTCGGTCGGTCGGCGGAGCGATTCGCGCGCGTCCCCGCACGCCGAACGATCCGCCGCTCGCAATAAACATCCGATCGACGCGACAAGAAGAAGAAGAAGAAGAACGAAACGAACGGTCGGCGGCGAGGTCTCTCGTCCGTGTCTGCGTCCGAGACGAGCCCGCCGCACGCACCCACGTTGTCGACGAACCCATCGTCGGCCGCAATGGCCAGGACGCACGCGATCCTAGACATTCCTCGACTGCGGACTTGTCGAGCCGGGCCCCCCTCGTCGCCCGTCGCCGCGGTTCTTACGGCAACGGAACCGGCCTGACGACGTCTCCTCATTATTCAAACACGGATTGTTCGGTCTTGTATCGTCTGCTGCATCTCTTTTACGCTCCTCGCGGACATCCTTTGTTGTGATACAAAGCACTACTCGTTATATACACATATAAATATATATATATATATACATATATATATATACCCATATGCATATATATATATATATATATATATATATATATATATATATATACATATATATACAGCCACGAACAAAAAATACCCGCGAAGGGGTTACTTCTACGCTTCGAAGTGTTCTTCATCCTCATTCCAAACAACCACTTATCCATCAATTGGAAAATCTCGAAAACTACTCCCATCCTCACTCAACATCTGACCGCTTACATGCGCCGTCTCGAACGTCATTCGTACGGAATACATTCTGAGAAACAATCGATTTATCTCCAAAGTGTCGAGAGTGACGGAGGTGAATTGTGCGGAATCGGGTGCAGAGGTTTCTTCGACTGCTCGTGCCGAATTTGTTTCCGAACGGGCCGATCAAACGACGAAACGGTCCTTTGCAACCGCACGAACAGATTCGTGTAGAGGCTGCCGTGACCTAAAGGACGTCGACGTCGAGCCGCCCGCCCGTCGACCTCGTCTCGTCGTTCAGAGTCAAACGAATCCATAAAGTGACGAAACAAAGGAGAGACACACAGCTGCGTCCGTCGATAAATCATCCGATTTAATTGTCGTTCGAAGTCCGTGCGACGGCGACGACGGCGACGGCCCTCCGCGCGCACCGTCCATTGTCTGTCCGTCCGACGTGCGGTCGTCTCCTTTGTGCAACATGCATAAAGAACATTCCGTTTCGGATACGTTGAACCGGCGCGGAGAGAACAAAAACAACAAAAAACGCATGTTTGCATACGATTCGAACGCGCCAACAACAAAAGATTTATGGCAGTTAAGTGGATGTGCAGACAGTCGCGGATCAGATAAACAGTTTCTAATTTAATTTGAATCTTAAGGTCGTTTCGACTTAATTCTAGATGCATGCACGCACGCGTGCATGCAACGCTGCAGCGCGGTGCATCGACGCGGCGGGCGTGTGTGTGTGTGTGCGTGTGTACGACGGAAGATGCGGCGGCGGCACATGCAGTCGGACCGGGGGGGCGCGGGCGGACGAGCGGGATGCTCGCGATTTGCCGCGGGACGGCGACGTCCGACCGCCGCCGCCGCCGCCATCGTTCCCATTACTGTTATTACACGATCGTTATTGTTCTCGCGGTGCGCAGCAGACATCGACGTTCATTAGCGTGCGCGCTGAAGAACATCGCGTGCGTGTCCGCCTCTCGGAGAGGGAAGAGACGGTCTTGTTTACAAACGAAGCCGATCCCCGAAGTGCATCGACAGACGGGTGCATCGTTCCGAGCGGCGTTTCAGACCAGATGCGCCCGCGTAATAATTTATGCAGAACGGGGGAGGAGGAGGAGGAGGACCTCGGTCAACGTCATTTCGAGTCGACGCCGCGTTTCTGACAGGAGGCCGCGCCTCGGCACTCGATGAAAGCCAACGCTCGCGCGTGCGGCGGTTCATGCTATTGCACGGACGGTGCGCGCTTATCCGAAGCGGAGTGCGTGTGTGTGTGTGTGTGAGAGAGAGAGAGAATGAAACAACCGCACGTAAATTCGAAGGATTTATGATGTCGAATCGGATCGTCGGTTCTGTCTGTTTGCATTTATTTCGTCTGATCGTGTCGAACTTGCTTTTTTTTTATAAATTCTTCATATATATCTATGTGTGCATCAATAACCGACTATTCGCTTTCATATTCTCAAAATTTATAATAAAATCGACTCGGTCGTATTGAAATCTTCCACTTGCATGTCAGACCGGCACCACAAGAAACTGCCGACTGTGTAGATGAGACCTGAAACTGCACGTTTTCAAATATCTATCCGTTAGGTTGGTAGAAAAATAATTGCGGTTTGCGACATTCAAACTCTTACACATCTTTCTCGTCTCTGATCTTCCTGGCTGCGTCGAGTGTTGCAGGAATGTTCGACGACGAAGCGCCCTTATTTGCCTCTCTTCGATCGTTAATTCAGTGAGCGGATCCGAAGCGAAGTCAATGAAAGTCGACATGACCGAAACACAGGCCGAAAAGTCGACTCTAGGGTCACGCGAACACGAGCGCGATCAAGTGGCACTCTAGATGAAAAAAAAATTAAAGAATTCAGAAACGGAAAACCGCGATTATTCTCCTCGGCGGGGAAAACAATTGCGGTACTCGTCCTAATAATATCTGCCTGTCAGGCATGTAACAGTCGTCTGCTACCGTGCACTCTCTGTCCGCTGAACTGTGAACACTTCGAGATATGTGCAACAGAGTGTGACGGAATAAGAAAATGGAAAACGTGCGTGTTAGTTCGATTCGTACGAGGGATCCTCTTAATTAACACGCACGGAATTTCTCCACGCACCGCCGGTTCCCGGCCGAAGGCTTCGAAGTGTGAATTAATCGCGTCGCTACTGTTGATTGACAACGACATCAGCACAATGCCGCGTACGTCGAAATGTGATAAAAATCGTCGCTCGATTCTCGACACTCTTGTAGAGGATCTTTTTTATGTGCTGACAGGCGAGCTGACAGCAAAGCGACGGTCACACGACGACGGTTTTTAAATTTACACACTTCGCACAGACGCACGCGATATGTATGTGTATACACACACACACGTGTGTGCGTGCGTGCGATGCACCCAGATGCGTGCGTTCGCCTCTCAATGCGCGCCCGCCCACGAAACGCAACATATTCACAAGAGGAGCGGTTGTTCCCTCTTCTTTATTTGTCACTGTGGTCGCACATGTCGTCGTGTACTTTTTACTGAGCCCGATCGCTTCTCTTTTTATTGTCGTACGTTCTTTGACACCGCGCGCCACATGTTGTCTTAACAATTATCACGAGAGGTCCGATGACTCGGCTCGTATAAAATGAAATGTGTTCGTGCGCGCGACGAGGACTTTCCGATGCGAAATGTCGGTCCGCTGCGCTCGAAAAACAAACAAGTCGACGCGAACGGTCTCGACGGCGAGTGACGTCGACGGATCCTTTGTCTCGACGCCGCTGTCTGACGAGACATGAACGTTTTCATTACGAGCATGTCTGGCGCACAGTGCCGGGGCTGCGATGCAACGTGAACGTTCGTTGCGAACGACACAAATCTGTAATTTTCACAAGAGCAGAACTGTTTACGGACCAGATGGATGCGCCGGTCGCGATTCAGTTGTTAATTCGAGCATACTGCTGCTTTCGAGCTCGTTCATCACTATACGAAAATGGGACAGGAACGGCGGGCAGCATTCCGCGAAGCCGCACGACAAGTACGAAAACATTTCCTATCCGAGGAGAGTGTTCTCGAACGGCGCCCCGTCTGTATTCGGGAAAATGTCCGCGCCGCAATTAAATGTACGCAAATAGCCACACAGGCGCAAACAAAGAAATATATGTCTGCGTTACGTACTGAACAGAGAAACAACGACGAGCATGCGAAATGATTATAAAACGAAAACGCGCGTCTCGCTTCAACCTACATTGCGAGTGTTTTCAACGATTTCGGCGTATTTTAAGCAAATTGCAACACACACACACGCACGCGAGCCGCAATGCACTCGATCGCTTTCAGTGAAAATGTGAGTGTTGGCTTTTTGACGGCGAGACTGAGCGTCGATCGACGGCGGATCTGAGACTTACTGCTCGCTTCTCATATTTCACATTTAAACACGCGCAACAGCGCACAATGTGCACTCGGACAATTATTATACATATATATATATATATATACATATACATATATATATATATATACATATGTACATATATAATTGTGTGCGTGCCTCCTCCGACAGCCCAATTACGCCGTGATCTCATTTCTGTTCGATTTTAACCTACTTTGCCCACACATCTGTGCGCGCACACACGTCGGAGACGAATCTGATTTCCATAATTTAAATTTACACTCTTACTGCAACTCGCCGAAATACTGTCGCCGAATAATCCCATGAATTCATGAAATAATCATTTATACATATATATATATACACATATGTGCGTTATGTAAGCGCACGTAGCGCGCACGCGCGTGCGTCCGCCGCACGGTCCGAACGCTCGCCTCTCGTAAATCGTCCGACGGCGACACTTTCCGAATGGAATTTAATGCTCGCTTCTGGTCATTCCGATGTGAATTCTTTGATAGCAACATTCTGCTGCCGCTGCCGCCGCGCACCTGCACGGCTCGAAGTCGAAGAAACGTTAAGTAACTCGTATTGCTGTTAGCCTCGGGTTCCGTCTCCGCGCACACAACGAGAGAACACAATCGAGAGAGAGAGAGAGAGAGAGAGTGAGTGAGTGAGTGCGTCGTTGTCACGTCGACGGAAGAGCCGGATTGGCAGACGAAAATCGACCGAGACGGACGCGCACGGGCACTAAATCCGATTTCCCATAAACGGAGCCGCGCGTGGAGATCAGAACCGAGCACGTGCGGTGCGGAGATAACGATCGCCCGTCGGTGATTTCTTGTCGTTTTTCATCCGGAGACAAATTGTTTTTTTTTTTAATGCAGCTGATACGATCACGTGTCTAAGAGAGTGTTTTTTTTTTAAAAAAAAAACGATACAAATGTTTGAACACGCCGTGCGGCAACTGAAACGGAGTGGATCTCTGTACGGAAAGCGCGCGTACAGGAAAATATCTAATGTGAACGCTGTCGAACACCGACAGTCGCACTTTATTCGCTAACACATTTGTCTATTTTAGTATCGCATTATTAGCTTAGCGATTCCTGTTATTGAAATTGACTCATTATACGGTGCGGTAAAACCCCGTGCCTCTATCGAATAGGGCCAAGCTCATCAAGTCACATCTATTATTCAGTATCGAAGAATACAAAAACATCTCGATTTATCGTATTCACTGTAAACTAATCGCTGTGAACCGTTAGTATCGGACTGTGTGCCATCAGGGATTACGATCGCCACACCTCCGGAATCCGTTTATGAGCCGGCGACGCTGTGCGATAGACGAGCCATTAAATAACAAGTCAGTAAGTGTCCACGTCACAACATCAGTTTCCAGTTATGACCTACTTGTATTGTAAACGTAAAATCGTGGAAAAAATACCAGACTCGTTTTCGTTAACTCAAAAACGAGTCGAGTTCTCATCCGCCGGTTTATGTCGGCAGTGTCGCATCCGCGCGCAGCAAGACGAGGCCCTCGATTGTAGATCGACGAACTATAACCGGCCGCACGGACGGGGCGGAAACACGATCCTCTCGAAAGGGGTCCGCGGCATTTTCCAGATCAATGCCCGCGTTCGAGAGATCGGGAGTCGACGATTCAGAATACGAACCGTTAGGAATGAACATTCTTAAACCACACACGCGCTCGACACAAAACGCAAAGGTTTTCTTGCTGATCGGCCGCACGGTCCGATTCCGTGCGATCGATCGTCGGTCCCCTACAACAGACACGCGAGCTCCTTTGTTCTTCTTCGAAACGCACCGTCGTGCCACTATCATCGGAATAATAATCCGCAGCAGACGCAGACGCGAAGGAGAACGACGTGTGATTCAGAGCCGTTTCGTTTTTGTTACGAGCGCCGACCAACAAAAAAACAAACAAACATCCAGCAATTAAGTTCTCGGTAATGTGCATAAATTTATCAGGCGCACTGTGTCCATTCCATCCGTTCCGTTCAATGTCTACAAATATGTGTGTGTGTGTGTGTGTTTGTCGTTTCTTTGTTACGAAGCAAATCTCTACAAAAAAATTAATACATTCCGGCGACTGTAATTAAATATAAATTATCATTGATAATCATTATTTATTGCATTTATGACACACATACTGTACATATGTGTGTAACACAAACGCAATTACGATTTGAATATCTGTTACAGGTAAGAGCGCGCCGTGCGGTGTCGACCGCGTTCTTTGTTTCCTCCCAGCCGGCTGCGCGTTTGTTTAACCGAGCGAGCGAGCGGAGAGGAGCGAGTGAAAAAAATCTCTCTATTTACACTACGCGTCTCTAACGTGCGGCGGAATGAGGAGATGCTTTCTCGCATGCGTTCCGATCTGTACTTTAAAATATCTCCGTGTTTATCACCATTGTTATTTGTTACGGCGAGCGCGATGACTTACTCGCTTGTTTGTTTAGGTTCGCGGCCGTCGCACAAGACGGAGAGAAAAAATGTTCGTCCGTAACATCGGTTTATTTTCTTTACAGAGTAGATTCGTCTGCACTTGCATGTTTCGAACAATGAAATCGGAAAATTCACAGGATAAATAAATGCGCGTATAAATAAATCGTTATTGAGTCATCAATTTGTATTCAACATGATACATATATATATATATATACACATGTTCTATTCAACTGGTATGACCGGCCTCGCATCCCGGTAACTTGAAACCGATACGATTCCGTTGAAAACTAGCAGCGGAGTTTCTCCTGGAGGCGGCTCCGTCAGAAGCGGAAATCTACTAGGGAGGAAATCCCTTAAACCGACGCTGTCAAACGAGAGCGCGTCGTCTCATCGCTCGAATGAAGACACCCCTCACCGCATTGACATTTTTCTCTTTTGTGTCCGGGCCGTTCAGAACTTGTGAGATGACGTGGTTAATTCCACACCGCCGCATCTACTTGTGCACGGAGCGTCGAGCTGCGAGCAATGTTCGGCAGTGTTTCCTTTTCACATTCGGCTCGAAACATTCTTCGACGATAAATCACACGGGAATGTGCACGCACGCACACACACACAGACGTACGTGTACTATCTCAATTTTAAATAGGTTGTTTGAAGCGGCGGCGGATGTGAAAATATACACAGACGGTGGTTTGTCTTCGATCGATCGATCGGTGGACGGAGGCGATAAACAAACTGCGTCCTCGACAGGCACGACAAGACGATACGGCGGACAGAGCTGCTGATTTAAGGGAAATCGGCACGTATGTTTAAATATATATATATATATATATATATATATATATATATATATATATATATATATACTGTGGCATACGTCATACAAACGAATCCGAGTCATAGCTGCCTACGCAGCAATATCATAGAACAAATAGATTATTCTTGAACGATCTAGAGAGCAATTGCTAACCGACGGCTCGATATAAAGAGGTTGCTTCGACAGTTATCTACTGCGCTTGTTCTGACAACAGATTGCATGACTGAATGTGATAGAAAACACTTTTGGACAAAGTATAACGTGGTGACGGCGGCTGAAAATTAATCATCGAGATCGACCGTCGGGCACCGAACGGAGCCGTCCTCGCGACCGACGCCCGACGGATACGACAATAAATATATATATATATATATATGCAAACGTGTACACTTCGATACAAAGGGGGAGGCGGAGGAGTGGAAACGTCCAGTGTCCAGTGTATCGTCGTAGGTGTGCACGGCCGTGACACTAGACCGACGATGACTAACTGCACAAAGTTCATGCACCTCGCATCACCGTGCACACCGCACACACAAGAGATATGCGTGCTCGCTCGCGTCTCATCATTCGTACGTACGCGCTCATAATAAAACCTGCATGTGCGCCGTGCGGAACGCGTCGCCCCGTCGACGATCGAATCCGTCCGGGCCGGAGGTCGAGCGCGTTCCACGCGCGCCGGCGAACCGCCCGATCGTCCGTGCCCGTTCCCGTCGTCCGGAAAAGAGACGCCGGCACCGAGCATCGAACCGACACGCGCAGAGCGTCGATGGATCGCGAGATCTCATATCGGAACGGCGGAAGTTGCGAGAACGATCGGATCGAATCCGAACACTCCTTACAAGCGTCGCGCGGATCGGCACGTTGAGATTGACAAAGTCTAAATTTAATAAACGGAAATCGCTATTTTCCACACGGGCCACTTTTTCGCCTCTTCATATTTAATTGTTATGTCGTTCGTTATATTATAAAATTTATGTCGAGCCTTACACCAAAGCATTACATTATAGATGAACGAACTGTGAAGTGGCGACTTGTTTTCATTCGTGTAACATTAATTTATTTTATTCAATAGTTCGGTCCGGCCTTCGACTCGGAGACTGAATGATACTTTGGCCCTCGAACTGGGAAAGGTTGCCCGTGCCTGTTTCAGAATAAAACATAACAACCGAGTAAGGAGATGTGTGGGTGTGTGTGCGACGACAGACTGTTACGAACCTCTGTCTCATGCGGATGCGTTGTCCATCACCGTTATAATATGTAATCGATTGTTTCTGAATGAATTGTTATCAATTCTGTGTTGCTAATAACGCACCGCCTTTCCGCCCGCGCTATCATATAAATATAAATATATATATATATATATATATATATATATACATATGGGAATTCAGGCCACGCCACTGGCCTCAGACAAAAACGAAGCGCGCAATATCAACAACATAATCGAGAGTGGACGGACGGCGATTGAAAGTGGAGTGCAATCGAAGACAACAGAAGTGGAGTGAAATTAAGATTGCCGCTGCAAGTAATGCGATTAACCGATACGTTTACACCTCGTGCTTCTTCCGTTTAGTTGAAATCCGTATACACGCACGCGTATATGCATTTGTGCGTACACCGAATGCATCGTTCGAAGTGCGGAGCGACGGTGGACGAGCAACGATCGTCGGGCGGACATCGAAGCGAAACGCAGTGTCTGTCAGCGCCGATCGACTTCGGCAAAGTCGTCGGGCACCTCGTCTACGAGATCTGGCAACAGTCGCGCCGTCCGAGAATAGCTCGGCCCGTGTCGACAATCTCTAAACAATAATAGTGAAACGCGGCGTACATGAATCATTCTTAAATGCACACACGCACGCACACGATCCGAAATTTTGTTTACACTTCGAGTGGCTTTTTTTTCCTTCATTCAAATCGTCTAAAAATACTCGACGCAAAAAGAGAGACATTTCGCTCGCTGTACAAATATCATTTACATAAACACACACACACCACGTACATATACATATTAATATATATATATATATATATATATATATATATATATATATATATATATATATATATGTATGTATATATGTATGTATACATGTATATATACACAACTATGTACGTAGGCATTATACATAGGTGTACAAATTTTACACAGCTGGTAAAATCCATTCACGTATAACCTTCAAAGGCCGTTCGATTCATTATGAGATTTATTTGTGTATAAATACACACACAAACACATCGATATATATACGTATATCTATCTGTCTGTCTGTGTGTGTGTGTTTGTACCGGAAAACAATATTGGAGGTGTTTCGCTGTAAACTATTGTACAAGGTCTACAAGTGTTAAGATGTACACAATGTCCATATTATAAATCACGAAAACACACACACAAACTTTCAGATTTTGTACAAACACGTTACACACACACACGTAAAATGTGTATAAATAAACGTACGACTGAACACACGTATCTGATATCAATGTTAAATGGTCACACAATGGTTCAAAGGCACTGACTATATATGGTGTTGGATCGGACCGATCCGAGCGAGTGAAAGAATTTTTTCGTTACGAACGAAACAGGAACAGAGTCGGTCGTGATGTCGGTGGTATTGAGAGGAAATCGAAACGCGGACACGGCGACGCGAGCGACGCGCTCTGCGCAGAGAAGGACACGTCCTGAACGGTTGTTCCGGTACTCGCGAGTCGCGTCCGCCGGGCACAGCGCTCGCCGTCGTACACTCCTCTTCCGCTCGCACACATTAACATCTACGTGTGGCGCACACGTCGACGGATCGACGGAAAACGGAAGACGCCGAACGGGCAGGATCGCTATTCTCTTGCAGGAGCGCTCTAAATGGACGTTTCGTCTCGCACCGCAACAGCGCTCCCGACGTGCTGCCGTCTGACACGGGTGAACTGTAAACTCGGATTCAGACACCCCGTTCTCGCGCATTCACGAACGAACTGTCGTCGGTACACGACGGTGGTGTTCGGCACGACGAGCGGTCCTGTTCTTATCGGAGAGAACGACCGCCGAGAAAGAGTCGACCGGGTGATTCGAAAAAAGCAGACGGGCGAACGCTGTCGACGAGGGGGACGCGGATCCGCGCGCAGATCGCATCCCGGTCCGTCGCCGGCTCGACAGCGCGCCCGCCCCGCTGCCGCTCTTGCGAACTCGCACGACGCGCGCTTCCCACGTTCATTTTTAAGTTTCGAAACGGAGCGCGCGAAACCTACACACGTATGTATATATTCAGGACTTATGTAACGGCCGCGCGGCGGACAGAGCTCCGTCGATACAATAAACTCTAACGTAAATATTATTGTTTGCGGCGCGAACGGCGAAGACGTTCTGGAACGAATCCAGGTCAATCGAAGATCAATAAACCGCGCGTCGCGGGAACGTAAACGTTTCAGCGCGGTCGGCGGCGGCTCGGACGCCGCGATTCGAAACGGAGACGCGCACGTGTTGCACGCGTTGCACGCGGAAGCGGTCGCGTAGACGCGCACGCGCCGGTCCGTGAAAGTGAAACGTCCGTGCATTATTTTAAATGGATTCACAAAGATGACCGGTCCTCTTATGCATATGAAAATATGTGAACGAATTTGTCAATTACGGTGATCGGTCTTTCGACTGCTACGACGCGGCAACAGTCCATGTACCGCCCCGGCGGCGCATCCCGTCCGTTCGGACGAACACGAATGTACCGCCGGTGGTCCGGCCGGTCGCGAACGCGTCATGTAGCTCCAGATATTTACGGGGTGACAACGGCGAGAGTAGAGTTTCACCGTAAACATCGTCGACGTTTCATCCTGGCACGCTTGCGTCGTGCGAGGCTCTGTGCGGTCGAGCGGCAGCGTTTATATATATATATATATACACAAACATGTATATGAAGCGAACGAGTCACGGCGTTGATTTTTATCCGCCGCGTGTGGTCCACCACCGGTAACTATGTATTCTTTTAACGGGGAAAAAAATACTTTTCGAGTTCGGTCATCGTCGACCACCGCCGATGAATGGATTAACGGCTTATATGGCTCTGCGCGCGCGAGAGAGAGAGAATCAACGACAGATCTATCGGAGACGGCGCTTGATGAAATTCGACTGATCACCCTGTACAAATATAATTTATATGCAAATAATTTAATTAGAGAACGCGAATCACTTAAACGAAATTATACGGTACGCATGCACACACACACACACAGAGACAAGCGCAGAGAGGTCTTCGGTTCCCCGTGCGGCGAGCGAGCGAGCGAGCGCGATCGGCCGGATCACATTTCATTCGCCGATTCTCTACGACGGGCACGTACGTCGCCCCCCGTGTTTTTCTTCTTATTCTTACATGTATTTCTGTCGTACACATATAATTATCCGCATATTTATGAAACGCTATTACCGGCCGTAATGGCAGGTTTAATTATAGCGACATACCTGTCGACAGCAGCACACGAAACGCACACGAGACTTGTGGTCTCTGTGTCGACTCGAGCGCGCAGTCGCGCGCTCGCTCTCTCGCTCGCGCGCGCACGTCACGAACGGAGTTCGAGCGACGTTTCTCCCCCGGCCGTACGGTTTCGTCGCGGCGTTCGAGGATCCCGTTGCGATTCTGAAAAACGAGCGCGAGATCCGAGCCAGCTCGTCGGACGGTCCCCGTGCCTCCATTCATTGTCGCGAATCGACTCTGACGGATCTATCGATTCGTTTCTTTGTTTTCTGCGACGGCAGGATCGCTCTACGCCTCGAACGTCCGGAAATCGTGGCATCGTCGTCGAGATGCGAACGAGCGACAGCCACGAACGATCAGCGTCCATTTGTGTGAATGGAAAAGTTGCCGGTCGAATCTGAAGATCCGTTTTCACTTTCGGCGCGTGTTCGACGCTTAGAACGAACGAATCGGATATCTTTCATTGCGGCGTTGAATCGAAACGCGTAGCGTGCGTGTCGCGTGCATTCGAAGCGAACGGATCTGTAAATGAGCCGGCGGACGGTGCGCGAGCGGGAAGAAATCCGTGCGTCGTTCGGAGCGCGCTGGTGAGTCAGCGGCGCGGCCGTTTATGTCTGTTTCGAAAATTATCACCGCATAAAAACGTCGCGAGCCGCTGCGACGGCCGTGATTTATGGGGCGGCGGTCGACCCGACGAATCGTCTCGGAGTCGCGACCGAGGCGGACGCGCGTCCGCCGAACGCCCGACGCGCGCGGTTCACGACGACGTCTAGGTCGTCTAGGTCGTCGCAATTTTCCTAGCGATAAAAGTCAAGATATGACACATCAACGGCAAGATTGCTAATAAGATACAGTCTGGATGAAACGGATTGAATCCCGACGCTCGACTACACACGACGGGATTACAGACAACAACAGTTCATTCACTGCTCAAATCCTGTTCGTGTTCCTATCGAATCGACCATCCCTCCTTATATACATTATTTCCGATTAGAATATTCGACAGTTGACTATTTATCGATCGTCTGTTTCTATTTTAAAGATATTTTCCAGCACGTCGACGTTTAGTGCGACGCGGTGACGACGGAGACTTCAAGAGGCCGGTAGAGTGCGTATCGGCGCCGTTGTACGAACGAGGAGCGGCCAACTGTCGACCGTCCAGAAACAGTTTCGTGGCGTGCAGAGACGGAAAATCCGTTCGTAAGTCTTATTCACACGGTCGAAAATCCCGCTAGCAATTTTAATAGAATTCCAAAAGATTATAGGAACGCGGCGATTCTCTTCTCTTCGTCTCGATTGTCGGTAATCAATTCGAAATCAGGTCCTCCAATCTCAGTGTGAGGAGAGTACGCTATCGTTATATATATATATATATATATATATATATATATATATATATATATATATATAAGGAGAGGAAGAGACGGAGAGAAAGGAAGAGAGAGTAATTTTATAATTCGATTTTTTTATAGAATAAAATCATTTAAGTTACCGTACAAAATAGTCTTAGTTTATTGTGATTTTTAATGGATTTTTTTCTAATTATTCTTTAACTGTCATATATATATATATGTTTGCGTTTTTATAATCTTGCGTGTGAATCCGCATACGGGTGCGTATCATTTGAGAATCGGTAGTTAGAAGACGTTCGATGAGATTAATTTAAATTCTCGCCGATTATCATTAGCAGTTCGCATTCTCCTCCGCGTCTCTCTAATGTAATAAAATTTAATCGACGTCTTCGATTCCATTTCAGACAGACCATTATAGAGTTTGACGTGTATTTTATAATTATCGCGATGACAGCCGAAACACCTGCTCGGGTCGGCCAATCCGGCCGGCCGGGGTCGAAGCAGTCACGGACCAGTCCAACATCTTCGGTTCGTTCTGAATTCAGCTCTTTCTCGCCGATGACGCGTAATCGCCGCCGACTTTTGTTTCAAATCGTCCGCAGTCGGGCGTCGAGCGCGCGTCCGCACGACGACAACCGGCGCCGACGACGGGACGGGCCTCCTTCCCGCGCGCGTCCGACCGCATCTGCATTCCTATACGAATTCGATATCCGTCGTTCGGATCGCGCCGGATCGACCCGAGGGGTGGTCCTTCGCGCCGACCACGCACCACACGTGCCGTCCGGCTATCGTCGCGCCGCATCTCGAGCCGCCGACCTGTTTAATATTCGACGAGCGCTCTCTCGCGTCATCAATTGACAAAAAAAAGAAACTCGCTCTTTCTGCTCGACTGCGCGACCCTCCGCCGCCGCCCCCTCCCTCCGACCCGCCGCGATGTCAGAGTTCAGTCTCGCGTGTCTGGCGCTGCGCTGCACCTGAATCGGATCGACCTCGCGACCGTCCGCGCGCCCGCCGCCGCGCCCACGCATCGTCGACGCCCTCGCGGGCCGAATTGTCACTTTCGTCCGCGTCCGTGCGAACGCCTCGTCGAAGACGTTCACGTCTGCACGGGGACGCGACGCGCGCGTTCGCGGGCCCTCCGCCCCGTCTCTATGTAGTTCGTCGCACGCCCGACCGCAGCGATACAATCTGCTTTATACAGTCAGGATGACATGATCTATTTCGTGCACTCACGGAGTGGCGCGGCGCTCCATAACAGAGGAGGGACGATACACCGGCAATCGTTCTCGGCGGGGACGTTGATGTCGATTTGTTTTTTTTTTTTTTTTTATCAAAAGAATGTCGTCCGAAATCGTTACAGCGCGGATTCGACAGTCGGACGCTGGAACACCGACATAAATTACCATCGCCGACGACCGACCAGAGACGACTCTCCGCTCTCCGACTGCCTGCCGTCGATCTGTTGTCGACGGTGCGAACACGCGTCGCTGCCGACCCGAACATGAGAGAGCAAAAATAAAAAAAAAAAAAACAGTGGCCGGAACATGAACTTTTCGGTACGAGCCGATCGGCCGTGGACGACGGTCGCCGTGGGATTATTGCTTTATTAGCATAAAATATGTTAATTTCATTGATCGAATATAAATATAATCGGAATGCATGTGTGTGTGTGTGTGTGTGTGTGCGCGCGAGCATATGCCATCCCATAAACATATATCATAGAAATATACATTCTTAATCGCGTTCATTAATTCCCCATATGTAATATAAACACGTTTCATAATTACACACAAAGCGCGTCTGTGGTGTTGTTGACTTCTCCCATCATCTGTGTGTCTCATTTCGAGGCGATTATCTCTTTAATGGATATTTGTTTTTTGTTTTATGTTGTTTTTATGTTCCCTTGTTGTTGTTTTTTCTGTACGGAGGGAAATAATTAAAAGACATTAAACGTTTAATTAATGATCGTTTATTGTACACGCGTTCGTCTGTGTGTCTGCTTTACAATGTACGTGCCTATCTCTGTGTCTCTGTGTGTGTGTCTGTGTGTGTGCGGAATGGATGTCGAAATGTTTCCAGTGTAATTAAATTAGTGCTCGATTTATCGGCCGCGCCGTCGCATGTGTCAGTAACCCTCGAGGGATCTGCTCACTCAAGTGGCCGTTTTTTTCTTTTTTTACTCCCTTCCCTCCCGGACAATAATTCAGATAAACTAATCGTCTCTGGCCGCACCGGCCACATGTTTTCGCGCACACTGGTCGACGGATCCCTGGCCGAATTCGTTCGACCGTCGTCGTCGACATCTCGACGGACTCGAGACGACGACGACGATGAAGAGAGAAGAGCAACGACGTGCGTCGGATCCATCGATCGATCGATCGATCGACGGACAGACGGGCCGCCGCCGCCGCAGCTCTCCGTGAGACCGGCGCACGTCGTCCGGTCCTCTCGTCCGACCGTTACAGAGAGTGTGCGGCGGCTGCGGCGGCGGTCGTGCGCGGACGACGGTAGGAGAGGAGGACCGTAAATTAAAATTCCGTGTCATACGTCGAACTCAGAACACTATGAATTATGTACCAAGGTTAAATACTTTAAGAGTCATTGCACGATCCCCAATTACCATATTTTGTCACTTCACAAATATAGATACTGTGTACAAACACACACATTCGTGCGCACGTCTATGTGTATACTCTCATGTGTGTGTACATTACATACATACATATATATATATATATATATATATATATATATATATATATATATATATATATATATATATATATATATATATGATGTTTTATTGCCGAGAAATCATATTTCGTTACATTGCCAGGTGTGCAAAATCTGAAGAGCCTGACAACGAGAAGAGAGTGTGTGTATGAGAGAGAGAGAGAGAGAGAGGAATGAATCGTTCAGAATAGTTCTTTCGTGGAAAAAACAGTGACGTTTGTGGTGCAGTTGCATAAAATAGAATCGATCGAGAATATATTCTTGAGCCAGTGTCGGCGATGCGTTGTCTCAACGTATCTGTCTTTCAAATTTGAATTTTTATTTATTCAATTGTTACGGACAATAAATCACCGGCCTACGATTTCGTTAAAAGGAAAAGTAAAAACGTTTACTTCTGTGCAGCCGGGTTGTGTGTGTGTGTATGTATATATATATATATATACATACACACACACATGTGGCATTTATACAATAAATATCTACAATCAAAAATGTGTGGTATTGACAAATGTTTATATCAATATTCAAATATTTTGAATTTGAGGTACGTGTATCGAATCCATTGTCTACTAGTCAATTCTATAAAATGTTACTTGTCTGCGACTTCTTAGAAACACAAGCGTTTCTCGGCTGTTTCTAAGAAAACTCAAGAGGCAAACGTAAATAGAGGTTCAAGTCTTATTGAAGGAGACCCGTGTAATGTGTAAGCAGGGCACGAGCAGGCCCGTACGAAATCTGAACTGGAACAACACCTGAGCACGATACGAGCAAAATCTGTGTGAAACTCGAGCGAGACGTGAGTGAAAATCCGAGAAAGGCCTGAGTGAGAGCCGTGTGGGTACTGCAGCAAGATCCGAATGGATCCCGAGTGAAACACGAGCGAGACCACTGCGTGTGATGTGAACGAAACGGGAATGAAAATTGAACGAGATACACGCGAGACCGCCGAACGAGACCCGAGCGGACCCCTAAACAGCACCCGAACGGGGATGAAGCGAAACGTATCCGCGACACGAACGACACGCGAGCGTAAGAGACGGGCGCACCCCGAACCGGAACCGGAGCCGACCTGCCCTTCTCGCGTCCGTTTCCGTCCGCCTCGTCGTTCGTTTCGCGCGCGCACATCTGCGTGTGTCGATTTCGTAACCGATGATCGAAGATCGGAATCGTATTAAAAACGAGCGGATATGCGAGAGACGCGCGACGGGGAACGGACGTCGTCCAGAATTGGGCCAAGAGCGAAACTGAAATCAGCGCGTCTCTAAATTGACTGACGCGCTGGCAAAATTGCCTGACAGCTCGGACGTTCGGGCATCAGATCTGTCATCTCGGCGATGTTTACACCGATCAGTCGACGCACACACGCATTATATATATATAAAGAGAGAGACAAGACGATGCGAATGTATGGATGTGTATTCATATTTAAATTTAACGCACATGTATGCGACTGAAATGAGTTTTGGTACAAAGATGGAGAGATCCAGTACGGTCGACTATAAATGCGTGCTATTGTGTGTGTGTGTGTGTATGTTTGCGGGCGATGTTCAATGCCATCGGCGACGATGACAAGGACGTTGCTCTTACAGAATGTCAGTCTGTTTGGTTTACTTTACACAGAGCGCGTCCGACTGTCCGATAACGACGGGCCGAGCACGTTTCACATTTAAATAAGCGCTGAATCAGTGAAAGCACTCGACGACGGACGCCCGAAACGTGCGCGATTGAATCCCGGCGATCGACAGCGCACTGACGGGGACGTTGACACGTTCGACAGTCGTTGACGGCAGATCGATGCCGAGGAAGAATTTTCATCATTTGTAATCAAAGATAATATATATATATATATATATATAAATAAATATATATATATATATAAATAAATATATATATATATATATATATATATATATATATAATAAATATATATATATATATATATATATATATATAAATAAATAAATATATATATATATATATATATATATATATATAAATAAATATATATATATATATATATATATATATTTATATATATTTATATTTATATATATATATATATATATATATATATATATATATATAGCGAGAAATAAACAACTAGTAGTAGAGGATAACTTTATAGATTTCCATTATTAAGTACAGTATTATCTTTTTCTAACGAAACGCCTACTTAAATACCTTCAATTTGAATAAAGGTAGCGTTGAAAACGCACAATAGTCTATTCAAGACAGAAAGCGAGCGCTGGCTTTCAACGAAATATCAAATGTCCATCTCGCTCATCAGCACTCGGCGCGTTCTTCGCAGGTATCGTCGATTTGCCAATTATTCTAACAGATCGGACGATATTTAATTTGTTTTCATTCTATCTTACATGGCCTGCTGATTTGTTCAACGGACTTCTTTTAAATGACAGTAATGATTCCTGAAGACCGCATTTTATATATATATATATATATATATATATATATATATATATATAACAAAATTTCGTTTAAAATTACCGCACCTAACGTTGTTTCGAAGCAACGCTTCACAAGTTTACACGTCTTGCAATTCCTAACGAAACATCGATTCGGCTGTTATTTGCGATCCTTGCCACGAGCTTTCCGATACAAATTATTATGATTTGAATATGATCTTCAGCAGATTCACGTACGAAAATGAATACGTTGAATTGATCAGACGATACAATTTCCAAAGAAACAAACGATGTTTCTGTTTTAAAGTCGATCGGCGCTTGTTCCGTGCGGAATGAACGAACGGCGCTGTGTATTCCAAGACGTTCCGTCTGACTCCGTTTCATTCGGTTCCGACACACTGACAAAGCCGTCCGGATCGCTCGGCCGAGCAGGGTCTGTTCGCGTGCACGACTTATCTACACAATGCAGAGTAGAGGAAAAAAACATCCGATACGTTATTGTCTCCGGAGCCGTGTACACAATCAATAACATTGGACGTATCGGGCGATAACGCACAATAGTACATAGCGATAAACGGAACGAGACGGAGGTCGTAGGACGACGATCTTTGAACCAGATAACTCGGCGAGCACCGTCGAACACATGTACGGAGTCATTGTTGCGATGAACACGTGACGACACAGAGCGGCGCGTGTCGCATTGTTTCCGATGATCGACGACGACGACGACGACGGTCCGAGCAGTGCTCGGCGCTTACTATTCCGAGATTCTCTTCGCGGTTCCCTGCACGCGGCATTACCGTCAAGTATCGTGTTCTCTCTTTTGCGCTCGTTACACTTCCGACGTTGTTGCTCTGTCGACGGCATTAGGAACAGAACGTGCGCCGACAACGATGGCCAAGACGGACGACACGCCCGGATCGTTGTCGATCTATTGTGTGTTTCGATGAGAACTCCGCGCACATCCGAGATAAATAGAATAACGGAACGAGATGCGGCCGACGATCTGTGCCGTACCGACGCGACAACAACAACAACAACAACAATAATCGCGATACTAGCAATAAAACACAACACACTAATGATAAATAACAACAAAGACGGACTGGAGATTTAGGTCAATGGCTCTTGCATACACGGACATTTATTGAGTTGTAAAATCTGTAACGGCATGTTTTCAATTATTCACACACAATACACATTCGATTAGATTCCATTTAACACGCATATACATACATACATACATACATATATATATATATATATATATATATATATATATATATATATATATATAAATGTGTGTGTGTGCGTTTCTGTTTACAAACGTACGGTTATTGTGACGACATCTGACATCATTAACAGCGAAAAAGTCATCGATACGAAATGTATTAGATCTCTCTGTTGTGTGTGTGTGCGTGTCGATGGAATTAGTATCGGACGTGTCAGCTGCGAACGATGGCAATGTTCGTCGATCGAAGATGACGAGCGAGCCGCACGCACGCACGGATCAAACGCTGTCGTAACAAAGGATGACGCAATCGCATGAGGCGCGGTGCGTGTACAGTGTCGAGCCGATGACGACGGCGTCGATGTCGAATGTTTTCGAATTTGAATAGAGACGACGTGTTGTTACTAACGCCTCCGGACCGGCGCCTCGCTAGGACTCCCCCCGTGCCGGTGCAGTGGGCTCGGTTTACCGTTAATATTTTTCATGAAAATCAGCGTCCGCGCAGGACAGGAATGATTTTTAATTCGTCGAACGTCGAGGTCAATCCCGACACTGACGATTACGTATCGATATAGCACGCGTGTCGCATGCGAACAAAGAAATATAATTGAAAACATCGCGGCAGATATCTGCAAATAAAAACATCCCGTCGACCGAGTGAACGTCGCTCGTTTCAATTCCGACCGGTGCGAGTGATGTTTCTCGTCGCGTGTCACGTTACCCGTGTGGACGGGTTCCGTTCCATCGTCACAAACGGCGCCGAACACTCTAGCACGGACTGTGGGACGGAAGAACAGTCCGCGAAAGTGAATTTAGCCGCAGAACCGCTTCGTGTCGGAAACAGTGCGACAGTTCGAGATCTGCGAGGCTCGTCGTGTCGTCGTCGCCGGCGAGGAGGAGCTCGCGGTGACCCGCAAGCGCACGGCCGCGTTTCGGCACGCAGCTCGGACACGCGGGCACGCGCGGATCCCGTAGGTCCGCGCGTCGCGTTCGCTTCGAAGCGAGCGTCCCCGTTGCGAGATCGACAGTCGCTCGGCGATCGATTCATAAGAATATCACACGCGTCGCGTTCGCGTCCCACCAAAACATGACAGGATGCAGTAATTGTCGTATTAAATCTATAAGCGACGCGCGTTGAATTTCAACGCACGGCCAAAGGACGACCCGTGCATATGACGCGCGGGTAAATAACCACATGCGAGCGCACACACAGTGTACACACACACACACACACACGCGTCATGTACAGATGCGATATATGTGAAGTACACGGGCAGTCGATGCGAGGAATGCACCTGGGAATTTGTTTCCGAGAGAGATGTGTGCTCGGTAATTTTAAACATTTCGAATCGTCGATTCGCAGCACGGATGCGCATTTGGCGGTACGTGCGCGTGTAAATGTCCTTCGCGAGGATGCACTGTTCGACCGTTCACACCGCGAAGACGGTGCGAACGGTCGAACAGTTTCACGAACGCCGACGCTCCGGCACCGAGCGTAAAATCATCACCGACACGTATTCGATTCGGTTCAACGTCGCCCGCACTCGACATAACGTAGCGAATGAACATTCCGGTTAAGAGAGTACCGATAACAGTCGAGGATCCGAGGAGCTCGATCGCTGATAATATGATTCGAATCATACGTCCGAGATGGACACTTTCCTCACGACATACAAAAATCGAACGGCGGCGTGGTGCGAGAAACGATTTGTGAAAATAAAAACTCACCGAACTGGCAGTGGATTCAAGGATGGATTTCTGTATTTACCTGCAACAGAAAGAGAAAACACAAATTAACATTATTACAGTACGCGATTCGATCGTTACATCTACTGAATAGTATTCACGGCTGACCACGTCCCTGTCTTGAACCACCCTCGCTCTTTGAGAAACCGCCGGGCTCGGCGGCTTCTGTCGCGAGAGTGCAGAGCCTCGTGCCGGTCCGGTCGCGCACACCGGACGATAAAAAACGTAATTGAATTGATAAAAAAAAATAATACCGAACGAATTGAATCCGAGAGTCGATAACTGGACAGAGGTTCACTAAGCCGACCAAGAAGCAGTAGATAGAAACATCCTATCCTATACGTTTGTATCTTTGCACGTCCCTATCAGATTAACGTTTTCACGCGCGGAAACAGGAAGCGAATACACACATTCTCTCTCTCTCTTTAGATTTATGCCATCGGATTCGTGTACTAGTCGACAACCCGCTGTCCGCAGACTCGGATCTGATTGAAACTTAACGCGTTAACGTACAGAGAAATCGATTGGAATGTTTTACACGAAAACTGGAAAAAAACACACAGAGCGCTATCTCGAGGACATCGTCGGACATGTCCGGCAGAGACGGGAGATGCCTCGTGCGGTTCGGTGTTACGCAACGACAACGACGACAACAACAACAACAGCAGCAACGTCTTGTCGTACGTCGAACGAACGCGCCCATCGTGTCGTCGTCGTTTTCATCTTCATCCGAACGACACGGACGAGCGTGTAATTTATTGAACGTGTCGATGCGTTGCGTGTACTGTTTGTACATAGAATGTCGGAGGACGCATACTTGACCCATTGACAGTTTCTTCGTAAGCGAGCACGATATCAATTTACATACATATCTGTGTGTGTACATTATATATATAAAGAGTGAAGAGTCTGAAATGGAAATGGGCGAGGCACGTTGTAAGAAGAGAAGACAAATGACGGACAACAGAAGTTATTAACTGGGAACCAAAGAACATGAGAAGACCAAGAAAGAGATCGATGAACACGTGGGTTAAGGAAATAAAAATTTTTATTGGAAACCAGCGGAGAGAGAGGCATTCAATTGTACAAAATGGAAAATCATAGAAGAAGTCTTTATCCAGCAGTGGACAAACAGAGGCTATTGATACACACACACCCACACATATACATATTTATATAAAACAATTGGACGCCCGATAAATCACAGCTCGCGCGGACGCTGCTCATCGTTCTCGACGCTTATTGATTAAATGTTTCCATGGTAACTGAAAATCGTTATCGGCGATTGGTCGATTCGTTCCGTTTCAGTACCAATCGGAGTACGAGGTAAGTGTGCACAGAGAGACACATGCGTACAAGAGCACGCAGATACTGTTCGGAGCTTGTTTCGAGGACAATTCCGCGTAAGGAAAGTTGTAAATTAAAATCCAATTTCTTCGAATTTTCAATACGGCGACGTTTGAAGGCTTCAATTCGAGCCAACCATTGTGAACCTGCGTCTGAACTCGACGCTCTCCTCGTCTTATCGCACAGAAAGAGACGATTGCAGCGGGGTCCATTTCAGAAATCGGTTTCAGTTCTCTCGCAAATCGCACGATTTTTTGACGATGAAAAAAAAACAACGTTCTGCGAGTACGTCGGCAATTCTATTTTTACGGTGGACCCGTTGTACGCGGACAGTGAAAAAATGCCGATTATTTTTATTTTCCGTAACGCGGTCAGACGAACGCCTCACTTGCACATTCTTTGCGACGGGTCGTGCACGGTTACGTGTCGACCGAAATAGAGTACCGCTTATAATTACCGATACGCGCTGAGATCGGACCACGGGGATGCGACGGTGTGTCGTCGAGAGACTGAATCGTTCCCGTGCAGATATGTGACGTCGTCGTCGATCGGACACGTCTCGCCGAACAGGATCGCCTGACGGTTTTTTTTTTCTGTTTTCGAAGCGGGTCGTCGACGAGGGAGAACGCGATTCGAGTCTATGTGTACATGCGACGTTAACTGTCACCACGGTTCGATTATCCACGGGACACTGGCATAAAATCACTTCGCGTCCTAATAATAACAACAGCTTCGTTGGTTATAACGTAACTAATTAATATATAACGTACAGATTGTGAATTTAGAATCAACTGTTAAATCAGTATATTGGCCGGGTGTTAGTGGCTGGATGGCGAGCGTATCGTCGCCTAGCCCCTATACATCATTAGTCATTAAAGTATAAGAATTAAAGTATAAAGTGGATCACGAGTGCACGTCGTCATCTTCTTCCTACTGTTTGCATTTCGAACGATTTGTTGCGAATAATTTGTCATGTACGAATGAGCGAAGTGTGAGTCGGCGCAGCAAACCTACAAAGACCTTCTGTAATGTCGAACCGCACGCACGCACTTATTAATTTGACGATAGGTGTATTTCATTCAATAACGACCGATGCGGATCCCGTTTCGAGTCGTACTGCAGACTGGCAAATATTTTAACCTGAATTCAGTTTGTTGACAGCGCGAGAGACAGACGAAACTCGTCACAATACACGGCGGCCTGCTACGATAGATGAAAATACGTATCGCGTGCACTGTGGCCAGCTGCGATTTTAAAGTGATTTTTACTTCTGACACCGAATACTGATACTCGGGTCTTAACGCTCACAAACAATCATATTTTTGTGAATGACTCCGAGCAACACGTGAACGAGCGTGTGCGTACGCTACATGTACGTAAACGCGTGAGAACCTAGATAATCAAGCCGAATGTTTGGAACAGGGAGTGAGAAGTCCATCGGGGAGGACGAGATGAATTCGAAGCGGTCCGACGACGGTATCATCCGAAAGGAGACACGTCTCGTCGCCGACCGATCCTTCCTGCACATTGTCGGTGTTTATTCGACGCGCGCGTCGACACGGAACGACGACGGGCGAGAATCGCAATTCGAAGAAACTATCGTTAAACAGATTTATGGACGGGCCGCACCGAACAGCGTTCGTTTTATGATCTGTTGCTAACAGTTCATCCCGTGTGTGTGCGCGCGAGCGTCTGTGCACTTGCACACATGCTGTAAATCGGTGGCTATTTATGCGTATCCTTCGGACGAGACGTATACATAAATATTATCGAAAGAGTATAAATACACGATTTATTTCCACATCGGCCTTGATCCGTTAATGGCCGTGCGTCGAACTAAATGCGGCCGTCGTCCTGCGAGGCGCGCGCACACACACATTAGCATGCATGTGTATGTATTTATATATATATATATTTATGCGAGCGTGTGCGTGCGGCTATTCGCGGAAAATGGCGATGACGACCGGTGGCGCCTCGCTTCACCTTCGGTGCATACAAACACTACGTGAACCTATTTTTAATCCACATTCGATACAGCGTTTCCCACGGAAAGATATGTTCTCAATCTCTCTCTCTCTCTCGCGAATCGCGTCTGCGTCTTCGGACACTTTTTCGCCGTGTTATTCTTGCGATTCACACACACACACACACGTACGTGTGTGTGTGTGTGTGTCGGTACATGCACGCACATGTGCACGGAATTAACTCGAATTGGGTGAACGATGACTGACTGACCGACCGACCGACCGACCGAACGTGATTTATTTTCAAACGATCGACGACCATATTCCGTCCACGGGATATAAATAGATTTCGACGATTCGGACGGACAGGGCGGTCGTGAACATCGGGCGCACGACGGTGTGGCCGTCCGCTCGACATGTTCGATTCGCTTTACCTTTTCGGATTCGTTTCGGTGACGTCGACTTTAGTTTCATTATCGATTTCGCTTCGGACTGGACTGTTGAGTCGAAGACGGAAGAGAAGCGAACGAGAGAGAATTTTCCGTGCGCGTTCACGTGTGAACGGGCCGCGAGGCAGCGGAAACCGCCCGAAAACTGATGGACGCTCTCGGCGCGGGTAATGTCGAGGTACGTACGGTGCGATGGCGGTTCCAGAAATCCCGTGCACGGGACGAGAGAGGCTTGAAGATGGGGTAAGTCGCAGATGTTTTTCTTCAATTCACGGCGACCGACTGAAGGCGTTAGTTGAATCAGAACCGCGCACAACAATTCGAGAGCTGCACGAGAGGTAGACGTCAGTCATATAACAGTCATATATAATTTAAATGTCGTACACCGCGATTATTTTTCTACCGAACTAATAACACCAGCGAACAAGTATGAATCTCTTCTGCGACCGATTTCGGCTGCTCGTCGTCAGATCGATCTTCAGAACGCAGACAGCCGTCTAGTTCGAGACCTATCCAAATATGACAAAGAACGAAACTAGTCCGACTGGAGCGATAGAAACTCGCGTGCGGTCTACGGGATTCGCACCGAACAATGGACAGCGGGTCGACGAGAAGAAAACCGTGCTGCCGGTGTACATAAGAACAATCGCTCGAGCAAAACGGATAACGAGTGGATTAAAGAAAAGAATGAAACAGAGAAAATATTCTAAATTAAATGAAAATGTTGAAGAAGGAAAATGAATTTGTTAGAGAACGAAAACGTTGTGAACGCCGTACAAGCGAAACACAAATAGGACAGTCGATAGGTTTAATGTCACAAAGAACGACCGTTAAGTAGAAACAGTTCACTGGTGTTTTTCATAACTTGTATGGATTTCGAGACAGGTCTTCGTCCTGAAATGGAGCGACAAGGTCGGTTCTTACAGTCATAAACACACGTACGTACGTATGTATATACGTGTGTGCATATGTACTTAATGTTTATGTTTGACACGACGGACAAAGAGAGAAGACGGTCGGGGAGATATCGTCGCGAACACAAAGGGAGCCCATTGAGACGCGATCGGTCGACGACGCGCGCACACGTATCGGTTTACATCTTCGAACGCGCGACCTTGTCGAAACTCGGATCGAAGAAGAGAACAGTCGGGTCAACAGTGACGAGAGGATTCCGAACGAGTGCCGGTACGGATCGCGAACAAAGGCCCACTGCGGACCGTCGTTCGTTGCGGTCGTCGACGCCGCAGACACGGACGACACATCGAGTGAAGGTGAACGATCCGACAGGTAAATAAGACGCGCTCTGTCGCACGCTCCGATCCTGTTCTATATCGGGTGTGCGTGTGCGTGGGCCGTCGCCGCTGGAGAGATTTTTCTGTTTCTGTCGACGCTCAGCGGGATGACGCGTCGCAAAGTGTCAGAGCAAGCGATAACCGAGCGTCGCATCGAGACGTGCGACGCTGTCGGAGCAGTGTCGCACGTCGGTCGGACTACGTCTCTTGCACGAGTCCCGTGCGCGTTTCCGACGCGCCGGTTCAGTCCGCGGAGGCACGGGGGCGCGAACCGCATCAGTCATCGGATCGGATGCAGCGTCTTAACGCGACCGTTCCCATACTCGTGTCGTTCTCGTCCGACGCGCACAACTAGTGCAGTCGTGGCCCGCCCGATCCGTTTGACGAGAAACACAAGTCGGTCTGGGCGCGCTCTCGCGTCCACAAAAACCGTGTTGTCCGTGAACATCTCGCTTGTAAAAATCCGTCCGCATTAGCAATTAATCAAGAGTGGCGAACGGAGACCGCAGCAGCAGCGGCAGAACAACAACAACAACAACAGACAACGGGTTACGGAAGTTTAATTATTGCACTCGTTCAATGCCTTCGCGCAATCAGTTTTTTTTTGCTATACACACACAAAGACGATTATTAATCCACCCGACAGTCTCACACATTCGCTCTTTTCATCAGCATATATACATTCATACATATATATATATATATATATAAATATAAATGTATGTGTGTGTATGTGTATGAATAAATTGAGAGTGTTATTACACGATTGCTTGTGTCATTTTCAGGGTCGATTCGTTTCGCAGTCATTCTGACAGCGGTTCTGAGCAATCCAATGCGGTTTCTATTTTCAACACACATTCACATTAACACACACATACATATATATATATATATATATATATATATATATATATATATATATATAGATAGATAGATAGATAGATAGATAGATAGATAGATAGACAAATAGATAGCTAGCTAGATCTTTATAATCAGCGCAAGAATGTATATATATATATATATATATATATATATATATATATATATATATATACACAATCTATAAAAACACACAGTCGTCGTGCGAAGCAGCCCACGATCCACGTACCTCGACGCAAGATCTACAAACACACACACACACACACAATAAAAAAATCCACCTGTTCTCAAAATCGCGCCGTCGACACCGTGCCGACACTCCTCGTCGCATTCGTCGATGCGAGACCGACGTACTGCGAACCGGTCGACGGCCGATCGAGCCCCGCTGCGCGGTGCCGAGCACGGCGTCGGATCGGAGCGACGTGTGAAACGTTCGGACGCGTCAAACGTGACGGCGGATCGCGCACGGCTAATTCGATATTAATTGGTTTCGGACACACGACCGGGCATCGCATCGATCTTCGTTTCGGTTCTCGCGGCACGGACCGTCGCTTTTCACACGGGAACGGACCGCGGCGAAGGTCCGCGGCGCGTTCGTGCAGAGATTCGGTGTGAAACGTACTCGAGAACGGAGTTGTCTGTGAGAAAAATGTCCGTCCGCACGTTCGTTCGTTCGTTCACGCTCGGTCGTCGCACCGGACAGAGAAATAAGGACAGACGCATCCGCCGAGAGTCGGTGTCCGAATGAGCTGACAACAACTCATTGTTCGATGTGCGAGCAAGATGAGAGCGTGACCCTCCTCATGACCGGTCTTCTTGTCGGCACATTCTGCGACATCTTCAGATACGTCGAACGTCATCCTGCCTGTCCGTGGGATCCGGGATAACGCTTATTAAATGCACGCGGGCGAGTTACAGAAAATCAATAATCATTCATTCGAGAATTGTTCTCATTGCTCTAAATAAATATTAGGTAATGACCGACCTAGTATGTACATACATGTACATATATATATATATGTATAATGATAAGATTATTTCATAGTACGAAACAGAACCGAACACATTCGGTCGAATAAGAGATCGAGATAAAAAAAAGAAACACTTGTCGGAATCGAATAACGTAAGTCCAGTAGGAAAAAAACAATGATAAAAACAAGAACAAAAAAACACACACACACGATGGATGTCCGATAACGGCGAGAACTGTATTAGAACGCTGTCCGTTCCGTTCAAAAATCAAGGTTCCTTCGTGAACGAGCGAGCGAGCGACCGACCGATCGAGCGAGCGAGAGAGAGGGCACAGAACAGACAGAGTGCGAAATAAAAAGAATAAAAATAAACAAATAGATAAAAAAAACGCTCGTGACTTCATCGCACAATTAAGTATTTCTGTTGATGAAATCAAGACCGTTACGGAAACGTACGGACAGTGTAGATAAACAAATAGATGTACGGACGAATAAATAAATAAATAAACGAACGGACCGGAGTGAAAGACGCGCGCGCGCGCGTATCGTTGACGAATCAATCGCGGGATCGGCGAAGGTCTGATCGCGGATCACGTGTCTACCTCTGCTGCGTACGTTCGAGGAAGAGGAAAGAACAGAACCTTTCTATTATCTAATAAATCAGCGGCACTTATCTGCGGCATATCTCTCGGCGAGTGTGTGTGTGTGTGTGTTAGTCAATCAACTTACATATAAGGATTACGGGCGAGATTATCGAAACGGGCGGCGGAGGGAAAAAAAAGCCACCGCCGAATCTGTGTGAGATCACCGTCGCCGCGATTTTCGCATGCGCGCGGCCAGAAATGTTGTCGACGTCTGAACCGACGAGTGAAACCGAATCGAAATTCGGTTTCGGTTCTTCGTTCCGCAGAAACTGCGCTCCGAGTTTCGTTCACCGGAACGAAAAACGGTCGCTCTCGTCACTAATACGAGGTACGGAGCGTTTCCACCATTCCGTTCTACGGGCTCAGTTACGGTCGAACATTTCATTTGTGGCACGGTGAAAGTACGCGTTAATGTTGAAAAAATCTATCGTCCAAAAGGAGGAGGAAAAACGACCAGAGCAGAAATTTCGATACGGAAATTTCAAATTGCTCTCCTGAAAAATCGAACGTTTCATGGAAATCGATATAAACCGGCGTTTCATTAAAGGGAACGGGTCATAACACGGTTTTTGCCGGTTACGGCCCACGACGCTCCCGTTACCGTTCGCCACGGCTCGCACCGCCAGCAGGGAGTTAGGCCGCTCGTGGCGGTGCCACGGGTTAAGCGGTCCGCGGCCGCTGCGAGCGAGCGCACCGTCGCTCATCTCTCGTCGTTCCAGTGAATTCTCGAAGCGTCCGCGCGGCCTTGTTGTTTTTTTCCCGCGGCTCTGACACCCGTTGTTCAAGGTCCGAGTTGTGTAAAGTTATTAAGAACGAAGCGGTCTTATTAAATAACGTCGTCCGCACTTTCGTCGAGTCGACATGTAATTGTCATATGTCCCTCTCTCTCTCTCTCTGCGCGCGCGCGCGCGCGTGTGTAAATCGTATCGACGCGTTTCACTAACGATCGAAATGAGTCACTGGTGCGGATCCCGTCCGGGTCGAGTCACTCTTCATTAGCGTTAATGAACGGCCGCGGCGGCGTACACTGGCAACCGAGCGCAGTGCATCTCGGATTTTGAGCGACGCACACTCATGTGTCCATAAATCATCCGAAAATAGACTCGTCGCGTGATTAATATACGAGCGGAGCAGAAACACGCGCGCGCGCGCGCAGATCGAGACGCCGACAGTGGACGTGGGGAGAGCGCGTTCGTCAAACGGGACACATCGGTCGTGACGGACAGCGCGCGCAAAAGAAACGCCGCCGTTCGACTGTCTCTGTACGTTCTGCGAGAGCGTCGAGTTAGTTAGTTATCGGGGGTTAAGGGCGCATCGACAACAGACGTCATTAGCGCCCGAACACAAATTATAAATTAAAAACACGCCCCGTTTGCGCACTTGCATTCGAACCACCCCTTAATTCGAAACGCTATAATGTACGTGTGCCGAACGCTTAAGAATATTCTATCAAAACAATATTTCGCGAGAGCGTCGAGCGCGCCGCGCATCCTCGCGACGCGCGTCCGGTGCACGTGCGTCGGTCGCGCACGGACGCCGTCCGGCGTGTTTCGATAGAGGAGGCGTTCGCTCGTCACGTACCGTGCGATGAAAGGGAAAAACACGATTCGCATCGAGTCGCGGTCGAACGATCGACGGAATCCGTGCAAGCGACAACCGGCCGTCTCTTTTGGGGGACGCTTTGCGGACCGAAGTCTGCCGTGTCTTTCTGTAAACGGACATCGGTTCCCTAAGGGGGGGGGGGGCGCCGGATCGATCTGTGCGGCCGCCACTCGAAAGACAGCATTAAAGACAGACTTTCATCTATGACGTCATCGCAGAAAACGAACGTGCAGGCATCGAATCTGAAAGGTACGGAATTTACGAAGAACCGATTCGTTCCGATTGTTAATCGACGACGACGACGGCGACCGGCGAGAAACCGAATATCTGGCAACGGAGACGAGAACGGACGGGCGAACCGGTCGTCCGTGCGGTTCCACAAATCGAGACCGCAGTCCGCGGTGCGCTTCTGCGGAACGCGACGACTTCAAATCGAAACCGACACGGACGACGGGTCGATTTTCCAGAAGATATGCGCTGGGACGCGCGATGGTCGCGGGGGACGAAGTAGTCGTTTCGTATGCGAGACGGTCGGGCCGAATCGCAGACAGAAACACACGCCGTGTGCACGTGTGTGATGCATATGCATGCATATAATGCACACACACACACACCGGATTTATTTATAGAACCGAACCGAAGACAACGAAAAGAGATGCGCCGCCGCGTCGGACGGACGGACAGGAGAAACTGCATTTCTGCATATCCATTTCGCGAACATTACGGATGCGCGGCTTCTCGGAACGCCGGGCGCGACCGGTGCGCTCACGAACGAAAACCGATTAGTCATCGGCTCGACGGACGACGATGACGTCCCTCTGAAGAGTAGCGTCGATCGCATCCCGCCGACTCGGTCGTTTCATTATTTTTTCCCCTCCCTGCGCACGTCGGCGTTCCGGTCGTGACCGGTGCCTCGTTCGAGGAACGGTTGCGAAATTTACCTACGTCGAAATTTACATTCCTCTGTTAAAATTTTCAATAACATCCGTGCACGACGCGGTTAAGCGAAGCGGGCCTACGAGCGCGCGCCGACGCCCGCCGGCTCTGTCTCGGAGCGTGCGCTCGTGATTTTTTTATTCTGTTGACACATGTACAATAATTTCCAATAATCGAAAACGATAGCGGAATAACGAATACACGATTTGGAATAATTCTCAGGTATGGCGCGCTGATTTACGCACAGATTTGCAGGTTAATGTCACTACAATAAACAACTGACGATGACAGAAGATCATAAATAATTGTTCGAAATCAAACACACACCGATCAGATCGACAGAGTAATCCGACATCCGCGTACGGCTCTGGCGGGCGACAAACACGGAGACGCGTTTTTTTTTTTTTTTTTGTTAACGATCCTCTCTACGAACTCTGTTTCGGCCGTCGGTCCGGTGCTAAACGAGTCGACCGACGGTCCTAATGCGTCCTAAACGGGCGGATGCGTGATTTGCACAGAGAGCGGATTGCACCGTCACGTCTTTAATTAGCGGCGACGGGGTCTCGTCCCCGCCCCCCCCTCCGCATCGATGGACTGCACAGACGGTTGATATTCAATTTACAATATTGTCGTGCAGTTAACAAACGTCCGTTTTTATAGTTAATTAAGACAGCATTTATATAAATTGGCGTTTTTTTTCCCTTCTTATTTCCACATTCGTTTTCGACTCGAAACGAGTTTACACACACGCGCGGAGAGAGAGACGTGTGTGTGTGTGGTCGAGATACGAGTTGACGAACGCGCGCGAAAGTGAATTTGTCATGCGGCTATTTTTAAAACCGCGACCGGCGTCCCCTTTCGCACGGACCCATTTTCATGCGCGTCGCGTCGCGCCGACGGATCGACGTGGACAGAAACGAGCCGCTCGAATATCGATTCGGATCGAAGCGGACGCGGCTCGAATCGCTAAACGGTCTCGGTTTCACTTTCGCGACGCGGCCGAGACACGGACGAGAGACTGCGCGGAGCCGACGTGCGCTCGACCCGTTCTCCTCTCTGAACGGCTTTCGAGCCGAAACCGTGGTCGACGAACGCGAGACAGTGTTGCGAATGGCACGGCCGTCCATGAGGACACGAGGACACGTCGCCACTGTAGACCGGCGTACAGTGAAGATACGTTGGAAATTCCATCAACCGAAGTCACATAACAGAATCGTAACAGAAAACCGTCGAATCCCGGAAACACTTTTAAAGTGTGAGCGCTCTACTTCTACACGGCAAGGATTAGTGGTGCGCGCCGTGCTTTCGCAGTCTGAACGATTGACGGCGATGAATGAATGATGCTTCTTCACTAGATTTAAATCTAAGCTGGTTTGGAAACTATCGGTCGTCTGCATATGCGAAAGGCCACTGGACTGAGGAGCTACCACAACAGTACACAAATCATAGATCTTTATTCAAACACACACACACATATTATATATATATATATATATATATATATATTTATATGTATATATATATATATATATATATACGTATACGAGATACGTGTGTGCGCGAGATACGTGTGTGCAAGTGCCGGTTGAATCCTGTAATATTTTTTTTTCGTTCCGCATCTGGGAATTTGGAGTTGATTTTCTATTCATCGAGGCCCATTGTCGTTCGTTTTCGTCGAACGTCTTCGTCGACGGTCGACATCTTCACACGAATCCCGATTCATTCTCAACGCTCGTCCATACAGAATCGGTGCACGCGTGAGAAGACGTCGAACGACGAGGCCGAAGAACAGCGAAAATCGATTTCGATGTCCGTTCGACACCCGTCGCTCTCGCGCGTCGAACGGACGGCGAATGTGCGCGAGCAGGCGGGCGGCTGACAGGGAGGCGAACCCGCGCGTTCGGTCCGCGCGCATCTCGCGCCGACGACACTCGCCTCCGCGCGCGGCACGGCGGAAACGAAACGTCAGTGTTTCGAGAACGTCGAGTTCCAGGTAATCCGACTGCAGGTACAGCGCTAGTCGAGAGCGCGACGAGCGATAAGCGTCCGACGGGTGTCATCGTGTCATCGGACAGACACGTAGACACGGGCGACACGGCACGTCGCCAGTTCCCAGCGGCGGCCGTTTTCGTCGGAATGGAAATAATCTTTTCGACACGCGTCCAGTCGCATTTCTTCACGGACCGAGCGGCGGGGCAGATAACGCGCGACGCGGATTGTGCAGCGATCGCTTTGCGGAATCCACTGCCGACGGCGGCGCGACAGACACGCGTCGCAGCGCGGCCTCGCTTTCGGGATTCGGGAGCGTGCGCGCGTCGCGTCGTCGTAGACGGACGGAGAATACTTCTAAAACGGCGCACATTCGTCGGGCCGTCACTTTCAGAACGACGCGCCCGAACTAAACCTGCGCGTAAACAACGTCATGTGAAGATGGAAACCGCGTCGATCGAACGGACGAAATCCGCGCGCTCGTCTCGCGCCCGTTCCGAAATCAATCCGTAGGCTGTTTGATCGTCGAGCGTGTAAATAGACCGGAATCGATCGGCGAGTCCGACGGTCGATCCGCACGATCCGATTCCCGAAGCCGTTCGTCTGTTCGAACAAACACGTTCGGAATTCCATCCCCTGTGAGCCGCGCGACCGCCGACCGCCTCCGTTACGCCGCACACACCTTTCTGTTCGGCCGCGTGTCAGAGGTCCGCTCCATCGCACGCGTCGCAGCGGCCTCGGGCCCGCCGTCTCTGTCCGATTCGCGTCGGGCGCGTATCGCCTCCGCTCGACTGGCGCGCGGCTTCGATCGATCGGACGGAGGTCTCTCGGCGCGCCGCGGCCTCTCCGCTTCAAAAATGGTAAAACGGGAAGAGTCAGTCGCCCGCTCGCAGAGACGCGTGCGCCCCGGCGCGTTGCCGTGAACTCGTCGACGGCTCGAACGCAAGAACGTGTCGTCACTGTTCGCCGTTCCCGGTCGACGACGTGTCCTTCTGACGTTGACGAACAAGGTGGTTCGAAACAATGGCTCCGTGTAGCTCGTTATCGAACGACGGACGGTCTTATTGTAACGTCAGCGGATTGACGGCTGCGGCGAGATGTTCCTCGCCGACATGGCCATTTACGTACAGAGCAGGAAGTGGATCGGCCCTGCACACGTGCACATACATACATACATATACATATATGTATGTATGTGTTTCTCTAGAACCATTTCTTAAATTCAAACTCTTTTTCGGTGTGTGATTCCATTTCGTCCGCTACGTCGCATCCCTTTCCACTTACGAGACAGCACTTCAATCTTTGCATTATAATCCGCGCCATTATAATCTGCACTGTTCGTTTCTCTATTTTCGATCGACGGATATTTACTCGATTGTTCGCCGATAAAGGATTTACACGAACGATTCTTGAAACGATATCGAAACATCTTTCGATTATTTAACAGCGAGCGCGCGGTTATTCTAGAATGAATTCAGTTTCGAAAACAACGCGACACACTCTCGAGACGATTTATTAAGAGCGTCGACATTCGATACGAGGAGTGTGACCCCAGTAAACGATACCATAAAACAGAAATTCACGCACGCATACACGCACGCACGTATACGTATACATACATCTGTTTCCATGCACATACGATGCAGCCGATTAATCAAAACGCCATAAAACCGACTGTCTACACCACGAGAATTACAGACGGACGAACGCGGCGGCTGCGTCGCCGTCGTCGACAATTCCTCGTCCGCGCGTTCTGTTCGTCTGTTATCCGCGCGAGGCGCGCGTTCTCGAATGCGAAATGCGTTGACCGCGTTCAGAGCCGCAACGATGCCAAAAACGCACACTCGCACGCGTGCGATCGATCCGATCTTACTCTGTTGGACTTTAAGGTGTCCGTGGGAGCGATTCGAGTTCTCGTTCTTCGTCTCGACTCGACCGCCCCGCAGACCGTTTCGTAAACGTCGACTACGGTTGTGAAATCCGTCGCTCGTCACAGAGCGGACCCGTCGTCAGCCGATGGAATAACATTTCAACGATTCCGACAGACTCGATATTAGACAGGCACCTGCGTGTGCACGGTGTGTGCAATATCCAAACTAATTGCAGCCGTGCACGGCGCTTATCTGATTCCGCGCGTGTGTGTGCGTGTGACCTTTCGATGAAACGTTATCATTAAAGCAATTAATCGCACGAATCGTCACTGGACCGACGATCGATATCGGCGTTTATCTCGTCATCGGATCATGTAATTCACACGTCGGACGTTTCGTGCACGCGGGCCGCACAGATCCAGGACATGTGTCGAGAGTGGCGAAATAACGATACCTGCCGAGGTTCGGAGGGGGCGGGGAGAGTTATGAGAGAGGAGACGCGCTCGAAGGATACGTCAGAGAAATGATTACAGATCCGTGCACACAACTTGATACAAATACATGCCCTCTCTCTCTCTCTCTCTTATATATATATATATATATATATATATATATATATATATATATATATATATATATATATATACTTGTACATAGCCAGTCAAAATTGACGGGAAAATAGAATGTACTAATCGAGTCCACTGTAACAGGAGATGAAACAATGATCCTTCACTATCATCCACTGTCTAAATGAGAATCCATGGAACTGCTGCGAATAAGTGAACAACACCTAAGGAAAGCCAAGGTGTGTCTCGATCGACAACAAAGAACATTAATTGTTATTAATATATATATATATATATATATATATATATATATATATATATATATATATAAATGTGTACATTCGAGCGTCCGTGACGCTCTGGCCGGACGGTGCAATGTGTTTAATTTTACACTCGTTCGTTCTGCGTGTCCTCGTTCGGCGCGCGGTCGAGACGTCGAGTGTCTCAGCGTGTTGCATATGCGAACTGTATGAAATTGGCGAACGTCCAGACGAAGTCGACGTGTTTGCAGTCGGACGATTACTCATCGCGGACGAGAGATGATGCGCCGGTACTCGATTCCAGATCGGCAGAGGAGGCCGCGCCGCCGCCCACACGCTCGGACGGATTTAAAAAAAAACAACCGGGAACGAGAGAAACGCGCGCGTATAAATAAACCGGATGACATGAGTCGGTTGAATCGAGGGTGTGTGTGTGTGCGTGCGCGCACGTTTCGTTCCTCTCCCTGTCTCTCTGATCTCTTCCACGGTTGTCGAGTAGGAAACGCGAAACGAACTCGAGTACGGTCCTGCTGTGTCGCGCGACGATCGCGTCTCCGTTCGGAATCGACGGACGGCGAGGAGGATGCACGGCCGGCCGGCCGGCCGGTTCCCGCCGATCCCACGGCCGGCACATGCAATAAATTATTCCGTATGCAAATAATAATCATATTTATATTGAAGTCGAATCGTATACGATTTCTGTTAATCGCTCTTGCTCATCCAAGTCACGTAATTACCACTTATCGATCGCTCGTACACTCGCATGCTTATTAACGAACATCCAAAACATTCGCTCAGCTCACACACACACACACACACACACACATATATATACATATATATATATATATATATATATATATATATATATATATATATATATATATGTATGCATATACACATTCGCTCGGACGCTGTTCATCGTTCTCGACGCTTATTGATTAAGTGTTTCCATGGTAACTGAAAATCGTTATCAGCGATTGGTCGATTCGTTCCGTTTCAGTACCAATCAGAATACGAGGTAAATGTGCACAGAGAGACACAAGCGTACACGAACGTTATTCGGAGCTTGCTGTGACGACAGTTCCACGTAAGAAAAAAATTGCAACAAACTAGAAATCAGCGAGAAAGACGAACAGCCGAAAATCTAATCAAAAGAATCGAATGGCGAAGCGTCGGAACAATTCATGTGTTGCAGGTGTATTGTACGTGACTTGATGAAACTTAAAAACGAATCAATCGTAGAATTCGTTTCATTATTACGTTAATAAAACATGTTTAGGACATGTAAACATGCTACGAGTTGAATATATCGGAGGGGGCGATCGGAGCGAATCGGAGGCATAGCCAGCCGCCTGGTAAACTGGAAAATTCGCAGGACACGAGTGCGCGAATCGAACGAGAAAATTGTTCAGCGACGATCGACGGAATTATCGATTAGGAATCGACAAACTCGAAAACGTCGAAGAAGAGACCGACGAACGGTAAGAAGGCGAAGATGTAAGACGTCGTGCGTTACTTCCGCTGCAGGTCCGTCACGAACGAAACTGCAGCACGGGGTTTCGTGCGGCACGACGTTTCAAGGAGCTCGACTTCGAAACGTGTCGCGGAACACTGGCAGAAGTACGGACCGGGGATCGAATCGATGCAGGGACACAGCGACGACGTTCCGCTCGGATTCGTTCCGGCGCGTCTGCGACGATCGACGGCGGCCCGTTTGGATTTCACAACACAATTTCGAAACGTGCACGCGTCGCGTACGCAGACGTGTTTCGGCACAGGCGCGTTCGGTCTTCGCGTTTCGTCTTTCAACATCCCAGTGTCGGGAGAATAAGAAGTTCACATCGACGCGAGCGGCCTTGTCGCGATCGGTCGTCCCTCTCGCGCCGTCCGACGACGACAACAGACAAATAAATCCGTCGACATAATAGAATAATAGAGCGCACGTGTGTGTGTGTGTGTGTTGTGTTTGTTGTGTGTACATCATGCACTCGCATGTGTTGCTTGTGTGAACGACGAACGCTGACTCGACAGACACGATTTGCATTTGCCATACTTTTCGTGTCCTGCATTCGTGAGTTCAAAACACTTCTTCGCAAGGTGATTTCATACGAAACGTACACACACACACATGCATTCATACATACGCATGTAAACGTATACATACATGTATATACATATATATATATATATATATATATATATATATATATATATATATATATATATATATATATATATATATATATATATATATATATATATATATATGTATGTATACACATGTATGTATATATGTATGTAGTAATTTCAATTGTAAACAACGAAGAGAAACAATTTAATTTTTCATCGATGTAAAACAATGACCGATACGAAAACGCGATTGTAAAAAATGTAAATCCGTGATATAATTATGCGAAATGTGGATACGTTTCGTCGGTTGCGACATTTGACATGTTTTTCGAATTGTGAACGCGACAACGCCACAACGACGTACTGTCGTGGGGTTCTGAGGATCAGAAACATGTCGGAATGACGAAACGACTTTACGAATTAGTATAAATGAACAACAAGATGACGCAAATAATGTGCACGAAAGAGAAAGAGCGTAACACGCGGCAGTTCCTTCTGTCCGATCTGTTCGATCGCAGACACCTGTAACGACGGCCTACTTTGATATTGTCACATTTTTACATCACAATACTCATATATATATATATACATTGTCGAATGACTTCATACGCTAACAAGGTGGCCGGGCGCACGCACTGTTGTTTTTGTAAACATTGATGTTTTAGAATGAAAATAGGAACCGAGTAATGAAATGTGTGGGTGTCTGTGTGTGCGACAGCAGACTATTACGAACCTCTGTCTCATACGGATACATTCTCCTTTCTCTACCCTCTCATTTTCACCCTATTTCCTCCCTCTTCGAATCTTCTGAGGTGGACGCTTAAACATGATATCTGGGTTTTTCGCGATTTTGCCCAGATCGTCGCTCGCGATCTATAAGTTCTGATTTGCTAAAACAAGTCTCAAGACTCTAATCGCTACACATTCTGGTCGACGAGGCAATCCGCCACAAGGAACTGAAACTACATTAAAGGTTTCAACATCTACCTGAAGATCAGCATCACGAAATTAGCAAAAAAAATACTGATGCATTGTCCATCATTGTAATATGTAATCGATTGTATCCGAATGAATTGTTATCAATTTTGTGTTGTTAATAACGCACAGCCTTTCCACCCACGCTAGCATGTGTATGTATATATGTATATATGTAAATATGTATATATATATATATATATATATATATATACATACATGTATATATATATATATGTATATGTATATATATATATATGTTTATATATATATATATGTTTATATATATATATATATATATATATATATATATATATATACACATATATGCACACATATGCGTGTGTGTGACGACCATCGTTTACGTTTCCGCGCGCGCATGAATGCGAGTATTGTAGCCGTTTCGGCGTGGCCTCGATTCCGTTCGTCTTCGTTTTTTTCCCGTCTGTGTACGAGATCCCGTCTCCGTCATGAAACTGCACATAAGGTCATAATGTTTATATACAGTTAGGTCATAATTAGTAGGATGTACAATTAAATCTATTGACATTTAGATTTAATAACGTCGACTGTCTACGATTGCCAATAGCGGACGACGACGGAAACACGGTCGGTGTCGACGGATCGAGTTGCCGAGCCTCGGGATTAGATCCCTATTGTCTAGACTTTAACTTGAATTATTAGCAATCTTCCTGCTCAACTGTGTCATATCTTGACTCTCTCGCTAGGAAAATCTGCGTAAGGGTACGAACGCATTGGTTTCTTATTCGAACGATGGCGAATGCATCGAGTGTGATTTACTGTATTTATTGTATTCCGTGAACGTCGGGTCGATTCGTAACGACGACTCGGTCCGAACGGTTGACTGTACTCGGTGGCGCACACGGGTTTCAATCTTGGGTAGAGGCGAGTGGGACGGACAAAAAAAAATGTTGATGTGAAATCCAATGAAATCGACTAGAGGTGATTATGAAAACCCATTTAAAGAACAGAATCCAGTCTTCTTTTATTTTCACAGGCCTCTTGAATTACTCCAGTCGTGGTTACTGATGAATCTCTCTGTGTGTTTATATATAGAAGACAGTGAATCATTTCCATTTCCCTCTCGAGGGATGCCAGGACCGCTCGGCTTCCCTCCCTCCCGGCTGCGCCTCCGACCGTGTCTAACGCATGTTCATCTGAAATTCGAGCGGCGTCCGAACCGGTCCATGCTCCCCATTGACGGAAAATAAAGACCAACGCAGAAAATATGTCATCGCCCACTTGATATTTTAGTTCAACTGTATTTCAGTATTGAAACGAACTAAGATACCAAACAGAAAATAACTTTTCCGATGACGTTTCTTAACGCCTGCCGCGCCCTTCTAACACTTCCACGCGGAAGCCCTAACCGAATCACCCTATATGTAAACGTGTCTGTGTGCGTGTACAGCAGACATGTGTGCTTATAAATAAAACCCACATGTATATTAATTGATGAACAGATCGTATCGAATATCCTCGCGACACACTTATTCCACATTATCGTTCTTTCTTAATGACAACAATAAGTGTCGTACGACACCAGTCAGCACACACACACACACGCACTCACGATTGTACACAGAGAGACAGATACAGACGGGAGGGGAAGAAAACGCGAATTCGTTCGGTCGATCTGCGGCGGAAAGCGAGCGCGTCTCCACTTTAATGAGCGCCAGCAATAATCGACAATTAACGTTTCGCGCGCCGTGTCTGCGCGCCTCCTCCTCTCTGTGTGGTAAATAAATCTCACTTTGCGAACGATCTCTTCACATACATGTTACTTAATTATCGCGTTACATAATAACTGAACAATTCCGATGCTTGTTTCGTCTCGTGCGCTCCGCGAGTGTCGCGAGTCGCGCACGTCGAGGCGCGCGACGGGCCGTCTCACAAGTCGATTCCTTTTCTTATCAGATTTCGCCGATCGAAAATACGTAACAATCGATCGTGGATGATTTTCGATTGTTGCACGCGCGTGTTACGATGTCGTATCGGCGTCAGAACGCGACAGTATAGAGAAAAGTCACATTTCAACGACGTCGTCGACATGTGTCGGTAGTAAAATGAGCAGTGGTGAACGCTTGGAGTTCCGACGTCGAACCTCGCCGACTTTACTGTGATGTACGCGCTCCGTTGTCTGTACATCGAGTAGGCGGCTTTTTAAATAACTAATAGTGAAACAAGGGTGCGTGTAAACTGTCAATTTTAGTTCTCCGATTCGATTATTACTCCAAATTCATTTAAGTCGGAATTTGCAAACAAATTAATATCAAAAATTGATTTTAATCTCGTATATTTGACTGCACACACACACATACATATATATGTCAAGGATATATTGATAATCAATCGATTAATTGTTGGAAACTCTCTGTATTTAAAAGAAATCGTCGAAAACGCGATAAACGACTTTGTTCTAAGGTATCCGACAATTAATTCTCTCTCTTTCTGTGTTTGTATAAATAAAATAATCAAAAAACCCGTTATTTTTTCATCCCGCATTCCCATGGTATGTACACTCAAGAAAACTGGACTTTTGAACCGAATCCTCAGTCCATAAGGTGTTTGATGTCAAAAGAGAGAAATAATTCCTGCCCGATATCTGAATCCAGAACAATTTATATATATATATATATATATATATATATATATATATATATCTGTGTGTGTGTGTAATAAACGACGTTGACTGATAGTTTCATTCCGCACGCTGATACAATCGTTCTTTTCCTATCGAAACGACATTCCGCTTCGAAAAGAAAATTTAAAAAAGTACAAATAGATTTTCCTACAGGCCCACACCACCGTCTTCGCGCGATATGAACGAGTGCAACGGAGATAGAATTACGAAACGTGATGGCGTGTGAACGATAAACTATCCTTATCGAAATTTCATTTAAAAAAATGCCAGTCGGCCGTGCACGCCAGATAAAGAAGAACTGATCGTTGTCCGACGTGCTAGAACAGTTACGAAATCGACGACACCTGTGAAAAATATGCGGTTTCGAACAGACGAGCGAGACGGAGGTCCGGTATTTCTATAAAACACGATTGTCGTTCTCTGTCCTAAATAAGCAATTAGCATTTTCAGCGCTACCCCTACACAACGTTTTTTTTTGTCTACCGAGATGCTTATGTAGGCGTTGTATCAAAGAAAGATGTCCGCGTGTGTGTGTGTGTGTGTGTATCGACGGAGATCCATAAACTGTGCATCAATTAGTGAGCGCTGCTACCAATCAGTAATAAACACGATAATAACATAGTTCATTACATTTTACAAATTTATTATTTTTACAGCGTACACGAGATAAATGCACTCTGGCACATTGTTGTTGTCGCCTGTGAAAATAGTTATTAAAAAAAGACACACAACACACACACTGGATGAATATAAACTATAAATAACGGATAAGTATACAGATATACTCGCATTAATTGTTATCAATGCAGATTTGACCCGAAGATACAAACACGCATATATATATATATATATATATATATATATATATATATATATATATATATACATGTATGTATTATATGATGATGAATGTACGTATGTGTGTACACAAATAGATAACGTTTTTAATTACTGTGATTTCTCAGTGACGATGTACTGTCAAGGCCAGCTTCGAGAAAAAAGATATACACACACACACACATTCACAGAGCGGATTGATCCTAGAGTTCAAGTTGAATTTATTTTTTGATTAACGCTGACCCCGGTTACAAAATCGACACTCTTTTTTTTCCGTTCGCCGTGCGTGCCGAGAACGGAACGTTCTCTCCCATGCGAATCTACAAAGTATGAACCTGTTGTACGTACGTACACACACACACACACACATAGACAGATAGGTAGATCGATAGATAAGTAAATGAGCGAGTACGGGTGGCGGTAATTCGTTTTGTGACCCGGAGCGAAGGCAGTGCCGAGCGCCGCCCGCCGTCGAGAGCGACGTGGGCGCACCGCGAGACCAGCGCGCACCTATTAATTATCGGCTAAACGGTAATCGGCTGCCGCCCGTCGTGGCACTCGGCCCGCGAGGAATGTCCGCGGAATGTGTGTCTGTAATTGCACGGCGAGAATACGCGAGGAGACCGACGGCCGAAACTGTTCATGCAAATACGAGAACAGACGGGGTGCGGTCGCGGGGGACGTCGACGAATTATCAACAGTTATGCGCCGCGAATCGCGGTGCATTTCAGAACGGTGGCCGCATCTTAATTTGCGGATTCCGGCCGCGGCCGAGACGTCGGATCCGTCCGCTGAAATCGAACGATGATGCGATCGCTTCGACGGCTGAGAGCGATGCGGACTTTCGCAGACGGAGCTCTCCCTCGTATCGATCGCACAACACCGCGAACAGTGCTCGTGTCGAAGGAATCCCGTCTTTTTACGTCGAGGCGGTCGACTGTCGGTCGGGACACGAGTGAGCGACGACCGTTGATGATTCATCGAGCAAACATTTTTGAATTGAAAATCGTGGCCGACAGCAGGTCGTGCAATAGGATCGAATTCGTTTGTAAAATGAAATCGATTCCATCTGCAACACCCCCCTCGACCCTCACAAAAAAACACATATGCTCGTACGGACATCGGTAAAATCGTACAGTTTTTGGCTGGTCTCAATGATTTTTTTTTTAATCAACGAGTGCCGACAGGATCTGATCTGTTTCAATCGGACCGAGTGTTCGAAAAACATATTTTCTTCGACACCGTTCAATCGTCCAATCCCCTATTAGATTTCTTCGCTGTCTGTTCATTTGAAAAAAAATCCGAGCAGACTGCGAATTTCCTCTCTCGAACTCGTTCTCCTTGTATCCGTGTTTCCCCGGCGGCCGTGTCGACGTCGTTCCGCAGAACGGCCGCCCGACGGGCACGCGATATGCAAATTCGGTCGAGTGCGCAAGAGCCGTAGATCAATGGAGAACGGCAACGTATAATTTCCGACGATTATTATAATTAAAGTGACTGCGAACATTCTCGTCCGTCGTCGGCTATTGATGAATGAGAGTCGGTCCTCTCTCTCGCTCGCTCTCTCTCTCTCGTCGTGCGATCACCGCGACATCCGAATTGAGACGACGGCGTCGACTCTCTGTGCGCGCACCGTCGGCCGCGCGCGTGCGAAGAATGAGAGATACCGTCGCCGCGGACTCGGTCGGCACTCGTCGCAAACGAGAAAACAAACAAACGAACAAGCGTGCGATCGACGGGCCCGACTTCAACGGTGCGCGGTCCGCGCGCCCGCTCTTCCGCATGTTCGCGCCGCGGCTCGAATGCGCGCCGCCGTACTCTGCATTGTTTTTACGCATGTCGAGCGATCGTTGACTCGAATTCGATACGCGCTCGCACACACACACACACACGCAAGGATTTTTTTTTGTGTGCGATAACGTGTCGCGTGTTGAAAACATAAATTGATTTTTTTCCAACAGTTATTTGTAAACATCGGCAGATAAACGAAATCAATTATCCGTACGGTTTGTGTGAAACGTACCCCACAGTTATCTTCATCGCAGAAACGGAATGCTGTCTGTGCGGCAATAAACACACACACACACACGCACACGGATAGTTCCATTTCGTGCGACGCCGACACGAGCGTTCTCTTCCTGTCGTCCCCGACGGCTCGCCATCCCCGTCGCCAGAGGACACGAGACAGTACGAACAGACTTTCCTACACGTCTGCCGTCACGGTGCACAACGTGCCCCCGTTTCTTTTTCCGTGCCGAACGCTCTGAACCGTCATTATGGTAAATCGAACCGATACCGACGACACACACACACATACGCGCGAACGTCTAAATGTCTCCATTATGTCCCGATACGTACATATCAAATTACTATACTTACGATTTCAATACCCTATCAGAATACAATGGACGTTTAATGTATGGGCGGGTGTCCGTTGAACCGCGATTTTTGCAAGTAGTACGGCACACGCATCGCACGAAACGTTCAATTACTGTCGTTTCACAACAATTCGCTCACACAACATGTTTAACGTTTCGACGGTTGCGTCACGTTACGTTATCGAATATGAAATTTCCGACTTCCACCGACTGCTCTAAGTTCGACAGACACCGCCTCTGACATTTCCTGTTTTTTGTTTTTTTTTTCCCCCTTAACTGTGAAGGCACGCGCCCCCGTTCTTTCGAACGCACGTTTAGGCCTGTGCTTAATATTCAACTAACTTTTAGGGCAACGCTTGTGAAACCATCGATAAGTCGAAAATTCGCGTCCGAAGATTTTCGAATGCGAGCAGACAGCTCGAAATGTAAACAAAGTGTTCGGGACGGGTGCCGACTGTCCGTTCGGCTGATTTCAATATTGAAAATGAGACGCGTGGAAGACCGATTCAACTCTCGACAGGGTGTGGAGGACGCCGTTTGCGATTTCATCGCCGCCAGCTGCCCCCCGGACTCCTTCCCCGGCCGTGGAGATGGTTCGAAATCGGACATTTCACATTTAAAATGGCCTAATTAGAGAATGGAATCGTGCAGTCGCTCGGGGACGCGCGCTCGACTCTCGAAAAGATAATCGCGAAGCGCGCCGACGATAGGGCTGCGACCGTCGGGCGCTGTGTCTTCACGGGCGCAGGAAGATCACGACTCGTGTTCGACTATTGTCCGTACAACGTCGTACAACGAGCGCTTCGATGCGATCGAGAATTTGTGAGAGCGTGCCGTTCCAGGCGCGCGCACTGAACGCGCGGTATCGAACACGCGGGCCGGCTGCAGTTCGAATGAACGAGACAGGAACAGTGCCCGACGCGCGGGCTGAACACACGGCACACACCGTTTACGTTCGAGCCCCCGCTGTCCGCTCCCCTCCCTACCCCACGTCGCGATTTATCTCATTGAATGCAAAAAATCAGCGCACAACGACCGAATGAATCATTCTCGTTCGGACGCGGGCGCGTCCTCTAAAATAAGTGGACGTTTTAGGTGTCAATAACATAATAACAGTACTCGGCCGTGTTTATACACAAATATGTATCGCATATGCGCGTGTGCATGTGTGTGTGTGTACATGTACAGAGACAGAGAGAGATGGAACGAGAGAGACAGATGTAGAAAAATGTACTTTTGTAAGACGGAATCTGTTATTAGCTTAATCTGTCTAATTGCATTACGAGTTTCTGCGAATTCATTCAACACACGCACGCACACACAGAGAGAGGCGTCCACACTGTGTGTGTGTGTGTGTGTGTGTGTGACTTTTTTTCCTGTCGTGTTCTGTCGAACGTACGTCGTCCGCGGTCGCTGCGAAGCCGCGCTCGTTATCTGCGACACGATGAGAACGGCCACACATCGTCCCACTATCGCTACTCGGTGCAGTTTGTCGCTAATTTTTTCAAAATCTAGTAATAATTATAATTATAGTGAAAAATCCGGTCTGCTCTTTATCAGGCCATAATTACACGGTTCAAGCGAATTCGCAAGTCGTACGATATTTATAAATAAATCTCGTCTACATGCACATGTGTGTGTGTGTACATACATATATATATATATATATATATATATATATATATATATATATATATATATATATATAGATATATAGATTGTGTGCGCATATGGACGTAATAAGCATAGATTGGGAAGTCAATATTCCGAATAGAAGAGGAATATAAATATCTCTCTTTGTAAATCCATTTCGTTCAGAGTGGATACGGGCGCGACGGAGATGCAAATAAGAGATTATTTTTCCGTTAATTGCACCGGAAGAGCGCCGTGCGTTCATCGGTCGAGAGCGATTATGCAAATCGAACAACAATCGAACCCACGTCATATCGTCCGTCCGTCCGTCCGTTCGTTCCTTTGATCCGCCCATGTTTTTTTCTCCGTGAACGTATTGTGTGCCGTGGCGATAATGACTCGTGTAAAAATCGTTTTTACCTGTCTCGAAGAAACACAATCGGACGCACAGGTAAAAAATACCAAGAGGCGCGGGTTCACGCGAACGGCGGCTCTCTGAACCGAGACCATTCCATAAACTACCCACACGCACATGTACATATGTGTGTGTGTGTGTGTATATATATATATATCGATAACAACAATGAGGAATTTTAACGAAGCACGAGAGTGAAGAAATTCTTAAAAACAAAATTAAACAAAGGTCCTGTAAAAGATGTACTGGAGATAAAGCGTCAGACAAAAGTGTTCGGATTTCATAGGCGCGCTGTGAGAAGAGTGCGGCGACGCGCGTTACATTCAGCAGCGTGAAATGCGAAAAAAAGCGACAATCTCGAAACCTGCAACGCGCATATTTTGACACGTGTCCGTTCACTATCTCCGGCTGATTGTCTTCGAGCGGGGAGGCGGAACACACGTCCGCAATTAAACCGAGACCGAGACCGCGCGCCTTAACGGACGGGGTGGGCGGCGTTTTTTTCACCCGCCGCTAATTTTCGCGTTCGATTAGTAATTAGTCCGAAAGTCGATTTGCATCTCGTCCGATCATGCATCCCGCGCCACCGGCCTTAGGACGCCCGCGCTCTTATGTTAATTCGTGTTAAATGTCTTTCGATCCGTGTCTCGCATTAGTTCCCGTCGAGCCACGCGACCGGACCGAAGAAGCGAACTGCGAGGATGTCTATCTACCTCGGCGATGCGGAGACGACGGGATCGGCATCGCGGCGCGCGTAAGCGCCGATCAACAACGATCCAGTAGACGCGTGTTCGAATGGGAAGTCTTCCTGCGGTCCGTCGGATCGAGTCAACGGTCGATCGGCTGAACCGCACGGATCGCTGGAACAGACTTACACACGATTTGGACACGTGTTCACCGGTTTCGTTGCACTCTTTCTTCCCGAGAGAAAAAAAACTACGAGTCGACGATTCGACCTCGATTCGTTAGCTGTGTTGTTACAGTGCGGTCAATGTTTTTTAAAAGAACCGTGAAAACAGCAGCACAGAGACGCCAACGAACGGACAAGGCGAGCCGCCGAAAGGGCCGCGGTTCGAGGGCGCGCGCGCGCTCGGAATGTCGATCGACGTGCGGAGCTGTCGTCGCCGGATCGATACTCCGGCGCGGCCATCGTACGGATTAAGATCTGTGCTGTGCTCGAAGATCGACACGTGCATTGTGTTGCTCGGCACTCGAGCAGATTCCGGACGGCGATACGCGCGCACCGTCCGCGGGTCGATCTTTAATTAAGATCACAGATCCGTTTACATCTGCGCCCGCGTGTGTGCAATCGACTCGACCGGATCGTACATGAATTCGAATCTCATTAAGAGCGCAGATACGATCGGCGTGCGTTAATGAAGAGAGATTGCCGATCCTCGAAATGATGACCTTTGACCGGTGTTACATAATAATCTGTTCGTCGGATCGAGGACACGGACGTGCTGGTTTCAATGTACATCGGTCGAGAGACCAGAACCGAAACGAGATTTAACTTTTCAGACGTCCTCAGCGCATCTTGCTTTAGATTCGTTTAAATCGTAGATCTGACGCGTTAAAACCGGCACAACAAACCACTGAACAGTTTTAGTGGCGAAGCACCCTAGAATAAGAAAATCAAAAAGACGAAAAAGAAATACTACAGCAGATTTATGAAAGAAGCGAACTAAATCGACGAATGCTTCCCCCGTTATTCAGTATTATGAACCACCAACCTCCATCTACCACTGATCTCGAACAGCACATAAATCATACGGATCTGTGATAATCTCTTAGAAACAAATCTGTGTGTGTGTGTGCACTCGCATGTGATTCCGTACATAATGCGCCTAATTACAGCCATAAATCTCATCAGTGGATTTAACCTTGATCTGAAAAAACAATCTCGGGAACGTGCGCTCCAATAATCGATTTAATTCCATATCCACTTATCCATATATGTGTGTATATATATACATACATATATATGTATGTATGTATTATAATACAAGTGGATACACACATTTGCTTGACCTTTTTCGTCGAGCAGATTCGTACCGGAAATGTTATCTATTGTCGATCGATGACCCAGATATGTGCACGAGTACAAACAGCCTTATTTACCGAACAGTAGCGATCGACACACAACGTTTCCGCGACGTCCGAGCGCCGGAGCGATTGGGGTCCAGTCCGTTTTCGGTCATACTTGCAGAGGAGATTTTCGACGAGTCCGTCTCTCTGCGCGTTCACGGGATGTGTGTGTGTGATCTGTCGATCGTGACGACGTAAACAGATCGTTGTAATGATTTTTCAATGAAATGTCAACGGCTCTGACAGCGGAGGTCGCGTCGACTTTTCAATCGATGAGCCGGTCGCACACACGCGCGATAAAGTTATCTGCACGGCGACGACCGTACACGAGAAGGTTACTTACTCACACACACACACGGAGAGTGAGAGAGAAACGTGCATATAACACACATATCTATGGGTTACGACGTACCTAATCGACTTGTCAGAGTTTCAAGGGATTTTTCCCTGCCAGAAACACTGGTCGTGACCGCACTGCTGTCGAAGTGTCAGGCGTGCCGAGTTAATTCAGCGCCTCTTTTTAAAAAATAGAAGGCGAACGTTCATTTACAGGAAAACGGAACGGATTTCAACCCATAAGATATTCACAGAGCTTTCGTCCGACTGTCGCGCGGCTGACGGATCCGTCGTCGAAAAAAACATGTCGGGCATTGAGTCGATGAGGGCGTCGATGCATTTTCTACTGTCCCGACCCGGTCCACAGTTTTAGCATTCTTCGCATGTCTTGTGCGTCACAACAACGTCCTCGTCCCAAAGCCGAATAAATCATTCCTGTTGCTTCGGCGGGACTTTTTCAACTATTCGACCACAAGACATGTTACGACCCTATACACACCTCCCTCTCATTCTCTCTCTCTACACACACACGCACGCATCTTATTCGCATCACCGACACACATTAAAGAATCAGCACGGAGGTCTGAACGAACGCAGATCGCTCTAATCGGAACGATACAAGAAACGCAAAACGAAAAGATTGTCCGGCAGGTTACACGATCCTAGATACAGCCGCTTTTTGTCTTACTCTCTCTATCTCTCTCTCTGTCGAATTCCGTGTCGGCTCGATGTCCGCGCGCGTCTCGCCGAACTCGCGACCCACAGCCGTCCGATATTTACCTTCAGGTCCACGTTCTGCGACCGGCCGCAGTTAATTTATTCAAATTTATTGATTGTTTTTACATAATGCCGTTTGTCCGTGACTGCAGTGGGTTAAGTGATTGTTTATATGCACGCATATACGTATATATATATATACACACACACACACACACACACAAACATGTATGCAAATCGAAACAGTCAAAACATTACTCGTACATTTCGTCACTTTAAAAATAGAACCGGCGCTCGTCCCTTCCCAGCACACATGATATCAGCATCTTTTTTAATACATTTTATCTATCCGTGCATCGATTTATGAATGCGTGGTGAAAAGACGTTTCGTTCTGTCGATCTGAACAGATCAGACGAAACGTTTTTGTCTATTTCTCTCGCTCTCGCTCTCTCTGAAACGGTCTTCTCATTTGGATTGTGTTCAGTTCGGAATCGGATTGATCTGTGATGTGTCTGTCTGGTATTATTGAGTAGAAGAAATTTATATATATATATATATGCATGTATGTATGTGAATAGATATAGATAGATTACAAATTAATGCGCCATTGTTTATAGCCAGAGCGTGTGAACGAACGAGCGAGCGAGCGAGCGAGGCGAGCCTCTGCCCGGCTCCGCTCATTTGAATATAAAATCAATCCGTTATTGTCAGTGATCCGATTGAGAGCATCAGTCGCTGGAAAATTATTATAGCCTTCGGAGCGCGATCGATCGTCTGATCAGCTATCTCGGATTCGAGTAATCGACAGTGTCTGCTTGAACACAATTCGTCTCATGCAAATTATCGAGCAGTCGGAGGCCGCGCGCGACAACTTGTTGTGTGTGTTTCGAGGCGTGATTAATGTACAAACACACACACACACACACATATATATATATGTATGTACGTATGTATATATATCAGAGAAAATATTCAAAGATGCCAGAGGGCGTGCGAAGAAAATCTGAATCGCCAACCGTAAGATTTCAACATTGTCTACGGAAATAGTCTTGATATAATTGTGTATTTTTTTAATGATTTTCAACAATTAGAATTTAAAATGTATATATATATATATAATCGATAGTGAGGGAGAGCTTTATATTTATGTTTTCATTATTGAAAATAGTTGCATCTTTTTCCACTGCAATACAATATAAATGCCATTATAAGCAAATGAACTGAATAAAGAGGCGGCGCTGGAAACGCAAATTGTGTATTTAGGACAGAGACCGAGATCTCACTTTCAATGAAACGTCGAATCTCCGCCTCACTCGCCGGCGCGCCGATCTGTTTTCCCGCAGGTATCGTTGATTTCATAGCCAGTCTAATGCATTAAAAGCGTACGTAACTTGACGTCATCCTATCGTAATACACGGCCGACTGAAATTTTCAACAAATTTCTGATAGCGATAGCTAATCATCCGTCAACACTACATTCCGTATTTTCCTCTTTGTTTTATCGATTTATGCCGCGAATGGGGATGGCGGGTCTATGAGAAAAATATTTTGATAAACAAATATCTGGTATGTTCGTGTATTGAAAAGGACAGGGTTGTCGAAAAAAATCGTACATGAGTAATTAGTTCCCGGAAGACTTTTCTGACGAACAGAAAGAATACAATCAAAAACTCGGACTGTACGAAAACGATAGTTTTTTTTTAAGATTTTATCGAAACATAAGAAGCTCTCCTTTGTGCGCCGTTTGGACTTTCAAGGCCCGTGAACGATAAACTGACACTGAACAATTAACGTTCTAAGATTGACATTTTCCCAAAAAACGACCACACGCCGGTGTACCGACCCTTCGTGTACCGTTCGGTCCTTCGAGGCCACGAGCAAAAACTGATATTAAATAATAATACACGTACGAAATAATCATCTGTACGTGGACGGCGGTTCTAAAATCGATATTTTTTCATACACATATAAAGAAAATCAGACTACAGGAGATCGATCGTTCCGTTTCAATTCATTCGGCAAACGGATGACTGGAATAGAACCGAGTGGCACGAGGAGACGCCGACAACGGCGAGACAGAATAACGCTCGACTCACCTTTTCCGACGCCGATCTTGTCGGTCGGCAGCAGCACCTTCGGACCGCCAGCCGCGCCGCTCGTTCTGAACTCGAACCTCCGCTCGTCCACGTGCGGCGCGGACTCGTTACCGTCGACATCGACGACGGCCGTCCGGTGTCCGGGCCGCGTCTTGAACAGACCGTGCTGCACGCCGGTCCACAGGAAGATCAGGAACGCGAGCAGCAGCACGATGCCGAGCGCCGCGAGGATGCTCGTCGCCTTCTGGCCGAGACGCGACGTCATGTCTCGTCCGGGCGAGGAAATGTCCGCACGGTTCACACGAATGGAACGAACACGTTCCGCCGGCACCGCGGCACCGGAAGGCAGTTGCCGTTCGTCACTCTCGGTTCGTTTTCGGCGAACGTTCGGTGGCAGCGCTCGTTCGTGTAGAGAGAGAGAGAGTGAGTCACTGGTTCGTTGCACGACGGCGTAAATATTAAAAAAAGAACACAACACACTCGGATCACTCGCGCGTACGTACAACCGAAGCGTGTTGAGGAAACGGATATGCGATATTGGCAGTGAGTGGTGCGCGCCTTAACAGTAATGAACACTCGGTGTGGCAGTTTCAAGTATTTGTTCTCCTCGTCCTCTCCTCGTAAATATACGTGTGTGTGTATATATATATATTTGTAAAAAAATCAACTAATGCTAATTCCGTATCTCTCTGTTCGTCTGTTCAATCGAGTCCGCTCCGTTTCCGGCTCGTACGACGGTCGTGGAGCACGGCGTGGACGACGACGGTGGTTCCGTGTCACGTCGACGAATCAACGCTACTATCTGTTGGACGTGTTGGCATTGCTTCTGGCGAACAGACGATGACACTTGTACACTGGTGATCTGGCCGTGCGACATGCGTCGACCATCTTCGCGCGGTGAAACGGTACGGGCGTCGAACTGTGTGTCCGGTCGATCCACCTGAAACAGAGAGAAAGTGATAAGAACGTTACACGAACAACGTCCGAACGACGAACGAACACACGGAAGAAAAACAGACAAAACAGTGTTTCTGTGCAAAAAAAAACAAGGAAAATCTACAACGTGCCGCCGTGAGAGTCGTCACATAGACATGTGCGACACGAGCGAACAGAGTGGAGGTGGAGGAGCCCTCCGGGAGTCAGCGAGCGTAGCGAGCCACATTACAAAGCCCTCTGGTAATTTTTCAAAAATATTTTAAGATTACGAAATTAGAATTTGAAAATTTGTCTTAACTTATATATATATATATATAAAATATCATTATCATCATCACTCATTACCAATCCATTGCTGGATAAAGACTTCTTCCACGATTTTCCATTTTGTGTTGCAATTGAAACTTCCAATTGTGCCTCTCTTTTCCACTGATTTCCAATAGCATTTCTTATTTCCTTACTTCACCGGTTCATAGGCCTCTCTCTCGGTGTTTTCATATTTTTTGGTACCCAGTTAATAATTTATGTTATCAATCGGTTGTCTTCACTTCTTACAATATGTCTCGCTCATTTCCATTTCAGACTCTTCTTATTACATCCATATCTCTTGTCTGTGGTCGTATTCATTCTATCCATTTCTTATCCTTCTTGTCAATATATATATATATATATATATATATATATATATCAGCAGTAGCAGCCTCTATCAATCCACTGCTGGATAAAAAAGACTTTTGTATAATTGAATTGAATTTCTAATCTCCTCATCCCATTTGTTCATCGGCCTCTTTCTTATTTTTTTTATATTCTCGGTTCCCACTTGATTATTTCTATTGTCCCGTCCGCGCGCGTTCCCGCAACGACCGCATCGTCTCCGCGGCGTCGATGTGCGGAAAAATCGCAAACCTTAAGAAACGCGCGCTGAAAATAGCAGACACGTTCCCGGCGTCTCGAGCTGCGTTTTTTTTTTTTTCCGCGCCGCACTCATTCGGTTCCTTTTCCGTATTCGCGCCAGATGTTCGGTCTCGCCGAAACGTTTTCGCCTTGAACGTCTCTGATCCGCACGCAACGGCACGCCGGTACAGTTTTTTCGTTTTCGTTTCTGTTTTTCTTTCTCCCCGGCGGGAAAAACGATCCGCGGCCTGTTTAAAAATCTGTCCGCGGGCGCCGTAAACACCTCGCCGTTCTCAGGTGTCGAGAACAGCGCTCCGTTCGCGACGGATCGCTGATCGATAACATCACGTTTATTTCCAGCCAAGGATACCGGTCGCTTCTCTTTCCGGCTCTCACTCGGCGCGATGATGCGCGTGCACGTGCATGCACGCGCGTTCTCGCCGCCGCCCCGGACGTCTACCGCGCGGCGCACATGAAAAGTGATTGTTGATTTATGGCGCGGCGATGCGATGACCTCCGTCGCAGAACAACGTCGACGACGAACGTAGAGATGCGGGCGACGAGAGATCGGACGGAAAAACGCACGGCACACACACACACACACACACACGCAGAGACACAGGGTACCGATTCATACAGATGATTGTCCGTCGCTGGCGAGGTTCGACCGGACGACACGGCGCGAGGAAAACCCCGGCCGCCGCGGTGTCGTTCGAATGTCGAGGATCCGCTGTCGTCGAAACGCATGTTCGAGGAACCGCGTCCTCGAGACCTGCATGTTTTTGTCGGGCACGTAGGCGTGTAATTTATAGTTCGGACGCAACGTCGTCTAGACACCGGACGACCTTTTCCCCCAATCATAACAGGTAGAACATGTCGTGTTTTGTACACAAAACCTCACACACCGAAAGTCGACAGAAGAAAAAAAAACACAGAGAGAGAGAGAGAGAGAGACGGGTTCGAAGAATGTGCACGGATACCGAGAATGCGAATCGAAGATTTTTAGACTGAAAAATAAGACGGCTCTAAAAATAAACGGCGCTCCATTGTAAACATGCAGAATTATGTCGATTCCACTCGCTGTTTTCAGAAACCGTCCAGGAATGTTTATAGAACGGCGGGACTTCCCCGATCGACGAGTTTCGTAAAATCGTCTTTCGGAATTTTCCGATCGTTCGATGGTTCGAGAATGTGCAGTTTCGAGGAAATGTTAATATTCGAAAAAATCGCCGACGTGCGTAGGCGTTCGAGCGGCGGCCAGCGCGCGTAAAACTTTAAAAACGCCGTTAAATGTTCGATTTTCTCGATCGGCCGAATAAGAGTAAAATGTGCATTTTCAATTTGAAATATCACAGGTCTGCCCGCCTGACTCGCTCGCACAGAGCTCGGACACAGTCCTAGCACGCCGAGAAAATCGAGTCGAACGCACTACGAGCGCTCCTCTCTCGTCACGTTCGCAAGCGTTCGGATGCACCGCTGGTCTCGGCACATGTGCTGTCTGCGAATAGGTTTTTTTGAACGAATCGTCCGAAATCGACGTGAAGATGGCAACGGACGTGCCAGTACCGATGACAGAAGACAGAAACTCGAATGAATTAAAAAAGGATGATGACTGCCAGGATTCCGGTTTGGATGTCCATTAAAATCCGAATAGACAGTTCGAGCGATTGTGTGTGTGTGTGTGTGTGTGTGTCGTGTTTATTACATGTTACAAAACTCGTCCGAGCCGCATGAAATCAATTAACATAAACGAGATGAAAACAGAAAGTGATCCCAGAGAATGTTGCACACACACACACACACACAAGCGCGCGCGTCCAGCTGATGTCAATTGTCTAGCTGCCTCGCAGACATTCCGCGATAAATTTTAATGCCGGCCCGCGAGGCTATGTGCGCTCACTCGTTCGCACGCGATTTTATCGCAGGAATGCGTTCGCACAGAACAATCCGCACGGGTTTTGTATATCGCGCGCGCGTATTACTAATGCCGATCGGCGAGATACGCGCTCGGCCGGCCCGGTGACCCGTCCGATCCGCAGGCAGGACGGGATCTCGCCGAGGGATTCGCGGAAAGAACGATCGGATCTGTGTCCACGTTCGGAGGGATTTGACAATGTTTCGTACTTACCGGTATGACGATAAGTTTTCATTCTCGGAAGTGCACGGAGCACGGCGAACACGCAGTTTCGCAGTCGGGCAAATGGAAAACGGCCGAACCCGCACCAAGAAGCAACACGGTCGAATCGAAACGATACACGATTTAATTGTACGGACGTCGCTTTACATTCCGCACCGTACATTCGATAAATACGAACTGATAATTTCACTACGGACAGGAGATTACGACACAATTCACATATTCATCCGATTCCTATAGACCCGTCGTCCCCATTCGCGGCATAAATCGATAAAACAAAGATGAAAATACGGAATGTAGTGTTGACGGATGATTAGCTATCGCTATCAGAAATTTGTTGAAAATTTCAGTCGGCCGTGTATTACGATAGGATGACGTCAAGTTACGTACACTTTAATGCATTAGACTGGCTATGAAATCAACGATACCTGCGGGAAAACAGATCGGCGCGCCGGCGAGTGAGGCGGAGATTCGACGTTTCATTGAAAATGAGATCTCGGTCTCTGTCCTAAATACACAATGTGCGTTTCCAACGCCGCCTCTTTATTCAGTTCATTTGCTTATAATGGCATTTATATTGTATTGCAGTGGAAAAAGATGCAACTATTTTCAATAATGAAAACATATAAAGCTCTCCCTCACTATCGATTATATATATATATATATATACACATTTTAAATTCTAATTGTTGAAAATCATTAAAAAAATACACAATTATATTTAAGAATAAAAACCTATAAAACAGCCCTCTACAATTAATTACTTCCTCTTCTTCCCCATCTTAAATGATGACGCTACAATCCAAATTGAGCCTCGACCTCCTCAATTTTCTGCCCCCAGACATTCCTCCACCTGGCAGTCATTCTCCGGTTCCATACACTCAACAGTTCCACTGCATCCTTCTCTACATTGTCTATCCATCCGTGCCCTGGTTCGCCCGCGGGTACAATCATGTGTATTTAATAAAAAAAAGTGTATACACTCTGAATCGCACACACGGAACGTAAACACAAAACAGAGCACCGCTAAGAACTCATCAATAGCTGATTTGTGCTCACTTCGACGATCACTTGTGCATATTTCGATGATAATAACACGGTTTCAAAGTGACCGCGCCGCCATCGAAACTCACATAAACCACTATCGGAGCAGCGTTCATTAATCACCCATTGACTCTGTTTCTGATAATCGGTGAGTAATTAAAATTCGCAATCGAAGAAATAACGAAATATTGAGAAACAATTTTAAGATATTTCCTTGTAAATTCCGTTACATTTTGTTCGAGGTCGACAATCAATCGTTTGAGGCACATTTGCTTTAGACTTTTTTGCATACACACTATATATATATATATATATATATATATATATATATATAATGTTCAATTAACGCTGTTTCACTTTGCACAGGCAACAAGACAGATGAAATATTTTATTGAGAGTCGTAAATCAGCCGAACGGCAGCTATAAACGTCGCTATACATACATAATAAATATATACATATATACATATTTGCGCGCGTGTGTGTGTGCGCGCTCATAAAAATATGTATGCATGTTCCGAGAAATGGGATTGGTAATATTCGCATTCCTCGTAATAAAGAAAGATTTAGAAAACGCATTCGAATGATAACACAAACGAGTCGCTTGTAAAACTGTTAAAGGTTGTGTGTGTGTGTGCGCGCTCGAACCATTCGACGTCGATCGAAATTGGAAACGCTGCGTGCTGTTGGCCGTCCTGTCGGCTCGTTACGAAACGATCATCGTTTCGGGGGAGATGAAGATGAACAGAAGCGCAGTCTGTCTATCTTCAGATATCTGCGGTGAAAATAATAAAAAAAAGAGATGAAATCGAAGCGGAGCGATCTGGCGATAATGGCATCGCGACACGGAGAGATTATTAACAATTATTGATCGTTTTCGAGCCGAAACTGCTTTTTATCGCTTGTGGGTCGTGAACGGAATTCGTTTACGAAACGCGAATTAAGCAGTATTATCAGAACGGTATCTTTGTAAATAGAACACGAGTAACAAAGAATAAGATATGAAGAAAATTGCATGTTACGGGGATGAATCCTCGCAGATAAAGAAGTACGCATAGACTTATACAGACAATGAATAAAACAACAAACATTAATTGACGAATTCGCCGGATGGTTCTCTGCGGCGAGTCTTGATAAAAGTTAGATAAATCGTTGAATCGCTTTAGTCTAATCTTCAAGTGCTTATGAACAATCTACGCGATTGTATTCGCTTTCATTCAATCTACTTACACAGACAATATATATATATATATATATATATATATAGAGACTGTGTGTGCGCGGACGTAATAAATGTAGATTGGGAAGTCAATATTCCGAATAAAAGAGAAATATAAACACCTCTTTTTGTAAATCCATTTCGTTCAGAGTGGATACGAGTGCGACGGAGATGCAAATACGAGACTGAATACATGTGAATAATTAGCTATCCTTATCGGAAATTTAATGAAAAATTCAGTCGGCCAAGGCACGAGAAAACAAATTAATTATCGCTTAAATATATGCTGGAAAAGTTGAACTATCGACGACACCTGTGGAAATAACACGTTTCGATATGACGAGCGAGACTGAGATACGATATCTAGATGAAATTCGATTATCGTTCTCTGTCTCGAATAAACAGTGTGTATTTTCAACGCTGTCTTTGTGCAGTGTAATATTTTTGATTGTTTATATATATATATATATATATATATATATATATATATATATATATATATATATACACACACACAATGACGCAGCTTATTCTTTGTTCCGCTGAAAAAAAAACCTCAAGTATTTCCACCGATTTGTTTCCAAACAGAGCATAAACTTGGAGCACAGTGCAGGCATTGAAACGTTATGTGTGTGTGTGTGTTTGTACAACGTTCCCAACTCCGCACAGTGATATGCACTGTAAACAGACGGAGGGCGTTCGGCCCGTCTGCGGTTATAAATTGAGGAGCGTAAATGTGACCCGTTGTGCGTGTGAAAAGCGCGATTGTTGACGGAACGCAGCGGATCGACGGCAGCTGCGTGGACCGAACAACGCGCACAGATCGTAAAACGAAACGCACCCGCGCGCGCGCGCACACACACACACACACGAGGTGTTCCTGATATTATTCTCGCTCGTTAGCCGAAATACGAGAGATCTTCCAGTTCGTCGACATTTCGACGAAACGGCGCGCGATACGATCTCGAGCGTCTCCGAAGAAACGCACGCTCAGAGGATGTCTGCACAATTGGCGAAGGAGATGTCTCAATTAGGTTTAATTGGACGGGGGCTGCGCTCGTGTCGTGGATGTAATTAAGACTTTCGGCGAATTGTCGCCGTACGATTCTTTTACACACACACACACACACACACTCGTTATGCGAATAACGCGTCGACGACTGTCTCTTCAAGATGTTAACGGTTCGTTTTGCATACTGATGACGACTTACGCCATCACGAATGTCGATTGGGATTCGTAATCGTCTTCGCAAACGTTCCCGCGGACGATTCCTCACACAACTGTCCGTTCGTTTATTGCTTGCATCCTTTGGACCGGGATCGGCCGCCAATTGGTCGAAATGAAAACATCGTGTTGATAAGACAGACAGGAAGAGGTGTGGTCGACGTCCGTGGGAACATATAAAAAAACTCGAACGGAGTTCAGGCAGAAAGTCTTACTTGTCGATGGGAACGATGAAGGATATGAGAGAGACTCGAGTGAAAAGAGTTAGTTTTTATCTAATTGCCTGTTCTTTATGTTTATTTTTCCATATATACATACATATATATGTATACATATATATATATATATATATATATATATATATATATATATACATATACATACAGAGAGAGAGAGAAGACATTAAACGACATAACACTGTGTAGATTTTTCAGTTTTATCTAATTGCTTGTTTTCATTTTTTTCTGTCTCCTTTCATATGTATACATATGTGTACATATATATATATATATATATGTATATGTATATAGAAAGAGAGAGAAAATTAATTACATAATTGTGAATGGGACGTAAACGGCAGACCGGCTGGAAGCCTCGCTGAAACGATGCAATTTCTATGGTGACAGAAAAAAAACGATGATTAATCTGAATTTGATTCTCGTACGAGGTTGTCGAACCCGTCCATCAGTTCATTAAATGTTGAGACAGGTACGAAAACACACAACACACACACACACACACACACACGCGGTCTGCCGAAGCATTATATCAGCACAGCGCGATCGCAGCAAACAGACAGATCGGCTCTTTTTTTCCATTTCCATGTATTCGATCGACGACGACGCGCCGCCTCGTCGCGACATTTCTTGCATTGCATCCGCGGTGTCGCATGTGTGCAATAACTGCTTCTGTGTGCGTGCGTGCGTGCGTGCGAGCGAGCGAGCGCGCGCGCGCGTTGACATTCGGACGGGGGCCGGTGTTTCGTCGAGACGCGTCGAAATGTTGAACGGACCGTTCCCAGGTGGTTGCGGTTCGGGCGCGGTCCGGCGACAGGACGGACGGTTTACAAACTTCCGGACGTACGTACCGTACGATTATTGTCAATTCAACTCTTGCACTGACACAACGACACGCCGCCTATCGAATTGCAAAAGAAACAGAAACACACACAAACGCTATCTGGCCGGTTGCGAACGCGTTTCCTTTGCACTTTATTTCAAAACGCTGTCACGATGGAAAAATTCACTCGATGTCTCAACGCGGCCGCCGGTTTCTCAACGGAAGATGACGTCGCGCACAGACGCGGACTCAATGCACATACATACGTACATATATATATACATAGAGAGAGAGAGAGAGAGAGAATGTATTCGATCGATATCCGTTCCTAGAGACGTACGAAACGGACGGAAAGATGACAGAGAGTCGACGAGAGTTTGTGAGTTCATTCCGTTTGTTTGTTAGGAAGCTGTTTGTGAGATTCGAAATCGATTCTTTGTTCCGTTCAATCCTCTGTTTATCGAATTGATTGGAATGCAAAAAACAGAACAGTGTGTACGGCTGAAAGCACGAGACGTTAGTTCTGGAAGAAAAATCCAACTTCTAGGACGGTTCCGTCACCTGCGACGCTGAAGTCGCGTGAGACGGTCGACGACGGATCGTTGCGACCGTGAGAATGACGGTGCGAATCGCGCACGAGCAACAATCAGAATAAGTGTTCATTATGACGGTGTGTGGGACGGAGAGGGGTGGTCCATTCGCGGAAACTGAATCGTTTCATTGTAGCTCTTCGACGGCCGCCACAGAGAATCGAATTCAGAGCGCACACGTGACTGCGTGACGCGTTCTCTCAACACCTGTACGGCCGACTCGACACACGACCGAACCGACCAAAAAAACAGCGACGCGCCCGCGTTCCGCCGGCGCAATCGTTTCGCGAGACACACACGCACACGCGTGTACCTCCGACATGTCCGTGCGTGTGTGTGTTTGCGTAGACGATGATAACGGACGAGAACGGAGGCACGGGATCAAGACCGTACTTGTTTGCTCGTTACGTTTTCGGTTAGTGTTTACGCACGAGTTCACGCATCGCTAATTGGCCGAAGTTGTTTGCTCGAACACTCGGGCGACAGACGGCCCGACCGACCGACCGACCGACCGACCGCCCGACCTCCGCACGACGATTTCACGCTCTAATATGTGAATTATGCGAGCAATTACGGCGGCGGATTTCGTTCGTTCGTTCATTGTTTACAATTCGCGTCGAGCGTCGACTGTGACTTATTACTATGTTCTATATGCTCGGGGGGAGGGTTTTTTTTTTAATTTCGGATTTTGTAGACCACACGCGCGCGCGCGCACGCACACACATACGAATAATACATTTATATTGATTTACGCTCCGTTTCGATGGAATCGTGTTTTTCATCGCGACGAGCGCATTTTCATAGGCGAGGAATTGAAAGTTCACAGAACGGATGGCGAAAGGTCGCGGACAGCGATGATGCTCGATGTGTAATTGATTAGAAAATAATGGGGAAAAAGTTGACATTCCGTGTCTTTATTAAAATGGGAAATAATTAATATCCTTAATATATATATACATAATCAGTCGCTCGATCGGATTTGTAATGAGATAGATACATAATGCATGTCGATGGTGTGGCAGTCAGCCGTTCGTCCCGGCTTTTTTAGGTCGTGCGCTTTTTGTGACGATTACATGTCAGCATCGGCCGCGCTATCAGAAATTAAGAATGACAAATTAATAACGCAACGACATCCTGTAACAAAAAAGCCCTGGGAAAACATGCGCGACACACGGTCGCGATCGGTCGACGATCTAGAGACAATCCGAACGAACACACACACGCACACATCCAGAGGAGTAGACGAAACGTTCGAGAACGACACGACACAGATGCTCGTCGCAAAAACTCGTTCTCAATTAGTACACACTGTGCGCTCGCTCAGACGCGGCCCGAAGATGTGCGCTGCTGTTCGGCGACGCACGGACGGTTCTCGGACGATTACACCCCGGACGAAGACCACCCCCGGACGTTAACCGCGCGTATAAGAATAAAAACTACTCAAAAGGATTTCATCGACGCAACAAACAGTGGATATGTTATCGGCAAAGTCCGACATTGCCTAGTCGATATATACATCCTGATTTATAAATTAAAATCCGATCACCTTCGCCTGCATCCTCACCCTCACTCTCGCCCCCTCTATTTCTCTATCTATTTCTTTTCTTTCTCTATATCTTTCTCTATCTATTCTCTCTCTCGCTCTATCTCTAAAATGTACACATCAGGTGTTAGTGTAATTTTAAATGCTTATCCATATTTTGTCGTGTTGAATATTTTTTTGTTAAAATCTCTCTATCTCGACAGATTTACTTTAAAACATTTATTTTGTCGAATAAATTTTCGTGTCCATTGTTTGTCGTGTCGATGACACTTTTTCAAAGAGTTCTTATTCTTATACGGAGGGTTAATATCTAGTGGGTTTTTTTTACACGGGGTGTTAATGTCCGAGGGGGTTAATGCCCGGCGTTTTTTATCCAGGTGGTGATCGTCGTGTTACGATACGTACAGGACCGTCGCAAGTCTCACGACGTGTCGATCGTCCCGACACCGAACCGGCGATAAATCCGCTGACCCGATAAAAAAAACCTTAATTGCGCGACGTGTCGATCGTATCGCGCGCCCGAAATCCGCGGGACCGGCGATCGCTTCCCAACAGCCTGACGAGAGCGCAGTGTGTGTGTGTGTGAGAGAGAGTGAGAGAGATAGAGATACGGCCGTATCGGACGATCGACGACAAGAAGTCTCCGAATCGCCGCATGTCGCCTGTCCTGTCGATCGACCGCGATTGCAAATCACGCACGTCCACGAATACGTCGCGGTCATCAATCACGACCTGCCTACCGTTAGATGCGCGACTCCCCCGCACGTTGTCGTCTTCGACCGGGCGATTTTTTTCCCTTGGATACGATCGCATCGTTTTTTAAACGATCTGTCTTACGCTTATCGCCGCTGCGAAACAATAACGAAGCGAGGTCAAGAGAGAAACGAAGCTCCTCGCAGGATTCTAAAACATGATTTATAATGGTATTTACAAGAATGGACGCCGGGTGGTCCGTCGATCCACGGCCGGAGTGAAAAATTGCACCGAGACACCGATCGAACACTTCATCCGAACAAAATGTATTGGAACACCGATGAAGTTTTCGAGCGGTTGTCCGTTTGCCCGTCGTGGTCGAGTTATGCGCGAGAATCGAAATCGACTCGCCGGGGATACTCTGAAAGGAATTGTAATTCGAGTGTTCAGTACCGCGAACACTTCTCTGACTCTGACCGGAAGTCGGTTTCGGAGTTAATCGGTTAATAGGAAACTGTTGATAGGTCTCACTGAGATGAAAACGAACAACTGTAGAATTGAAACGGTGCCTTTTTCAATATTTAAATAAAACGATTCAATCCGCATCGTATAATGAAATCGAATGAATGGTAGGCGCGCGCAGAAGTTCAAAATCAGAAGGAAGGTCTGATTTTAGAAAACATCTCGACGCTTCGGGGATCCAGAGCGTGATGCCGATGAAGAAGAAAAAAAGAACTGAACCGCGAAAGTGAATCCAGAAACAGTGCTCGGAACTGTGTCACGAACAATAGACGCACTGAGACCCGCTTCAGATTCCCTTACTGTGCAGAGTTTATGGGCCGGAGAGAACTGATCAAGAGTTCTATTCAGATTGCCGGCGCCGCTTCGGAGAAATTAATTACAATTCGTCGAAATTCGACCCGTCTTAAAAAATAGACGAGCTCTTAAACTACTGTAGAAATGCGACGATATCGAGGCGGGCTGACAACGGACGCGCGACTCGCGCTTCCTCTCTCGCACGCCATCATCGTACGGTCTTCTAGTTCATTATTTCGACGACCGTTCGATGTATCGATACGCGCCCGTATCGAAAGGCACACCGAACTCTCGCACGAGCACGATAGTGAAAACATCTGACATCGAACACGCACTCTCGCTTTCTCACACTCTCTGTTTCGTGGCGATATCTTCTGACTCTGTTCTAGCGTACAAAGCTGTCTTCTTCGAGCCATATCATTCTGATATTATGGCTTTGAACATTTTGAATATTCATAATTAAATGAGAAGAGATGACACGAACAAAACAAACATACATATATATATATATATATATATAAAGAGAGAGAGAGAGAGAGACTTGACTATATGAAAATGTACATTAGTTACAGAATCAATCTGCGTTCTCCCCGTTATCAACGATTCTCAAACTGAGAACTGTAATTGAATATTCGAAATGACGAAACGCCGATCGATACAGTGGACTGATAGAAAGACAAACGAGCTGATAAATTTAATAATCGAAACAGATACACACTCGCACACGGTTCGAAACGACACGTTGTGTAGTCGACGGAGACCGAGATCCACGCAGCATCGTGTAATTGATTCAGACGGAGACGCGCCCGACATTAAGAGAAAAAAACACACACACAGAGAACCAATTACGCGAGATGATCGATGGCGACGACCGTCCGTGCGAGAGAAAAGAAAGCAGAAGCGAAAAGAAAAAAAACACGTGTCAATCACCGTCGCAGCGGTCGCAGACCGCGGAGCCGTGCGACATGTGGACCAAATCGGGAAGAGGGATCGTCCGATTCGCGTTTTATCGCTGATGCTTGAAATCCGATAGAAATAGGAAATACAATTTCTGTTCTGCACGGAATAAACACGCGCGCGCGCCGGTCGCTGTCACCACCGTGATTATTATCAACATTACTGTTTCTATACGGACTAAGCGCATCCGTCGGCTCGGTCGGATTGTCTTCTTCTTTCTCCTGTTTTCCATTCGATACGATCCGAAAAGCGTCGTCGAAATCACGGCGGGGAAAATAACGGGTAAATGACGCTCGTCCTGCACTGGCACGCTCCACGTCCGCTAATAAATCAGGCGTTTCCTTTTATAAAGGAGAGAGAGAGAGAGATTCTTTTTTTTGTTCCTTTCGACGCCCGCGCGCTTTATCCTGGATTCGCGCCTCTGACAATATTTTTTTAAAAAAATATAAGAATAAGTGCAAACCAGCGGAACACGACCGTCCTGGCGCGCGCACGGACGCGCGAATCGAACGCGCCTTTGTTCGTCTAGAAACGAAGATTCCGCGATCGTGCAGACGCGAAGGAACAAAAAAATCACTTCGACAGCGGCGGAGAATGTCATCGGCGCACGTACGTGCAACGCTGACATATAAATGAGCTGGCCGTCTTCCCGCCCGCCGCCGGTCGCAAGAGCGGACACCGAAAAACACATCTTTCTAATGAAATATTCAAATCGGATCCGCTTTAATGGCCGTTCTAAAAATATCCGCGCCATCGACGCGGACAATAAATAATAGTAGTGGCGCGCGGACGTACAACTGCAATAAATTCGTACACACACACACTGATATATATATATATATATATATATATATATATATATCCGTGTGTGTGTGTGTGTTCGAGGTCTGATCGAAGAGTGTCCGGGCATGCCGGACGACACGGCGGCTCGTCGAAATTGTGTATCGGCGCGGGCCGCGCGGTGCACGAACGAAACCCATCAGCAAGGACGACACACACACACATTCGTCGCCTTGAGATGCGCGACAGTGGCACTTTTTCATCTTTCTCGTCGCGCGCCCTCGCCGCGCACTCGGACTCGTGAACGTTTCGAATCCGGGTCGGCCGTGAATACCAATTTTCGACGGGGAAAAAACAACAGACGCGCCGAGAAGCCGTCTCGAGCGAGTTCTGTCTCTCTACCTGGCCGTGCGGCTCTGTCCGTCCGTCTGCCCCTCTCTCTCTCTCTGCATGTGTGTGTGAGTGTGTGTCAAATGCGGATTCATCGTTTTGCAGCCGCCGTCGTCGCTCGCGTCTATTTAATCCGCCGTCGTACGATTTTTGTTCCAATTCGATCGATGCACATTTCGCTGACGCGCTCGGAAATCGTCGCTCGGAAATAAAACCGTCCTTAATGCAGACTTGTCACTTTTCACTGTCATTCAAACGCGCGCACACACACACACACACACACACGTCAGTCACATGTGACGTATCGAACACACAAGTGTACGGTAATCGTTTTTTTTCCTTTCCTCCACTATCGCCGTACTTTATAAGAGAGAACGGCGCTCTCCCGATTGCTAGCGGCGACCGTTTTCGAAACGGAGACCCGTCCTCGCCGCCGACGAACATTTCTCTAAATGTTGTTTCATCTCTATTTAAATTATTTCTTTTTAATAGAATGCATCAAATAGTTATTCAGGCGAAGAAGAAAAAACGGACGAATCGAGCGAGAATCGAACCAGACACCTCAGACACACGATGCCGGGGCCCCCGTTGCCCCCGTCTATCAAGCTAGTTGACGACGGGTAAAAATCATTCTCTCACAAGCCGATGCGGAAACTTCGGAGCTTTTTTTCCCCGAAAACGGCCGGACAGCGCGAGCTAGTACGCTATGTACATTAATACCTCTGGCGTACCCTACCACTGCACGAAGTTTCGTCCCGAAACTCGTTTTCCGAGGGCGTATCCTCCCCTTGTCAGTGCGATAAGATGCGGAACAGCTTTCATACCGACTCCAACAAAACAAACAAGATCGACACGAATTCGACGATCGAGCTGGCCGTGTGTGCTCGAGACCTGTCGATACAGAGGAGCAGAGCCGTGAAAGAAAAAATATCCCGAGTATATTTTTTCTTTCACGGTTTATAAATTCATAGCGAGCCCAGTCGAGACACGTTACTGGAACGCGAGTTCCTGTTGTTCGAATGAAAAGCCGTCTGGTATTTTCCATCGTCGGGACCGATACGAAACTGAAAAAATAATATCACCGAGCAACGGGCAGAGAGGGTGTGCAGAGCGCCTCGCACATCGATCCTCGCGCAAGAACAAATCACATACACGCACGTTTTCCAGTACTGTCGTCGAGTGTCCGATTGAAGGCAGAGCCGTGCGGTTCGCGTATCGGACGACCCGTTTACACAGGATAGGACCGCGTGCCGCCGTCCGGCCGGCGAGCCGTGGATCGAACGTCGCGCTGGAAGTTCCGAGGCGTCGCCGCGTCCGCGTCCGAACGCTCTCGACGGACGCGGCCGGCCGAAATCGCGCTATTTATTTTCGTACGGTGCGCGCAAACATTGCGGTTTTCTTCGAACAGTTTCGGCGCGCGTCCCGCCCGTCCGCCTATTTATAGATTTTATGTTTTCCGTTCGTCGAGTTCGGCCGATCGGCCAGCGCGCCGCCGTTCGATTCTCGTTCGCGGAACGACAGGATCGTTTCACACCGAACAGTATAATTTCCAACTCGTGCTTCATCATCGACCGGATGAATCCGAAAACTTCCACCGACGGAACGCGGCCACTTCGAATCAAGAATGTAGATCGGACGCCGGCAGTCCGGGAGAAAGACACGCCAGGAACGGCCGAAGGAAACGAGGAGTCCACGAACGGGGACCGGTGTCGAGCGTCGAGCGGGGGACGGACGCCTCGATCCAAAACGCACGCTCGACCCGATCGCAACGGAAGCGAGTCCGCCCGTCCGTCCGTTCGCCGCGACAGGATCGATGCGACGCACGATACGCGCGCGCGCGCGTATATATAGATGACACATTTAAATCGCGAGATCAGTCACCCGCCTGCAGATCCGACCGAGCGTGCATATTTACAGAGATTTGTTTAGATTGAAGCGTGCCTGTGTGCAAGGGAAATATGTAACGCCGCGCGCGCCGCCGCCGCCGCACGGCCATGCAATCGATCCGATTGCTTTTCGATTTTCGAACTGGGTCGAACGCAGCGCCGTACTCGATCGATATCTCGCGTCGCGATCGCGGCGAAGCTCTGCGGGCGGCGCTAGCAGTGGGTGTCGTTGCTTCTGACCGCGAGTTTTGAAAATTCACTCAAATAATGCGTTTCGTCCGCGCGGACACTGAAGAAACTTAACACTCTGTTTCGGTTTTCTCGAAATTACACTGGGGCGGGGCGGGGGGACAACGCGTAATTTCTTTTGAGACATTTTTGTACTAAACAGAAACGACCGACACCACAGATTCGGGTTACTTTGTTTACGATACCATTTCAAAGAATGAGCGCGACGAGTGCGAACAGAGGAGTGAGTGAGTGAGAGAAGTCCGAGCACAACCTGTCGACAGTGTCGTACGGTGGCACTTACGTTCCCTAACCAGAGAAATGTGTCGGCAGTACAGGCGAGCAGCGTAGGGCTGACTCGAACGCTCCAAACGCTGCGAATAATTGTCACAGAACTTAATTAAATGGTTACAACGATCGACGATCTGTCGACGATTGGCGCGACTCGACACATAACCGAAAATATAGAAAAGAAATTTATAGACGAATCGTTCGAAACTGGACATCGGTCACACGTGCTCTGAACTCGTCTCGACGACTACAAATAACGAACACTGCGAATAACTGTCAGAGATCTCTTTCACATATAATCAGAACAATCGATATTCTACAGGTTAACGGCTTGACACAAAACCGAAAATACTGGACAAAAATATATGGAAACCGCTCGAAAACTAGACATCGGTCGCACGAGCTCCCAACTTGCTCGACCGACCAAACACTACGGAGCCGACGAAGAACTGTCAATGAGTTTATCGAACGATTACAACGATTCATTGATTAAGGGAAAGCAGTGGACAAATTATGCAAAAAAAAAAAAACAGTCGAACCTGGACACCAGCCAGCCAGGTTATCGGTTCAGCAGCTGAAACGTTTGAAAACGGCGAATGATTGTCAAAAAAAAATGTCTTTTTTGTTCAACAAGTTACAAACAGTTACACAACAATGAACGATCGACACGAACGGGCGGACGAACTAACGGGCGACTCCCAAGGCTACTCCGTGCGGCTCACGAGACAACATCGGGTTTCACTGCCATTTTTCCTAAACTTTCATATTAATAATTTACAGTAGTGTTGTAGTATGCGCCAATATTGGGATATTTCATATATAGTAGTGGCAGTAGTTTACATTATCGTTCCAAACATCCGTGTATATGCATTGTGTGTGCAAACTGCTGTTTAGGGTGGCTCTCGGTTACGAACAATCGTTGAAAAAGATATGAAACTCGACAGTTTTGTTAATCAAGACATGCTGAACGCAATAAAACGAAAGTCGAGACGGATTACCGTGTCAGTTTTCGAGAAAAGTAGCATTGAAAATGGAATTTTCAGCTGCGAAAGGGACGCACAATCAAAGTCTTCGACGAGTACGTACTGAACATATTCTGATTTGATGAACAGGGCCACTATATATATATATATATATATATATATATATATATACACATGGTTTTCACTCATATTACGGCTGTAGGAAAATAATTGCGATTTCGTATACGAATTCGAATGTCATGAACCGCAATTATTTTTCTGTCGACCTGACGAACACAATTTTAAAATAATATTTTCTGCGGCACTCGGACATTCGAAAATGTATGAGCGGGATTGTGTATGCGATCGAGAAAGCTGCCCACCCACGATACACACAAACTATAAAAACGGTGAATAATCGTCGTGTTTTTTTTTACAAAAAAAAATAATTACACAGCAATAAACTATAAAAACGGCGAACAGTTGTCAGAGATTTTTTTTTTCATACAGTTACAACAATAAATAATCTATAGATTGACAATTTCACAAAACGGAAAATTCCGAAAAAAATTATACAGAAACCGTTCAACACTAGACATCAGTCGCACGAGCTCTCGTCTTTGTTCCGGCAGCTAAAAACTATGAGAACGGCGAATAAATATCAGAATTTATCCGATGATCGCGACAATTCAACTCGACCGAAAAAAACTGACCCTTACAACAATCGCACACTGTTTGATTCCCAATAACGAAAGATAAAAAAAAAAAGAAAACAGAAAGAAAACCGAACGGCTGTTTTTAAATAGCCACAAGAAAAATGTGTATCGGCGTGCATGTTTATATTTGTACACACATTAATCTTATGAAAAGATTTTCGCGAAAAAAAAACACACACGTTACTGGCCGCTATCCGTGTCTATTTATAGCCGGAGACATTGAACTGTTTTCAAACACACACACACACACGGACACGGACAGATCCATTCGTCCGCAGTGGAAAAGTCGAGAAAGGAACGAGACAAAAAGAAAACATCATCATCGTCATCCAGTTAATAAGAAACACTTACGTGTATTGCTCGTGCGATTCTGCTCGGCGAGTCTGTCCGCGGGCCGCCCGGTCGATGCACAGTCCGTCAACGGTTTCCCGCCTCGATGCACAAAACTTTAAAGGTCCTCCACAGTGTCGTCCTCACTGTTCCGACAGAAAACGACGTTCGTCGCGATGTCGAACGGATCGAGATGTCCGTGACACGAAACGCGCGGCCGATCCGATCGAAGGAACGATCAACAATGGAGAGACACGACGAAACGCGCGCCGGAAAAATCAAAACCGATCGAATTCGACGGACGGACGAGACGAGACGAAACGAAACGAAAAAAAATCGACGACAACAACAACGAAAACTGAACGTATAAATGTTGCGAACGACGACGACGACAACGCGCGCGTCCGCACGTGCTGCACGCGACTGTCAGCTGTTCGAGGAACGCGGGCCGTCCACGCCGATCGGAGCGGCACCACGTCTCGGCGATCGCGCGTTCGACACTCTCTGTGTCCCCGGCACGCTTCGTCTCTGTCGTCGCAGTGGGCCGCGTTGCTGCGCTTCGTCTCGGACCGGCGATATATATCAGTGTGTGTGTCGGCGATGTCGCGCTGTGCACGCGTCCGTCGTCTTCAGCTGCTGCTCTGCCGACAACGAGCTGAGCCGCGCGCGTCGTATCGACTACTATGAGCACAAATGAGCCACGGTGTCATTTATTGCGCGCGCTTCGGACGGACTCGGACGCGATCGGAAACAGTGTCTACGCCGATCGAGGCAGCGACGCATCCATCCTGCCTTACGTCCATCTACCGGCACCGTCGCGCGTTCGCCACGGAACGGGCCCGCCGGAGCGCGGTGCGTGCGCGCTGATCGAGCGCACGCCGCACGAGCGGCGCGACTCGGGCGGACAGAGAGAGCGATTCGAAAGAGTGAGATCGCGCGCGACAGAGAGAGAGCGTTCGCGGGTTCGAATCCGAGCGGACGGAAGCGCTGTTCGCACGTCTACGCCGGATCGGAAAAGAAAAAACGACCGAACGGACGGACATTTTCGATCGGGGACATTCTTTGCGGATGCCGTCGTTAGAAAAAAAGTTCAGAAAAACCAACGCTCCCCGACACGTCGACTTTTGTGTCTGTGTATTCATCGACATTCGCCGTCGTAGCGATCCGTCGACTGAAGATCTTCGTTCGTTCCCGGAAAAAGAAGGCATCGTCACTATCTCGTTCTCGTCGGCTGTCTTGTCTGTGACACGACGGTACTCGGTGTACGATAAACAGAACGATTCCCGACGTTTCAAATCGTGTTCGGTTTTCATAGAGTGCAGTTTGTTTTCGATAGAACCTCCGAGAAAGACTAAGAAGGGACTGCCGGAAAACATTTCAATTCCGCACAGGGAGTTACGGCGATCGATCCAGTTCGGAGGCGCCGAATCGATCCGCAACACCCGGCCCATCGGATCTCTGGTACAATTTCCGCGGACTGAAAACGAATCGACTGTCGATCGACCGAATCGCGAGACGAGCCGGACGCGCGCCGTCGATCGAACCACGAACGGAACAGCAGAGACAAGACAGACGGCCGGGGCGCGCGGCGGACGCGCGGACCGGACGTCGGTCTCCCGACGGCGTCCAGAAATAGACCGGCGCGCTCCGCGCGCGCCGCCGTCAACCCCGAAAGCTTTTAGGCGTCGCGCGTGGCCGCTTTGATCGCACGCCGGCCGTCCTTATCGTCTAAATAAAAAACAACCGATAAACGTTCGGACCGGAACCGAACCGCGTATTGAATCGTCTCGCTTCGCGCCGGCCATAAATCCGTTGATGATGCGGACGCGTTCCATTTCTTCCCTTTGATCTGACACCCGGTGGACGTTTAATATTAGCCATTATGTTAGTACGGGGAGACGGCGGCGCAGATGTCCTGTTTTTTATTACGGTTCTATTTTTAAGTCCGGTAATGTCTGTGTATCGTGATGCGCTTATGTAATTGCATACATATAAAGAGAGCGAGAGAGAGGAATAAAAAACGAAAGGCCAAATCACTTCCGCTTCGCTGATGATAGAGTTATTTTTGGAAAAAAAAAACTGGAACGGAGAATTGGTGAATTGGACAATTCTAATCGAAAAGTGGGACTCGTCAGTGATGTTTAATGCGTTTGTTCTTTAAAAGAAAACGGAAGTGAGACGAACAGACGTCGAACAGGTCGGAAAGTTTGTCGATTCGACTCCGACACATCGACAACGATGTATCGTTCATCCGTCCATTGACGACGAAGCCTATAGAAGAATAAAAACCGTGTGGATTTCATTTCAACGAACCTCTCCAATATTCAAACAGAACACCCGTCGCGTACTGTTCTTGAACAAAAGAGTATTCTACCTGTACTCTCATCTACTTCGAACGGTAGCATGGGTTCTTAATGCGAGAACGATGCAATAACGTTCGCAGCGTGAACGAATAATGCAACAGTTGCGACTGATAAACGCACACAGTAGATTGAATACAAATTGAAAACAATAACAGATTAGAACAAACGTACATAAGGTGAATACTTGAGAAGCAGTAACGGATGTAATAGGAACGACGAAGAATACTCGAAAAAATACAGATGTAATAACTAGAAGACGATAATTACGTATGCGAGAAACCAAAAAATGAACAAAATGCGGCACACATGTTCGTCAATCCCATTTTGAGTGTAGGGATTGTCAAAAGAACGTGTGCGAAAAAATTACTGTAAAGGACACATTTACATGTTTGTATTGTTAAGTATAGTTTCATCTTTTTTTTTTAAAAAAAATCAACGTTAGTATCTAAATTCGCAAAAATCTGAATAAAGGCAGCGTTGAAAACGCGAACTGTTTACTTCAGACAGAGAGCGGGGTCCGACCTTCAATGAAATGCCAGCTATCCGTCTCGCTCATAGGACAATGAATTTTTACGCAGGTACACTTGATATACATATATATGTATGTATATATATATATATATATATATATATATATATATATATATATATTGTCGTATCCCTCGGGCGTTGGTTGCCAGAACGGTTCCCTTCGGTGCCCGATGGTCAATCTTGATTGATTTTCAGCCGCTGTCACCAGGGTACATTTATACTTTGTCCAAAAGTTTTGTATTATATTTAATTTTTTGTCAAATGCAAATACAATTGATTAATTTTATGCGTATGAATAGAGTTCTGTTGTCAAATACAATCGACTCGTTTTTATGCGTCTATTAGTTTGTTATTGTTTGAACAAAATGCTTTCGATAATTATCTAAGCAACCTTTTTATATCGAGCTGGATTGTTCTAGAACAATCTATTTGTTCTATGATAACTGTTTGCTTAGACAGCTATGACAATCCGTTTGTATATCATATACCACAATATATACATATTTATATATATATATATATATATACATAATTTAAAAAATGCCAAGACAGCAACAACCCCCCGACCGAAAAGAAATAATCGAAAATTTAGAAAAATCGAATCTTTGACGTACATACAACAAGATGGCGGACCTGTTTCAATTCCATGTTTGATAAACACAGTCGTTAAACTGAAATTCTGCATAGTGTAGGTACGAGCGTCGATTTACTATGAGTTACTCGTGTTTTACAGAGAAACGTGGAAAGAAAACAGCATGCAGTGGTGCACGGAACAAGTGTGTAGACTTACAAATCGAATCGTTACATATACATATATTTTCAACGTTTCAAATCATTTTCGTCGACGGCAGCCACACGTACACTACGCTCTACTCACTCTTACTGACGTACACGTGATACATCCATCGCGCACCCGCCAACTACGCGCCGCTCGCGTTTATCGCTCAGACGAATAAAAATATGTATTTTTCGTTAATTCGTTATCAAAATTCAACTTACCTTTCGATGAAACCCGTTCAGTACAGCACCGACACGCATTTTCCATCTGAACAGACTTGCGTGCACAGAACACTTCTAGTCAGTTACACTGACAGCTAGTTCGCACGGCATTACCGATTACCAACCGATATCAATTACATTTCAGTCGGTGTACACGGGACACACTTCCGTCGATTTTACTAATTAATACAACACACACACACACACACACACCTATCTCTGATACATTTGCACGCGTTCATTTCGAATAATTGAATAAATTGATATATCTGGAATGCACTGCATACGACACACAACGGCCAAACGGTCGCACCGACAGCACGAAACTAAACAATAGACGATCAGTTTCAACGCCGACTCGTTACGTAAAACGTTCTTATACAACGGTTAGCGTTATTTCTGTCGGTCGCATGTAACGGATTATCCAGTCGGTTCGTGCGGTATAACAGAAAACGATCGCTGTACGACGCACGGGGTACTCGATTCGTTACGGAGACACACGACCGGACTTTTGAATTTTTCGTTCATTTTCGAACGTTGGCGTTAAATACAGGCGATTAGAACACATCACAATATACATTTTACGGTTGAGTATTTGAAAAAAATTATTAACCTGCATATAATTAAAACTGAATATATATATATATATATATATATATATATATAAACTTAAATAGCCAAAATTAAAAATTTCATCGTTTCGCTCGGTGTTGTAGTAATCATTCATGTGTATCATCAACAATATATAAAGATAAATAATAAATTATTGAATATTATTGAAAAATATAGAGATAAATAATAAAATTATAACCTGCAATTCAGACAACCCAACGTGCAAATATGTAAAAAATTAGTTTAGCTTATCTAAAGAAATTAATATCGAAAATGCGTAGAAGATAAAATATTTAATTCGTACTGTTTCTGCATAAAATTATTATTAAGTTTTATATATATATATATATATATATTAATTTCCATCTAATAACATTTCCTATGAGTTATTTTATGCGAAAATCATTCGATTGCACTTAAAAATATCAATTAATGTACGTTCAATTTAACAGATCACAAACTGGGTCAATCCGAAATCTTTAAAGATCTAAAATTGCAATCTATGATTATTATTACATATGATATAATACATACATATGTATGTATGTACATGTACTGGGAAATAAATTAAAACATGTACTAATTTTATAGAAACTAATGTACTTATTACATTCCTGTCGTTATCTGACTTACGTATCCATCCTAACTAATATGTTTTGACTTGTTTACTCGTATGTTTACTTAATATGATATACGAACTACTTTAACTTATTTGTAATTATGAATATTTATTGTATACAAACTATCGCCGTCCTGTGTTGATTCCGCAGGTCACATACTTAAACAAAATGCAGTATTTTATTGTACAGAGGACAGGACATAAACGGTGCAGATCCGATTGTGATATCTGAACTTGTAACGAGTACTGATTATGAGCGTACTTAAAATTTAGTAACAATTAAACTATAATACTGAACGAATATTTGTGTCCATTGTTGCAGACCTGCAGCGTATGTCATCCCCTCGCATAAAATACAACGGAATGCATGTTTCGAGTTGTAGGGCGAGCTCGTAACTAAACATCGTCCGAATTGGAATCCGAGCGCGTCAACGAGCCACTCTTCGACGCGCTACCGACGCAAACTCGTGAACACTGTTTTTTTTTTCAAAAATACAAACCCGGTCGAAACCACGCGCCGAAAGAAAAATCTAATCACTCGCACGTTTCGGGAGCGCCGTCCTCCGGGGCACGTCTTCGCGTCGTTTCGTCGCCGCCGCCGCCAACACCTGCGAACGAGAAGAAGACGACGAGGAGAAATAAACACGGCCGGTTCGTAAGCAAAAACGAGTTTATTTTTTTTCAATATGATTTTTTATACATTATAATCGTCGTCGATGTACTTCACACATCAGTGTTTTTTTTTTTTAATTATTATTATTTTTTGTATGTTCCAACAGACAATGCTGATCATTCGAAACTGAAGAAGTGAAGAGAACGAACGGGTTTCCGTCAAAAAATCGCCGCGGGGCGACCGGCCGGTCCGGGGCCCGTCGCCGGACCGACTCCGGACCGGCCGGTCCGAACGAAATCGAGCCAACGTTTGAAATAATCAGGCACGAAACAAGTCCGTTTGTACGGGCGACGTCCGTCGAGGTCTCTCCGTTTCACAAACGATTCGTGACCGACACCTCGATCGTGTATCAATTTTTTTTTGTGTGTTTTGTTTTGTTTTGTTTGTAATCAACGCGATGCGGTAAAGGCACAACCACACAAAATCGAAACAGAAGTTCGCTTACATTATTAATTCCTCCTCCATTCGAACAGACGGAACGAACGTGAACTCAATATGTGCACGGGTAAGTGAATGGGAAACGCGTGCGCTGAACGTCGGAGGCGCGCGCGTTCGACCCGCCGGCGCCGGCGCGGCGAGCTCAGTCGACGGAGCGCTCTCGTTCGCAGATACCTCTCGCGATATTTTCGATTGCATTTCTTTATCTTCTTGCGACGCGCGCGTCACGCCGACGCCGATCGTTGGCGCGAGGAACGACCGCGACGTCCGACCGATCAAGAATCGCTCTGTTCGTCCACAAACGCGACGTTCATGAATGATACGTGCGACGGACTGGCCGCTCGCTGCGCCGGCACGGAGAGTCTCAAAGCGGCACCGGACCGGAAGCGTTGGGACCGCGACGTCGACGACGCATTTGTCTCCGCGAGAACGACACGTTACGGGGGGAAAAATACGTGGTCGTCCGCCCGTCCGGTCGGTTCCGGCGGCTCTCCCGTGCGGCGAACGCGCGCCTCCGATCGAAGAAACAGAAGAAGAAAAAAAAACTGTAACAGAACGAACGAGAGGATGTCACGTGGCACGTGTGAAAATGAAAACAGCACAGAACCGGCCGACCCGAACACAAACGTCGAAGACTGAACCGCTACGCGTGAAAATCGCGCGCCATGCGCCTAAGTCGTTTTAAACGTCTACGAAACCGAAACGGGGCCGCCGAACGCGGCGCGTGCGCTAAACGCCTACAACAACAACAACAACAAAAAGAGATTGGCGCGAGAATCGACGGATCGGATCTCGCGACGTGAACGTCTCCGTTTTGAGCATCTAGCTAGCTAGCTAGTTAGTTAGTCGGTTAACATTATCTGCAGTATTATTTTTTGTACATTTTGTTTTATGTTTTATTTTTTTTCTGTTTTACTCTTTCCTCGTCCACCGATCGCTCGCAGTGGCTTGATATCTCGTCTCTTTACGATATTGTATTTTTAGGTAGAACGGTGGTTCGGCGTGTTTCGCCGCACATTCCGGTATTCGCCGAGTGTGTGGACCGATTTCGTGTCGTCGGTATTTCCGTCCCGGATCAGACGGAACGAACGCCTGCCGTGCAGTGCTCCACGTCGTACCGCAAACTCCGCCGGTGCCTCTTCCCCCGCCTGCGCTTTCACTCCACATCGTCTACATAGCTGACTGTAACTAACGGCCAGCGAATAACGAACGCCGGAACGCTTCAAATGTGCGTTTCGATTCCGCGAATCGTCCCCCCTCGACCGACGTGTTGCGGTACGACAGGCCGAGCGCCGTACTGCAAGACTCGGCGAACACGCGAACGCGTGCGGCCGCCTTCGGCGAGCGAGCGAGCGAGCGAATTCGATTAAGCCGCGCGTGTATCCTCTCACGTTCCGACAACACCCTCGTCTCTCCTCGTACAAATCTACGTCTCACTCGCTCACTCACTCACTCGCACTCTCCGTCACACACGCACCGTTTACAACGACACTCTTCCGTTGTATGAAGGGTACTACACGCGGTTTTGTTTTTTCGTCCGATCGGTGCGAAAGGGCCCCCACACACTATCATCAGTTCGGCTGCGAGTCGTGATCGGTACGACGAACCGATGGCGTGCGTGTGTGTGTGTGTGGAGTGCAGTTCCATCGATTTATCTGTCAGACCGACTGAACGGAAAAAATGAGTGTGTGCGTTGCGGTTCCGGTTTTAGATGAAACGGCCGGGTAAGAAATCTGATCGTGCACACACGCACGCACACTCCGATCAGTTGAAACTCGAGATTTGAGTGATCGGTCGGAACCGACGGCCGAACTGATGGAGCGTGCGGGGCTCGTACGGCTCGCTCGATCTGCAACCGTACACACATGCGATGGACGTTTTATCTTCTTTTTATTCATTTTCACATATATCTATATTCGCGTGTAAATATCGTGTGTGTACATATATGCTGTCGGACACGCACGTGCGTGTCCACGAGAATGCACTGTCTGCGAGCGCGTGTACACGTATATTACTTTTTTTTTAAAAAAAATGGAACGAAAGAACGGAGACACGATTCTGTGAACGAGCCAATTACACGATCCGGATGACAACTGAAGAAGTGAGAATGACAATGACTATCGACATAATCATAATAATAAGAATAATAAGTAATTAACAGTATTCAATAACAGTAATCAAATTGCACCTAATGTCTAGTCTAGTGAATATTTGGCTGTTTTGTCACTCACGCTAAAACCTATCTATCTATGTTTTTTTTTCTTTACTCATCTATTTATACTTAAAAGTCAGTCCTATCCGCTACGGAACTCTACGACGACACGGCGCGGGGCCCGGCCGGGCCGCCGGGATCGACGAGCGGCTCGGCCGGCTCCGCGTCGCGTGCGATCGACTCACTGTTTCACACCCACCCGAAAAATGCATACGCGTCACGTCCGAAAGGCGCGCCCGTTCGACGCCCGTTCGGAAAATGACGTCCACTCGAAAAAGAAACGAAAAGAAAAACAACAACCATCCGTGTGTGTGTGTGTGTATGTCGTGTGAACGAATGTGTGTGTGTGTGTGTGTGAACGTGTGCACGTTCACAGATGGCGCGCATCGTAGACCTACAATTGATATCGGTTTGATTTCGGTCGCGACGCGTCGATCCCAACTGTCGAGTCGCCGAGGAGGAGGAAAGCGAGGTTTCACGAAAAATGATTCGGGCACGAGGAGCAGCCGAGTCTTCGGAACACGGGGACGCAGCGTGCAGGTCAGCGCGAGTCCGAGTGTCCGGTCCGCCGGTCAAACGAAACGTCGAACAGAATTTCCAATCATGAATCGGATCGAGATGTTTCAGATGAAACAGTTGGCGTCCCCGGTCGCGCGAGACAGCGAGCAGAGGGGCAGTCCAAGTCGCGACGAGCGCGACGCTTATCGCTCGAACCGGCAACAATGCTGCCAGAACATCCCGCGTTTCGTTTATTTCGTTGTCAGCCAACGCGGATCACGCATACGGTTCGTTCGGTATCATTTACTTCTGAATATTAAACGACAGAGGCGCGTTACAGTGCTTCGCGACGCGCAGGCAAATTTCAATCAGGGTGCGCCGTGTACAGTGTCGTGTTCAGACAATTTTTCCAGTAACGCGCCTCCAGAAGATCGGTCTGACTATCGCCGTTTTTCGTCGATAGAATAACGCGCCGCCGCTGAACATCTGCCGTTTTAAAAAAGCACGAGGCGTCGCTTGTCGGCACGACGAAATCAACAAAATTTGCTCCGAGTCGGCTGCGACACAAGCGCGCTACGATATTTATGTTCGATCACAGATCGGATAAAGAAATGTCCAAGAAACCGTCTCGGCCGCACTTGCGGACCATCGACTGATCGAGTGGAGAGCCTCAACGGGACGCACACACACAAAAAAAAAAAAAACAGTGTCGACAAACGAAGAAAAAAGTCGTTTTTTACCTCGACGTGACGGGCGACTCGACTCGTCCCCGAGCGCCGTTCGGTCCGCGGCCACGAAACGGACAGAGGCGCGCACGAGCCGTTCGGCTCCAGATCGGGCCGGATGAAACGGTTCGAACGGTCTGTTTCCCGGTGAGGAAACGTGTCGACTAGATCGCTCGTCTTCGCGGACGAACCGGTCCGTGCACCGCACAGGAACAACACTGACGGGCGCGCTCGACAGTCGGAATCATAGCAGTCAATATGAAATGATGTTTATGTGTGTGTGTGTTTGTGTAGATTATTATTTTTTTTTATAAATCGTAACTTACGCACTAAGATAACAAGCTATTTTATTTGTTTATATTTATATATATATATATATATATATATATTTAATACAATATAATAATAGTAGTAATAATGATCATAATGATTGGTAGAAACGACAAGCACCGATTGTGATGTCGACGTCTCGTCGAAAGCAACACCGCCCGATCGCAGCGTCTCTACGGTTCACCGTCATCATTGAAAAACATCATATCAAAAGAGACAAAAAAAATATATATATATAACGAAAAAAAAAACACAGTGAGAGAGAGAGAGACGGACGGACGATCCGGTCCGCTCTCTCGCTCACTCAACTCACACACGACGCACTCTATGCGTGCGAAACGAACGTCCTTTTCACATCACACGGTCGTGTGCTCTCTCTCTCTCTCTCATACACACACTCTACCTCCTCACTCCCGCCCACGCGCCTACGCGCGTAACGAAAACGAACAAACGAGCGCTTCAACGACAACGGCCGTTGATATGAAACAGTCAGCGCCGCATTATACTTATTATACACGTTTTTTTTTTTTTCTTAAGGCGAACTCCTCGACCGCTCCGATCGAATCACAGATCCGATCACTCTGTTTTTCCTCAGTCGACTATCTTATCGTCACGTTTCGATGATACCGGAAACGGGTCGCGGGGTATCGGCGCGTACGCTCCGGCGAGGCTGACGATCCGGACGTCCGATGTACAGACGGAAACGACAAACAGAATCCCCTCACTTCGTCCTCGTTCCGGACATGCCGGACGCTTCTCGTCAGTGTCGACGGCAAGGTCGTCCGTGGGTTTTTTTTTCAAACACACACACATATAAATATTTTCTCGCGTTAATCGTTTGTGCAAAAACAACATTATACAAAATATAAACAACAGTTCTATATATTCAACAATCGATAAGGAGTATATGTTTCCTTTTTTTTACATAAAGCGTACAACTCTCATACAGCCTCCAGATAACGCCGAGAAGAGGGGACGGCCGGTCCGACCGAAAACAGTCGGCCGGTTTCACGCGCCTCGCGAAGGGCTACGACGGACCGACGCGGCCGGATCGTGGGGGGAACAGACACAGCTCGGCCATTTGTGGAGATCTATCGATAAAACTTCGGACCGCCTGCCACCCCCGCGCGCAATAGTTACGACGCCGAGAGGTTTCCAGTTTCGACCTCGTTCGACTTTAGAAGATGACGACCGTCGGTTACCATAAGGTACCATAAATAATCGAAACGGTTTTCGTATGAAAATCGTATAAAAACAAGCGTGCGGGACGAAGGAGGGCTCGACGAATGACACAGGCCGTTTCGCGACGTGGCCGATAAGAGGACGCGCCGAGACGTCGACGTCGTTCGTACGGAACGGGGATGAAGAACGGTTCGCGTACATCGAGGGACGACAGAGAAAGCGGCGCGGCGGCTCTCGTCCTCCTGCCGCCGTCGTTTGTCTGTTTGTTCCGGTCAGGGAGCGATAGGCGCCCGCGTCCGGTCGAGCGGCGACGCAACGGACGCGTCCGCGTGACAGCGAGCGAGGGAGACGGGGCGTCCCTCGACGCCGGTCGTTTGTCGTTCCGCTGTCCGTCCGTCCGTCCGGTCGGCCGGCCTCGGCGAGAACACTGGACCGCTACGCTAAATCGTGTCCACTACAGTAAGTACGTTTTAGTCTTATCGATTTACAACTAGTCCTACATTTAAATACACGCTAGGTAAAAGCTACTAGAAAATAAATTACTTAAATAAATGCTGAATTATTGCTCGTGTAACGAATCTCCAGCGACGGCTAAACGGAACCGGACCGATACGGACGGACGGACGGACGGTCGGTCGCGATGCCTCGCCGGGAACGTCCGATACCCTCCTACTCCTCCGACGACCACGCCGTCCCCGCCATCGTCTTTCCGTCCCGCTCTCACACGATTGTTATAAAACGAAACGTCTATAAATATAAAATCCGAGCGTTCAATAACAACAACAACAACAACAACAGCAGCAACAACATCCGCAACATTTACGATTAAAGAGTCAACGTCGAACGAAACGGACGCCGCTCATTACTTTCTCCTTTTGCAGAACGCGTCGAGTCGTTTATTCGCATGCACATTCGCATCGACGCGCCGCATCCGCCGCACACGTGCGAGTGTTTGTGTTCGTGTGTGTGTGTGTGCGCGTGTGTGTATGTACGTCCAATACGATTAAACACGCGCGTGTGTTCATCGATGAACGACGACTGGCGGCGCTGCCTCATCGTCTCTCAGCGCGTCGGCGCGTCTCTTCGCGAAACCGAAGGACGGAAGGACGGACGGACGGACGGGCGCCTCCGCCCGTCCGCCCGCCGTCGCTCTACATGACGTTGCAGCAGATGGCGCCGCACGGCACGACCCTGTCGCTTCCGGGCGGGTACAGCGTGTTCTGCGGACACGGCGGGATCTGCCGCTGCGCGGTCTCGAACACCCGCTGCTTGATCTCGAGGTAGTCGAGGTTCCTCCCGTACGCGGACTCGTACGCTTCGAGCACGTCCTCGCCGCTCTCGTCGACGCGCAGCCGCTTCTCCTTCGGACATTTCGCGTCGCCGAAGCTGTTCAGGTTGCAGTCGTACGCGTCGACGTCGACGTTGTTGTTGCGCCGCTCGACGCCGTTGTCGAGGTCGTCGTCCGGCGTCGTCTTCCGTATGTTCATGGCGCGCGTCGTCCTGTCGGGCGCGAGGTCGTCGATGATCAGCGCCGACGTCGTCCGGTAGGCGTCGACGTTCAGGTCGTTCTCCCAGCACTCGAGCAGGTCGGCCTCGCAGACCGGCGGCGCGTCCGCCGCGCCGTTCAGCCGCGTCTCGGCGCTCGGGACGCGGCCGTCGGCCGGCGGCGGCGGCGCCGCGTTCGGGCGCAGCTCGCTCATCTCGATGCACGAGCGCGACTTCTTCACGTACCTGTCGGCCCGCGCGTCGTTTATCCCGTTCTGTATCAGGCTGTCGACGGGATCCTCGCCGCCGCCGCCGCCGCTCTCGCTGACCGTCCGTCGTATGACGGCGACGTCGCGCACCTTGATCCCGTTCTCGGTGATCTCGTAGCCGTTCGGCACGACGTCGCCGCCGCCGCCGCCGAGCCCGATGCCGTTCACGACCGGGTTCACGGTGTTCGCGATCTCGCGCGCAATGTTCACGACGTTCTCGGCGATCCTGTACTCCTTCCTGTTCGGACGCGCGTCGCTCGCCGTCGCGAGGCTGTCCTCGCCGACCTCGAGCCCGTCCTCGACCGTCGGCGAGCGGCTCGCGCCGCGCCGCCGCTCCGTCTTCGTCGTCGTCGTCGTCGCCGCCGCGTCGTCGCGGCGGCGTGTCGTGGCAACCCGCCTATCGTCGGATCCGTCCGCGCGTGTCTCTCGTCGAGCAGCGTGCTCGTCGACCCGACCGGGCCCGCGGCCCGCGCTAACAGATCCTGCAGATAGGGGGTTGCCTTTTACGTTTTTTGGACCGGTCCGTCGTCCGCCGCGCGCCCCGTCGTCGTCGTCGTCCGACTCGTCCGTGTCGGAGCCGCCGAACGTGCGCGTCCGACCGGCGCCCTCGAGTTTCAGCTTCTCCGGCGACTTGAGCACCTCGAGCTCCGGCGATCTCTCCTTCGTCTCGTGCAGCCAGTTGCGGACGGCCTCGGTGAGCGACACGTTCCGCTCCTCGCTCGACGCGCTCCTCGGATCGTCCGGCGAGCTGACGGCCGAGACGGCGGAGTCGCCGCCGCCGCCGCCGTCGATCGACAACGTTCTGCTCCTGTCGGCGTGCGGCTCCTGCGTTATGACCGGCCGAACGCCCTCCGGGCCGTCGGTCTCCTCGACCGGCGACCGGTCGTTCAGATCCTCGATGCTGTAGAAGATCGAACACTTGCGGTCCGACTCCGGCGACGAGACGTCCGCGCTCTCGCACAGATCCGATATCTGGTCGACCGAATCGGACTGCGGTTCCCTGCGGACGCCGTCCTCGTCCTCGGCCAACTCGCAGGACGGCTCGGACGTCTCTCCGATCGAAGCGGAGCGAGGCGGTTGCTCTGCGACCGCGTCGACCGGCTCTCGCGGCTCCGCGACGCGCGTTCCGCTCTCGAGGCGTCCGGCCGACAGGCACGGTCCGGGAGTTTCGGTCTCGATGCCGTCGCCCTCGACGACGGGAGTCGCGGGATCACGGTCGGCGGATTCGGTGCGCGACGGCGTCTCGCCGTTTTCCGTCGTGACGTCGAGCCGAATCTCGCGTTTCCTCTCGGCGCTCAAGTCGCGCAGGATCGCGTTGACCGTGTCCATGTCTAGCGTCTCTTTCTTGTGCGGCACGACCGGCTGGCTCTCTGTCGCGGTCGCTTTTTGAATTTCCGCGTCGCTCGCCTCCGCCTCCGCCGTCGTCGGCGCGTCGGCGCCGTTCTCGTCGAGCCGCTTCGATTCGTCTCTGTGCTTTTTGCTCTTCTTGCTCTTTTTCGCACTCTTCGTCGTCTCGTCCGCTTGACACGGCGGCGTCTTCGATTCCACTTTCTTCTCCGCGCGGTCGCGCGCCTTCGTCGGCGTCGTCGCCGTCGCGGTCGTCGCGCCCCTGCCGTCGAGCTCTCCGGTCGGCGACCTCGCGTCGGGCTCCCTCACCGTCTTGTACGCGAACATCCGCTGGCACTCGCCGAGCGTGCGCATCACGTGCTCGTCGAGCACGTGCTGCTTCTTCTCGACCGACGGCGAGATCGAGCCGTTCTCGAGCGACTTCGGCGACACGATGAAGTCGATGCTCGGATCGACGATCGACAGGAACGCGTCGGTGTCGCCGCCGAGCGAGCGGATCGTCTGCTCGATGTTCGCGTACAGGCCCTTCTGGATCAGCTTGTCGATCTCGAGCGACATCTCGACGTTCGTCTTCGTGTCGTCGGCCGTCCGCCTGTTCAGGCGGCCGATGCTGTCGACGATGTCGAAGCCGAGCGGGCTGCGGTCGCTCGCCGGCGCCTTCGCGCCGCGCGACGCCTCGACGCCGGCCGCCTTCGGCGACTTCTTCGTCTTCGCCTTCGACTTCTTCGATTTCCTCGTCGGCGTCTCGACACGAACCGCCTGCACGACCCTCTCCTCCGCCGACGCCTTCTTGACGCCGTCGTGCTGTCTCTCGGCGCGTCTCTCTTTCGGCCGATCGACGACTTCCGGTCGCGCGGTCGCTTTGACGACCGGTGCGTCGTGGCCGTTCGCGTGGACGACTTCTTGTCTCCTCGACGCAGTCTTGGGCTCTCTCGCCTCTCTCGCCTCTCTGACCCTCTCGACCGGCGGACACTCTGCGACCTTCTTTTCGCCGCCGTGTCTGGCGGAATTCCTGTTCGGAGCCGGCTCCCTCGCCGGCGCGGCCGCGTGAGGCAGCTTGTCTACCTTGCCCTTCGCAGCGACCGGCCTCGTTTGCTTCTCTGGTTTCGCGACGACGGCCGGCTCCGCCCTAGGCACATGGTACGGGGTCCCGTCGGTGCCGCCGGACGCCTTTCCGGACGCCTGTTTCGATTTCCCTTTTTTCCTGGTAGGTACCGCGATCCACTCGTCTTCGGCGCTCTTCGACGGACTCGAATCGGACAAGTCGTCGAACTCTGGTTCTCTCGATCCGTCGACCCGCTTCGCGACGCCGCTCGGACTCGTCGGAGGCTCCGCGGCCTCGACGGTCGTCGCTCTCTCGTTCGATTTCTTGACGACCTGCGCGTAGTTCTTGATTTTGAGCGGCGTCGGCGGCGCGGAATCGGATGACTGCGGCGCGTTCGCCGCGACGGGCTGCACCTTCGGATGGGGCTGCGTCGTCGCCCTCGGCGACGGTTTCGCACTGAAGCCCGGCGGGAGGTGCGGCTGTTTCCTCGCAGCTTCGACCGGCCTGCCGTCGGTCGTCGGCGCGGTCTCCCTGCCCTTCGACGTCGGCTTAGACTTCGTCGCCGGATCGACACGACGCTCGTCGCGCTCGCCCCTCGCGCGGTTCTCCTGCGCGCGTGCCGCCTCCGCGCGCTCGTCTCTCTCGGTGCGTTTCGTCGACGTCTCCCTCTCGACGTCGCCGCCGCACTCGACCGGATCGTTCTCCGACGTCGTCTGCGAGTACGACGACGAAACGTTCGACGCGCCTGTCGACGTCGTCGGCCCGTCGCTCTCGTCTTTCGACGTCGCGGACGAATCGACGCCGTTGACGCCGACGGCCGGCTCCTCCTCCTCCCGCCCTTCGTGCTCCGCGTTCGTCCTCGCGCCCCTCGCGCCCCCGTACCCGCTGCTCTGCTCCCTGTCCCTGTACGGACGCGCGTGGTAGTGACTCGAGCCGTGCCTCTGGTAGTGCCGGTCGTTCTGGCCGTAGCTCCTCCTCTTGTACCCCGCGTACTGGTCGTGGTGGGCGTAGTGCGCGCCGTTCTGGTAGTACTTCTTGACGTGGGCGCCGCCGTGCTCGTGGCGGGCGTAGTGCTCCCGTTTCGGCGGATAGCTCTTGCTGACCGGCACTACGTACTCGACGAGCTCGCCGTTCCTCGGCACGAACTCGCGCACGTCGTCCGGATCGAGCCGCAGCGCGACCGGCGTGCTCGCGCCCGTCTCCGGCACGCTGCCGGCGGCCGACCTCGCTATCTGCAGCTCGAACGCGTTCTGCTTCTCGAGGTTCTCGGCGTTCCTGTTCAGGTAGTTTTCGAATTTCGCGCGTAACTCCTCGTCGACGGCGCCGTTCGTCGTCGCCGTCGCCTCGTGGCCCTCGTGGCTCTGCGCTCGCATCGACATCGGGACGAACTCCTCGGCGTCGACCTTGTAAATAGTTTTCGTCGCCGGTCTCCGCCCGTCGTCCCGCGACTCTGTCTCTCGGTCGTCGACGGTTCCGTCGGAATCGACGTGCGGCCTCTCGGCAGGAACCGCGCGCGCCGCGTCGTCTTCCGTTCCGGAACCTCTCCTCGGATCGATGCGACTCCGTGATCTCTCGGTCTCCCCGTTCTCGAGCTCTCCGTCTCCTCCCGCGCCTCGTTCAGTCTCGACGTGCAGGTCGAGCGCCGCCGGGCGAGGCTCCTCGTCCGTCGGACGCGACTCGACCTCACGGCCTTTCCGCGCGTCGAGCGCGCTGCTCTCGGATTCGTTGACGATCGACAGATCGTCCGGCGACTCGGGCGCGTCGGCGGCGGCGCCGTCGGGCCGCCCGATCGATCCGGGGCCGTCGTACGCGTTCGTCGGGTCGTTCGTCGGCGTCGTTTCCGTCGACGTGCGGTCAGTGTCGTCGACTCTCGTCGCGTCGACGCGACTCGAATCCGTCGGCTCGGAGCTCATGTTGTGCCTCGCGCTGAGGTCCGTCGATGGCGTTTCGACCGGCTGGTCGTGTTTCGCGATCGGCTCCGGTTCGTTCTCGTCCGAGGACGACGACGTCGTCTCGTCGGTGTAATCGGCGTCCGCTGCGTTCTAGACGAAAACAACGAGATAACGTCAACACGCATTCGCGCGGGTCCGCGCTCGACCATCGGCACGAGAATCGGTCTCGTTTTCTCATATCGCGCCTCGTTCACTCACCTCGTTCTGTAATCTTGAGATTTTTCGTCGCCGACGTTTCTTGTATCGCTTCGACTCCACAGTTTCGTTCACGCTCGTTGAACCCTGGAGTTGAATGCCTGGAACAACGATCGAACACCGATTAGCATGACAGAAACGTACAAAATCCGAAATTCACTGGAACGCGGTCGCTATTGCCAATAAAAATTGCGTAAGTTATTGCCAATCAAAAAAATATATAATTAATATCTATTGAGACCGAGACGGAGTCCAAAAATAAAAAAAACAACAACACTTCTCTCCGAACTGAATTCGGTTTCAAAGATGCGGAGAACACACGCAACAACTGGACTGGATCTGTCGAATCACAGGCGGATCGCTTGCCGAAAAAAACACGGCGACTTTGAGTCGACGGAATCGTCAATACATTTTCGGACCTCTTCCATTGTTTCAGTATTCTCTACACGTTTCATACACAATCCTTCACATATATATATATATATATATATATATATATATATATATATATATATATATATATATATATATATACATATACACACTGATGTATAATGAATTTGTTGATAAAGGGCTCTCTCAGTTGCCCGTCATTTTGAGTGGCGATTTTAATGTAAATTTTATTTCAGAGCAGGCACAAATTTTGAGTAATTTCTTAGATCATAAGGTTAATTCCACAATGAACAATGATAGGCAATGTATGACTGAACCCGGGATGTACAACCGACGCTGTATTCGTTAGATATTTGGATAAATTAAAAATCAGAAACATTGTTTTCGCACTCCCGCTTATCGTGAGCCGAGTGTCACTCTTCTGGAATACGAATCTACGGGAACCATCGCAACAATGAAACACACAACGTGACACACATTGAACACGGGAGGGGGAGGGGGTATGCAGCGTTTCGTCACGCGTTCGGCCGCATGGCTCCGCGATTCACCGTACCGCGCGCGAACGAGTTCCACTCGATTCCCATGCCACAGGCGCGATCACGACGTTCCTATCGGACTTACTCAACGGATCATTTATCGGTTATAACATACACGGAATCGGATCACAGAGCGCACGGACACGGGAACAGACGTCTGGCTTTATTTCTTCGCCGTCGAACTTTTCACTTCTGTTGCCAAACGTCTCTTAGATAACACCGTGACAGATCTATTCGTCGACACGTCCTCACGACACACTCCTATACTTACGGTCGCTGATTGAACGGCGAACAGCGCGTCGAGACCCGAACGAGAAATGTGGAGAGCGTTCACGCGCGGCCGACCGTCCGCTGTGTCACTGACTCATTCGCGGCGACAGCGTGGAAAACACTAAATCCATCGCATTAATGGATCGTCGGAACAACGCGAACGGCAAGAATTCGCGAGTACAGTCGGCCAGCGCGTCGGTGAGCGCGGCGCGAGCGCTCGGGCGTCGCGACGCGCGGATTGGACGCGCGGCGACCGAAATAGACGGCGCGTTGTGCGGCGAACATCTGTGCCAGTTTTCCCTTTGACGCGTTCGTCCGCGAGTTACGCCTCGTTTCGCGCGTAACAATTGCCGGTCTTCGACCGACGGACGTCGCCGCGCCGTCCCCTCCCCGGTTCGCTGTAACCGTCGACAAGGGTCGAGCCCCGTCGAGCAATCGCCCCGATTGAAATATTCGATTTGCCGATAACTCCGTACGGTCCTTTCCGGACAATTCGAAGACGATTTTGTCATAGGAGGCAACGACTTCATTCAGCAATGTATTGACAGTTTTCCATCCGATATCTTTTGCCGTCTTTCGGACAGATTCGTGATTTGTCGCTGCCGAAACCGCCGGAATGATTTGTTCTGCTTCGGAGGAACGTGTTGTGACGAATAAGACGTGCAAAGAATGTCAAAACAGTGAAAGAGACTATGAAATTTAAAGACGAATCGTTGCTAATTCTGTGGGAAAAGAGAGAAGTGCCCGTGAGAGGAGAATAGATTTTATCACGTGGAACTTCCGTACAGAAAACCACATCTAATATCGAATCGAAAACAGGAGAAAATGTCGCGAAGCTAGACGAGCTACTGGGAGCTCTGTAAAAGCCGAGAAGCTACAAAACGAGTAACACTATATATATATATACCCCGGTTTTTTGAAAAAATTTTCCGGATAATACACGCATGGACAATAATAAAAATTTCCAAAACTCAACACACCGTCCACAATTGTTAAAAGCGGATAACTACCGGCAACGGTAAAGGCACCGCACAAAATCAAAATCATGAGGCCAAACCCGGCCTCGTATTATGCGAACAACAGACACACGAATGATCTGAAAGAACTTAGATTCGAAGCCAGCAAGCGTTATTTCTTTTATATTCCATACACTTCTCGAATTTCTCTACTTTAATATCTAAGAATAACGACTTAATGTTTTTTTTTTTTTTTTAGAACAGACAGATTTCTTATCGAACGGCAGCACTCCTGTGTCTGCAGCTCGATCGGAGACACAAGGGAATCGACACACTAACCGTTCATGTAGATCTGGTGGTGGCTCGACGGATACGGCACGAATCCCGGATGCGGTGCCGGGAAGATGAACTGCGTCGGCGGGAACATGGCGCCCGGCGGCACCGTTCCGATTCCCATGCCGATGGGAATACCCTGGTGGTTCGTTTCGATCGCCGTCGCCGCTTCGCGCTCGTCGACGCTCGTCGGCGGCGACGGAGCGACGTCGTCGACGGCCGCGTCCGTCGCGACCGCGCCGTCCTCCTGCTGCTGCTGCTGCTGCTGCTGGTGGTCGTCCGTGCACGACGACGAAGCGTTTCCGGTGTCGCAGCCGTTCGTCGAGCTCGGTACCGACGACGACGAGCACTCGTTGCCGGTGTTCGCCGTCTTGTTGCTGCTGTCGGTTTCGTTGTTCGGACTAGCGGATTCAGTCTGTCCGATAAAAAAGAATTGACATTCATTGAACGATTCGAAAATCTGTTTAAAAATACACTCCGAGACGGCCGTCCGTGTAAGATAGAGGGAAAGAATAACGAGGACAGTTTTATACAGATTCATAATTAAACATAGCTGCGTCTTCTTTTAATTAAACATCTACGCTAACGTCTCTGTGAGCTGACACGCGAATAAAGGCAGCGCTGCAGACGCAAATCGTAAATTCAAAACAGAGAGCGAGATCTGACTTTCAGTTGAATATCCGATCTCCGTCTCGCTCCGTCTGGTAAAAATTTTATGTTTTTTTTTTCGCAGGAATCGTTGATTTCGATAATTAGTTGCGAGGAATAGGTTTACGGGTCATCATTATTAAGAACCGTGTCATCTTTTTTCAATGTAAGACTTATGTAAATATCTTTATAATAATATAAAAAAAACATTAAATAAACGTAGCGTTGAAAATTTAAATTGTTCAATTAAGACAGAGAACGAGATCGAACTTTCAACGAAATATCGCATATGGTGTTTTTCATAGGCGTCACTGATTTTGTATCTATTCTAATATATTAAGCGGTGTGTAATTTATTCCTATCTACCTTACATGGCCACCTGAGATTTATAGAGATAGTTAGTTACTCATAGATGTCATATTTGATATTTCTATCTTTGTTTCACTTGTTTGCGATAGATTCGTAAGCGGAAAACAACATTCGCATTTCTCTACACCCCGGATTCCGGACGTGTCGACTGGACTTATCAATCTACGTCCGGCACCACTCACCTGTGAGTCTGTAGAGTAGCGTTTCGCACGATATGTCTGTGGCGGGAAGCACATCCCCGGCGCTGGTGGATAGAACTCCATCGGATGGATGAACTGACCGGCAGGACCGACCAGCATCATCGGCGCGTATTCGAATCCGGGCGGCACTCCGGCTGTGAAACAATTTTTAAACATTTCCGATCATTTGGATCAGTGTGAATGCTATTATACTTTGTGGGTGGGGGGGCGTGGTGAAAAAGTGATGTTTGAAAGCGACCGTTCCTGACCATTAATAATGTGTTTTTTTTTTCAGATAAGAATACAAGAGAAGTGATATTTCGTTTAAATACACCACAGTCGTATTTGTTTCCGTCGTACGTCCGGGCAAATCCAAAAGTATGTCTGAAGATCTATCTTTCAAGAGACGCTGCTCTCGTCGAAACGTCTAAGAACTGCTGCTCGAATCGATATTACCGGAACTGTAAATCGCGGATTTCTGGATTTCACAACGCAACACTTCCTGTCTATGAACCGCTTCGGTGTTCGGACGAAACTCGAACGGCGCTCAGAACATTCCTGACATGAAGCACGGCTCTGAATCTAAATAGATCCGCGTCTCTTGAAAATATCGAACGTTCGATTATGCCGGAAACACGGACAAAAATCTATAAAGGAAACTTTTTACCGCCGACTCGACATTCTATTTGAGTCGAGAAATATGGATTTTCAACGGCGAAGCAAACATGCGTGACTGGTTCCCTGTTCCGAAACTATTTCTCTATTCATTAATGTTTTTTTTTTGTCAATCGCCCCCTCTATCGTTTAACAATCATCGTAGATAACGTTTACAACAAACTGACTAGATAAACAGAACAGAACAGTACAAGCTCCGTACGAGGAGAAAACTCGGATCGTATGAACCCGCGCGAGAATTACAGCCACGAACCGCTTGAAATATCATTCCGAACGACCCTCGACCGGACTGTGACAGGTTATGACCGATCGCGCGCGCACACACACATGTATATATAATTACAGGTGGTGTTGCGATATAAATAAAACGCGATTGCGCAAGAACAGAGACGGATGATACGTTTCGTGCGGACGGAAAGAGGCGGTATCGATTTGTTACGGCGCGTGACGTCCGACCTGGCGGTAAATCAGAGGAGTTCGTGTTTCACATGCGATCGGCAAGATGGCAATAGGCGCTCGGTCGTTTTTCTTTCCACGCAGAGAGGTCGGCCTTCTGCACTGTTCGCAACGGGCTGGGAGGTCAGTGTTCTCGATGAGGCGCGTTCGGTCGAACCTGCAGAAAGTTAACGATCGCCCTGTTCAGAGAAATAGGATTTCTTTACAAGAGTCTCGGCCGATCGACGAGCGACCGAAGAACGGATCGAAAGTCTGCATGCTCCCATCAAGCACACACCATAAAATCGAACGTTTCCGGTCGATTCGATACGGCTATTATCATCTTCAGAGAGAGAGATATGAGATTTTTTGAAACAGTGGATGAGATCTGTGTGGAATTTCTAAGCCAAACAAGAGAGAAGTAAGAAAGATTCGCGCGCAGAAAGATTATAGAAATTTAAAATATTCAGAAACTGCAGCGTGCCTTGTGTACAGTAGACACAGACAGATATACAGCATCGAAACGTGTCGGAAAGAGTGAACGAGATACGATGTACCTGTTGATCGGCCTGTATTGAAAAAACATTGAAAGAAATTGAAGATTGCGGCGGGCCGCGATTCGAACAGACAGACGTGGATATATTGTAGCGGGACGCGCTGAACGGAGACAGTGCGATACCGTTACGAAGATCCTAAGTGTTCGAGTACATTTTTGTTCGGTGAGACTGCCGGTCGCACTACAGTAACGGTTTGTTGTTCTTTCGCAGAAACAGCGAACAAAAGAATACAAAGAAAATGTAAATAGATGAATAGGAAAAAACGCGAAGGATGTTTCGAGCATGTTCTCTCTGTAAGACGTGCCCTTGTTTCGCATTTGCATGAAATCTCAATTCGGTCGTTATGTAAAACAAGCCGACGTAGCTCGTTAACATCAACGTACCCCGCAGGATACGCACATTCTCCATGTATGTGTACGTGTGTATATATATACACATATATACATATATGTATGTATTAAATCCTGTCGATATTCAGTTTCGCTGCTCGGATCCGAGCTCCGATTCTCCGGTAATTAATCATTCGTCTGCATTGCTTCGTCTGCCATCCGCCCTCCAAGCGTACAGAAATCCGAATCGCTCCCACAGACAATCGATTACTTGATATTCGACGCGGTGCTTCGTTCTAACTATTCATCGGATCTTAAGACTTTTCAATCCTGTCGGTCCTGAATGTGTCTTCATTCTTCTGGATCATCGAACGACAATCCGCTCAAATATGGTAATTTTAGGGAGAGTGAGCGAGAGAGATGATATCCGATTCAGGTGCCTGAGAGAATGTCCGTCCGACGAACGAATCGACTATCAATTATCGCCACAATGTCGGCCGTGTTATCGATTATTCTTTTTGTTTTCGGCGCGTGCGAAATATACACGCCGGACGCTTCAAGCTCCCGCGTTCACGATATCCCCTGACCCGTGACGTACAAACAGCGCAGCGAAAAAAATGCCAGCGCAACTGACCGTCGTCCACTTAACGTTATCATTCGGCGGCGAGAGAATACAGAGTGTAGTTATTTTTTCGGTTGTCGTTGTGCTCTGAAGAGATGCGCGGCGGGACAGCAAGTGGTACAAGAAAGTTCCTTCGTTCTGCTCGATACGATTTCGAGTCATTCATTTCCGTGCGAATCGCTGAAAATGTCTGTCCTGTTTCTATACAAGAAGAAGATTTTAATTCTTAAAAATGCACGCAGACAATCAATCGAGCGACTGTGTGTTTTTTTTTTCTTTTTTGAAGAATGTTAACGATATTCACAAAAGAAATGATTATTCGAGAGGCTTTGTCGGTGAAGACAGATACGATAGACCTGGAACGAAACACGACCAACTCCGAAGAGAATCCTCCGCCGCGTCCGAAAAAATGGACGAAAACGTCAACGGATGCGACAAAATGTCTGCCGTGCGTTCGAAATATCGGCGTGCGCGTCGACTCGCGGCCAGGCGAGGCGCGCGAGGCCGGCTTCGGCCGCAAATTTTTCACGCGAACCAATCGAGAATCGACACGTCGTGTACGGCGTGATCGCGGTACGCACGGCTCGAAAAGCTTCACGTCTCGGGCCGTGCTCGGTGCGCGGTACCAGATGCGCACTGATCGTCAGTTATTGTTTACCCAACGATTCTTAAACAGACGATCGATATTATTAAGTGCAAGCGAGACAACACGTTCTGTTTTTCTACTCCGAAATTGTAACAAACACTTTTAAATATGTATCTGAAGTGTTCCGAGGGGGATATAGATTGTGGCATCGAGTTTTTTGATACTTATTGAGAAGACGAGCCTCTAATTGAAACGTACTTTCGTGCAGTAAGAGATACAAGTCGAGCTCTGCTAGCCGCAAGTCGACACGCACGTTCACTTCAGAGCTGAAAGTGTCACGGCCGTACTGAAAAAAATACAACGGACGTCCTTCCACGGACGAATCGTTTTCTCGCTTCACGGACGCCCGAATCATTGTCGACGACGACGGTCAAGCGCAATAAGATGTCTCCGATCTATCTCACTCTCTTTGCGGCTTGCGTGTCCACGGAATGAACAGCTTGTCGGAACGATTCCGGACAGAATAAAAGAAGGACGGCAATGAACGAAAATCGCACTCACCATTGACGAAATATATGGCGCTCGAGTCGACGAACCCGTTATGGAATATGAACTGCTGATGCTGGTCGAACTCCCCGTCTCGATACTCGCCACCATCTGGAACATTAGGAACGATCAAGTGACGATTAGCATACAGACGATACTACTTATAGCTAAAAACATCGACGCGCGAGGCGCGCGCGGAGCCTCCGACAACGACGACGAGACACAACGCCTCGACGTCCACAATAATTTCAGTCATAAGTACGAACCCTAGATGTTGATTTTACATGTTTTTTTTTTTTATATACACATGCGGCCGTTCTGTCGCGGAATACGCTTTCACAGATCGGTTTTTCGTCCGCCCGGCTAATTGTCGTGTCCAGTGTTTGATCAATCGTTGAAAGAATCTCACCGACACTAAACTGTGTGTACTTGGTACGATTTTTCAGATCGAAAATCCGTATTCTGAACGTACAACCCGTCGACAGCAAGCGGGCAGTTCCGTTTTCATTCCGAATCCCATTTTCGTACCAATTAATTACCGTAAAACAGACGGGATTCCGCACTGAACGGCGACGCTGTCGACCGGTCGACATGTGCGCAGTCTGTTTGAAAATTGCACCGCTCGACTTTACTGTTCAAATATCGGTACAGAGAGGTTCGAGCTCCGACGAAGCGAACGCATCAAAAATTCAAGTGTCTACTCGGAGTTGCGTTGGACGGGACTCGTACGCGTGTGTGCGTGTGCGTGCGTACAGAGAGCTAATTCAGTCCAGAGCAGCACAGAAGCGTATCGACCGCACATCTTTAAAAATGTAATTAACCGCTACATCTACGGCTTCCATCCGCACGTTCGGACGCAATTGCGGACGCGTGTTTTTCATTCTCTCTCTCCCGTCTCTCCCTATCCGTACGCGTCGAGATCTCCCGTTGTCCGACGGGACGTCAGTTCGGTCACTCACCTACATTGTGGTTTAATCAATATGTGTGCTGTCTGTGCGTGGTAGCTTTTCGATGCCGCTGCCGATGTATACCGGAATGTGGTCATTCGAGTGCTCTTTACATACCGAATATATATATATATGAAATAAATGATTTAAAAAATGTAAATCTGCTTTTAAGATAAAAACCACAACGTTACAATGAATTAAGCGTATATAAAAGCCGGTTTTCAATTCTTAAAGTCCGCATCCAAAGGCGAACAGAAAGTTTTTCCGCGACCAGATTCGATTTCGAACTCAGTCTAGTTTAGATTACAGTGATGAACACTTATCGGCCGCTGCTGAGAGAGAGTGGAAAAGCGAGTCCGGTTTCGCACTCACGCCGCCTACACGGTCTTAATTGGACGAGCGCCGCGCATATACGGCACGTGATTCGTTTCAATTATCCTGAATCGTTTTAAATCATGTAACGGTTTGCGTACGCGCTGCTTTCTGTGTCGGAGAGAGGTGTTAATTATGACGGCCACTGTGTCATAATTATTAACACGCGTTCTCGGCCGTTAATTCGAGCGCCGTAAACTAGTTTGTAGTTTCCCACTGTTTATACAACCGAACTCGCACATTACCGTACAATGAATTGCCTATGTGCAAAGCCATCGGATAATTTAATGTGATTAAGCGTTTATATTAAGAGCAGTTGGCATGAAATCAAATCAAAAGGTTCGACAGACTTCCTGTATCGATTCTGAAGATGACGACAACGCACATAAGCGACAATGAAAAATGATGAATAACCATTTAGTGATTTTTTTGGTGGTCTGCGGAGCGAAACAATGATTCATTCGGGAAACTATGTGTACATCTACTTTTCTAGCGAGTCTTCAACGGCCAACTTCGATTCCGGCCGAAAAGCTTTCGGGTCGAACCGAGAAACGGCTAACAGGGAAATTAAAAAGAAACGTGCCGATTGTTAAAAATATTACTTCGTCGTCCTCTGCGTACGAGAAAAAACATCTCTCGTACCTGTCAAATAAACACAGTGATGGGTACGAGCGTGTGTCGCGTGCGCGCCACGTCGAGAATAGAACAACCCGAGGCGCGATTGATGGATTTCCAAGAATGTGCGCGACCTTTCCGAAAAAAGAACTCTGTACGAAACAGCCCGCACCACACGCTGCGCCGTGTCACCGCGGCCTGTCATTTATCGAGAGCGCTGATGAGTTATGGGCGTCGAACGTGTTTAGTGTCCGACATATCGAGAAACATCCAACCGATCGACTGTTTACAGGGCTTCTGTTTTCTTTTTTTTTTTTGTTTTTATTCAGAGCAACAAGAAGGAGATGCTCTTTGCTCGAACGGCCGAACCTATTGACTAATTTCGAAAACGAGGATCGGCGCGATACGCAATCGGACGAAGCCGTTTCCTTTCCTCGATACTTGAAAGTTTAGTTATTACTAATCTATAATAGAAACCGCTCGCTTGATGAAATCCCGTTTAAAAATAACCCTAACATTTCATGAAGTCGAAGAATTGCGAAACATTGACACGACACAAATACTAGACGACACACATAATTGCATCGCTTGTTCCTGTTGTATAGCACTGATTGTACGGGACACGTCTTTGATGGCAATCGAAGATCTCTCTCTCTCTCTCTTTACATACATACATATACATATATATATATATATATATATATATATATATATATATATATATACATATACATATACATATACATATATGTAGAGAATTTACAGGATTAAAGTTGTGTGAAGAGACAAGAAAGATTACAACTCACGATCGCATAAGACAAGAGTTGAAATTTCAACGAAAGGTATAATCAATAATCGCTCAAATAGGACGACCCGAATATTTAATCAGAAATTAAAATAACTAACACATAATTACCATAAAGCAGTACTGACACTGTTGTTAAATTTACAGTTTCTTAAGAAGAATTACGTGTTTATCATTTACATATATGATTATTGGGGTTTTAGGGCGCTTCGACGGCTGAGGTCATTAGCACTGGAAATATATATATATCAGCTCTCAAAAAATCATTAACTATCATTTATTAGAAGTCTGTTGAAAAATTCAGCAGGCCATACAAGATACAATAAAAACAAATTAAAAATCGTTTAATGTGTTAGACTAATAGAAAATCAACGATACCTGCGAAAAACGCGGCGTGTGCCGATGAGCGAGATGGAGACTCGACGTTTCGCTGAAAGCCAGCGCTCGCTTTCTGTCTTGTATAGGCTATTGTGCATTTTCAGCGCTGCCTTCATTCGGATTGTTTGTTTATGAAGGCATTTAAATAGGCGTTTCGTCAGAAAACGATAATGCTGTACTTACTAATGGAAATATATAAAGCTAACCTCTTCCAAAACCTTCTATTTCGAACGTATCAATTCCTATCTTTTCCGTAAGACATGCAATGAATTTTCTTATGTCCTTAACCCGTGCGTACATTGTTTTTTTTCCCGATATTTTTAAATTTCTTGGTTCTAGTTTTTAATGTGTTCGAGTAATTATGCATTTTCAACGCTGCCCTTTATTTAAATCGTTTGTTTATAAAGATATTTAAATGGGTATTTTGTTAGGAAAAGATAATACTGTACTTGTGAAAATCTATAAAGTTATCCATTATTAACAATTTATTTCTCCCTCTCTCTGTATATATATATATATATATATATATATATATATATATATATATATATATGTGTGTGTATATATATATATACACAAAACTTTCCCGTTTAATCGATTCAACGCTTTTCCATAACCTTTCATTAAATTTTGTCATGTCCTCGCTCTGATATTCATCGGTCTCTTTCTAAATGTCTCGATTCCCAATCAATAATTCCATCGATTGTTTTCCCTTCTCGCGTTCAATGCGTCTCGTCCATTTCCATTTCAAACTTCTCCTCTGATGAACATATCTCTAACTCGAATCTGTTTCTGTATCCATCCCATTCATTGCTTATCTCTTCTCGTGTCATTCCGAACACAAATCGTTCCATACTTCTCTCCGCTATTTTCTTACATTGTTTTTGTGTTCTGAACCGACGTTTCACTTCCATACATAGGCCGAATACTTTCCCGTTCAAACGGAATGAGGCGGATGTTCGATTTAAATATCGAAGCGTCAGAATCCACTCCACGTACTTTTTATTCTCGTATTAAGTTCCTCAATCTATCCGTGTTGATAAGTTGCTCCGAATGAAACACATACTCCGCGATTTGTTCGGTTGTTTCTGTTTTCTTTCGAACAATAATCCTATTGAACATCACTTGTTCTGCTACGTTTCATGCTGAATTCTATTTTTCGATTAGCAGTGTCCAATTATTTGATTCTCTGGTTATTATTGTTCTTCAGGAGTATTTGTGAAAATAATTATATATATATGTATACATGGGTGGAGGGAGACCGTGATAGAGAGCGAGAGAGTGAAACAGGACGAGAACATGAACTGTACGTCACGGCCGTGACTCCGACGAATAGATTTCTCCGAGGACCCTCATTCGCATCGACTTGCACGGAGAAACTTTAAAGTGTGTTTCCCCGCGTCTGTGCAAAACACGCCGCGACGAATAATCGATTCGTGTGCCGGCGGCTTCAGAACATCCGTCTGCTGAAAAACGCGTTTCAGATAACGCGCGCCACGGTCGTCGTGTCCCCGCCCGCCCCTCGCCGTCTGCGACGTGCCGTTCGAATCCATAGAGGGCGTTGTTTATGCGAAACGTTAAAATTTAATTTCTATATTTTCCGCACACTCGATCGACGGAAGTCGAGCCGTCGCACCGTGCGCGGCAGATAAGCCGAATTGAGCGGTTAATGTCACGGGCGCGTTCATTATTAATGAAGTTCGGCGCGATACACGCGCAGGTGAGGTGCGTGAAACGCGTCGTGTGTCGTTGTTCTCCCTTTCACCGGTTCTAAAAATAAGAACGCGCGCCGACCGTCGGTCTTTCTTTCGATGGGGATGCGGTCGTTGTTCGAACGGAGCTGTTCGATTTCATTTTTTTAAAGAATACAATCGTTACGTACGTGACCTCCACTCCAGTGATCGTGTCTTCACCCATTCAGACCGTGTGAGCAATAATCATGCATACTCATTGTGAACTTTCATGATATCTATTTTGATTGTTTGACAACGATTCACCGTCCGTGTCCTTACAGACAAACTATATTAACTATGTTATTATCTTATTACGTAACTTATTATATTACTAACTACGTTAGTAATATTGTTCCAATTATGTCCACGTTCGAAAAGTATGACAAATCAATAAAAGAATATATAAAAAGGACATTTTTATCTCGGTTAAACCTCTATCACGGTTGACAGAAAAATATTTGTTTCCCGGCAGAATCAATTCACGTCCGAACGGATCAGTATAGAAAGAAACATTAGACTGTTTCGCTGAACAATGTATCATTTAGCTAACCGCGATCCGTTCGGTTAATTGAAATCCATCGACAATAGAAACAAAATCGTATCGACAAATCGATTCAAATGTTTTCGGCGTGGATGCCGGGCGAGCCGATCGGCCGTGCGCACTGGATATTCGAACGTAGATTGTTCTGTTTCGTTCGAAATATATAGTAGGCTATGATCAATCGATGGATAATAGTAGAAGAATGTCAGATTAATGGATTCCATTCTGTATCTAAGTTTATATCTATTGTATAAAATTTTAATAATGTGATTTTTCGATTTTAAACTCGATATATTTAGTTTGAAATCAGTTTTTCGTCCATAATACATCGTTTAATATAATAATCTTTAATAATCTTCGATTTGTAAGCAAACAAACCAATTTTTAAAAATTATGATTTTTCATGAAATTTTGCATACTGTAGGTCGTCGTTATTTTCAGGCCAAAAAATGAAAATTTTAAATATTACACTTTTTCATCAAAACTCTATTATTTAGCCTAAGAATAGTGTTTTCCAATACAAAAATCGTATTTCTATCGTAAGATACGTTTTCAGATTGCGAAAAACGATTTTCTTAAAAAACGACTACTTTGTTCAATATATATATATATTGTATATGAAATAGATATAGACAGTAAAACCGGATAGTGACCGAACTGTGTTAAAGACTCCGATCGGGAAGTGGTCAGTGGGATTTGTGGAACTATGATCAGAGTTTGGATCAGTCGTTTCCGATCGTCAACTGATACGCGTTTCGACGGCGGTGGCGACGTCCTCGGAGCACCGACGTACGGATAAATCTTCGACTCCGTCTCGGACGATTGCAAAATTCGGTCGAATCGTAAAATGCGAGCGAACCGGACACGGCAAGTGCTCACTCTCTCGGTGTCGTGCCGTTGCACCGCTCTGTGATTTCGATTGTGAATTGTGCCGCGCGCATGTGTGCGCGTCCAACGTGAATGTAAAACCGGCTACCCAGAGACCCACATATTCGCACACGTCAGGAAGTGACACCCTCCCCTACACGCACGCACGCACACACGCGCGCGCGCGCGCTTAAAATACCCTCAGTCTGCACGCGAACGTTCTCGTATGTATATTTTCGAACGCGCGGGTGGCGTTCGCGCCGGAACGGGGCGGCGTACGAAGACGGACGGACTGGCGGGCGGGAGTGAAACGGAGACAGGGGATCCGCGCGTTCGAGTGAAACGGCGCGAGCGTGACGTACCTTGCGAGTGGTGCTCGGGCGTCCCGCCGCCGGTCGTGGAACTGTAGCCGGTCGAGGGGTTGCTGTCGCCGCAGCTGCCGCCGCTCGGCCCGCCGCCGCCTCCTCCGCCTCCGTTCGCCGCCGCGACGCCATCGCTCGGCGTCGGCGCAGCGGCGACGCTCGGCTTCTTTTTGCTCAGGTAGCCCTTCTTGAACAGGACGTCCTGTCTCGGCGTCGTGATCCGCGTGTACTCGTCTGAAACAGTGACGGAGAACGTTAATTCGGTCGAGTCTCTCACTCGTTCGCTCGCCTTCTCGCCCACAAATAATGAAAACGTATTCGAATGTGTGGTTTTTTTAACATACATATGCATCTCTCTCTCTCTTTATACACACACACACATGAGAACAACCCACAAAAATAGACATTCGAGAAGTAAAAAAAAAAATTCTTATTCGACATACAAGTCTTTTTAAGGCATTTTTTTATACAAAAAAAACTCCTTCAACTTGTACGCACTTAGTCGGACGCTTAACGAGCTTCTAGATTCCGAAATTAAGAAATTCGACGGCAGGATTTCTCCTGTCGAATCGACTAACTTGAACGTCAAGTGTATGAAAATTCAGAATCGATTGCTATACAGTCCGACAGACTGAATTTACGAGTGGAAGAGTCGAACTCGATGAAATAAACACGCAGAATAAATGGCAGATGACGTGAGAATAACGACTGCGAAATCGATAACTTCCTCACATGTAAAATGCATACGAGGGGTGATCAAAAAGTACGGTGATTTTTTCATTCGGGCAACATAGAAATTATAATCGGCCCGCCTGAAAATATCGCCCTCTCCCGCTTTAAGATTCTTGCCACTTTTCGAAACAACAGTGCAATGCTCGCTGCCGTGTCGCAACGCCTCGGCAGCCCTGTTGCGGTACAAAATGAAACGATTTGTGGAATAGGAACGTCCATTCAAAGCGTCCTGGCGTTCGTCATTCAGTGCTGCTTAATTCGAATCTGACACTCTCCCACCGACCAAAATCACGGCGCGAACATGACTGGAACAAAGACCGTCCGTGTCCGAAACAAAACCCTGAAAATCTGGTGGCCGCTCTCGATCGAGACGGTCCGGTTCGACGAAGTCCAGATCCGCACCGACGCGCGACCCCGTTCTAATTTCCGACCGTCACTCGATCGACTCACTACGGATCTACTCGAGTGTGACGCGATGAACGGACACCGCTCGATAATAGAACAACTCACGGCCGTCGCCATCTTCTTTCCTTCCGGGTTTTTTTTTGGAAAAGTTTCTCCGTCTCTCAGACCACCCTTCGCGCCCACTTCGTGAAACACGACTCTCGTTTAGAAATCGGTTCAAAAGCCACGGCTAAGACCCCAGGACATAACCTCAACATCCGTTCGACGCACAGCGTCGCGGCGCTGTAATTGTAAACTTCAACAGAATAAAACGGTTTTTGATTTTGATTCGTCGTTATTTTCTGTTTGCTATTCCGGTCGACGTTTCGGACGCCGTCGACGCGTCTCTTCGGTCCGAACCGGAGACGAGAGAACATCTTGAAACAGATATCACTTTTCGTCGTTCGTGCAGAAAATGTTTTATGGAAGTCGGGATAATGGCACGTTAGCGTAACGTCTGTATTTATGTGTCTGCATGTCGATGGAAGGACATTCGTGGAAAGATCAATACATGCGAACGCGCTTTCCATACGGTCGTATTTTGTTTTTTTTTTTCCATACAGAATCGTAACAGCCGTCGAGACCGAACGGAACGCGAGCTAAATAAATTATAGTAACAGATTGAAACTGCGGCACTGACTCATAGTGCTTCATATATTTTTAAAAAATAATCTCGGGATTCGCATCTGTCCCTCTCCTACTCTATATTCGATTTCTGTCCGTGGAACGAAAACAAAACCGGTCCGTTCTTTAACGACAGACCGTGCATACTTGTAAGCCGGGGTTCGAGCTCGTGACACGTTGGCAGGCAGCCAGAGAGACTCGGCCGAGACCTTCTCGACTGACCGAACGAATCGATAACGATGCAACGGCTCCGAATTAGTATTTCATATTAAACAATCGACGATTCGTCGTCCGGTTCACGAAACTTCCACGTCTGGGACTCGGGTTCATTTGAAAAAAATCTATTTTTTTTCAAGTCGGTGCGAAAATAATTGCGGTTTTTCTCGTTTTAAGTTCAGCGCAGATTCTTTCCGTCATCGTCATTTTTTGTTGCAGTATCTGACGATACTGAAGCACCTTTGTTCTCCGTGCGTGTCTCCGACAGATTATCATTCTTCTAAACACTCTAGCAATTTCCGACGAGAGAAGATTCTCGATGATCGTGCATCGGCTCAACGCGCTTTCGATGAATTCATTAATTCCGAGACTCCAGAGTTTTACCCCATAAGAATGAACAAACTGGTTTCCCGTCGGGAGAAATGTGCGTGTCTTTATTCTGATCCACGAATATAATTTTTAACTGATATACGAGTCTTTATACTAGATACGTAAGCACCGCAATTATTTTTACACCGACCGTATTTTCGAACATTATTCTGTTTCGTAATAAAAATCACACCGTTCGATTGTTTTTAATCGAGTAAACGGAGAGTTGCACCGATTTTCAAATTAATCAGTATCTCTCTCCTCGTCACACGCATCCATTACGTACTGGCTCCGTCTCCCTTCGTACTGTTATTGAATAAAACACGACACCGTCACAAAGCCTACTCTCTTCACATTTCACGGCAATGACACGGAACGCATCTATCAGTGCAACGAGTGCAACGACTACTCGATTGTATTTTTTAAGAAACAATGTTTCGTTTTCCGCTTCTGTTCTCTTATATGAACATCTTCTATCTTTATCTGCACGTACAATATTATCGTACTGTGTGTATTATTATGCGTGCTATTTGAAAACTAAATGTGATACAAACTTGTAACTGTACCGAAGATTAACTACATTGTCGTTAGTTTGTATGCAGAAAATTAGTGAAAAAAACGCCGTTCCGTGTAAACATAGGCGCGCATAAATTACACATTATCTTATCTGCTTTTTACACAAACGACTGACGGACGGCCGATCTAATTTCACTGTAAACAAGGAACGTGCGCTCGATCGATTATCGATCAATTAATTGCCAATTAGTTTATCGAAACGCACTCGAGATTTGCGCCCGTGCCAAGAGCACACAGATCGATATTTCGATCGATTATCGGCCCACGTCGAGTGGCTCGATGAGATTTAGCGCGCGAATCGCGAGGTTTTCGTTTACAATAAACGAAACGCACGTTTTTAAGTGCTCTCTGTTGTCGGATTTAGAGAAATGCGGTTTTCTATCTCGAGCACGACGAGTCAGAATGTAGGTTCTCTTATTTTTTTTTTAAAAAAAAAACAATATATTTCCGGTACTGTGACTAATCGAACAATGAACATTGAATGATTGTTAAAATAGCAATCGATCGACGATCGACGAAGAGATGTTGTTCTAACTGAAAAGTGATTTAAAGCCGAAAACGATTCTTAAATATATATATATATATATATATATATATATATGTATGTATGTATGTATATTCGACTCGAACAAACCGTCCCGTCTCGCGCATACAAATCGGATCCCGATCGATCTCCAGACGAGCGCAGCTCCGATGCAATTAATTTTCCGCCGGAGGGACTTTCTTCCGTTCTCTTCTATTTCTCATTCCGTAACGGTGAACGCAACGCGACCGCGCTGAATATCGATACAGTGACAACAATCGGACAAGACGGATCGGACCGATCGCACTTCGGGTTCCTCATGACGTGCGATCCGTCATAAATGTCGAACGGCGCTCCGCGACACGAAAACCAATCGAACTCCGCCCACAAAGGAGTCTACTGGAACGTGCGGACGGTATGCTTCCAATTTTCGCACGGAAACGCTTATCGGTCGACCGTTCGACTCTAGCCGGAAAAAAAACACCCGTTAATGTTCGCGTACGAACTCGATATCTATTCATAACCCGTTGAAGATGTTAATTAATATTGTACGTGTGTATGCGCGAGCAGGCTCCGAGCCAATTTCCAATTTACTATTAATATCGAGCGAATCCGCGAGAAAATCGCTCATTATATTCTATTCGACGTCTAAAAATACGGAAATATGTAGACGTTTTACGTAACCGTGCAACCGTGTTCGACTGTCACGTCCATTTGTCATCGGCTGGACAGCGCACGAGATTTCATTGATCTAGTGCGTTCATTGAGAACAAAACACGACGCGTTCGAAGAGCAGTTGCCGGCGTCGATTCCGGTCGAATGTCGGTTCTAAGTCGAGTCGAGGCGGGCCCTGATCGTTCAAAACGACAGAAATAAAGAAGCGAATCGGTCGATGGGCGTGTCCATGGCAACGGTGTAAACAAAAATCGTATTCGATCTGTCAGCAGGCTGTGAGTTTGGTGATTTTTAATATTTAACAAAATATCATAATCGGCCGCCTCGACAACTTTTTCCATATACAAAGATATATTGCAAAAAACACACACATTATCCTGACGATCTTCATCGTTTTATATCAGCGGTGTCTCCGTTCTCCAGTACTAGTTCGAGAAGTCAAACAGTCGTCATCATCTGCCTGAGAACAGCGCACGTGCCGATACCGAACAGCAGAGGATAGACAGCCGATTTAAAATGACAGACATCGCCAGGACAAGGTATGTATAAAGACAGCCAATTATAATATGGAAAACGGGAACTTTATACAGAAATCGATTCGTAAGCGCGACGAACGAATTCGACCGAGTCATAAACGTCCAGCGTTCCCTGAAATAAAATAAAAATGAAACCTTGAACTTTCATTTTTAATCCGCACCCGTCACATCATCTTAATAACACGGCCGCCTATTAAAACGGGCGTACGGCGAACAGACGGCCGTCGTCCTTACTGAAAACTTGTCCGTTTTAAAGTTCGAAAGTTCTCAAACTTGCAGCGTCGTTCGACGCAGTAACACACGAATGTTTCATGTCACGCGCGGCACGTCCGATCGAGTTGTTGTTTTTTTCTCTTACGCGAGTGTTCTGTTACGAGAACGACAGACACGATCTTTCATTCGACGGACGAACGGTGGATTATTATTGTCGATCGAAGTTTGCTTAATACCTGTTTTCAATATGAATGTCCTTTAGGCCGTCCGTTATGAAAACATCTGAGGCCGCTCGATCTATTCCTCTTTTCAGCCTGTGTTTTACTATCGATTCATTGAATTAATATTTAACAAAATTTCATAATCGACCGTCTCGACAACTGTCCACATACGAACATATGTTGGAAAAAAAACACATCGTCCTGACGATCTTTATCGTTTTAGATCAGCAGTGTCTCTGTTCTTCGGTACTAGTCCGAGAAGTCAAACAGTCTTCGGCATCTGCCTGATTAATGATTTTATTGAAGGGCATATTCTGGTAGCAGTCAGCACGGATAAGTGAAGAGCTGTTTTAAAAAAAGCAACTTTTAAGTATATAACTAGTACATAGCCCGTCAAGATAGACAGGAAAATAGAAGTTTATCAGTTTTTACAACGCGCTATATTTAGACACAGAAAAAAACCAAGAACGAAACTCAGTGAATTGAACTTGAAATCCATCCACTGTGAAAATTTCCTCATGCACCGCATTCGCTAGACGGCGGTATACGGCCACGTTGCCGACAAAGTGACGAGAAACGTGTGGATCCTCACTATTAAGAAAAGAAAAACTCGGAGCTTCCGATTTTAGATTAAAATTATAGAACGGCTTCCGGTGTTCGTAAACGAATGGATACGAAGACAAGGACAGAACGTCTGCGGCACGCTCGATGCGATTTTTGTATTCAAATCAAGCCAAATATCATTCGAGTACGCCCGTCTATGTGGACACTTTCTCACGCGGCTGTACGCTGTTGTATTTTTTTTTCTGTACGTCCCTCCAGTGCACTTCTGTGGACCCTCGTCTCGAATACGTGCACGAGTAATCTATTTTAGTTCCCATGAAGACGAACGCTTTTTTTTCTCTTATCGCTAGAGACAAATTCCGTATTAAAAGATAATGAGAAAAAAAATCAGTTCTCTCTGAAAATCGTTTTTTATCTTATCGGGTCGAGTAGGTAAACAAGATGTACATACATATTTACACACGTATATATATATATATATATATATATATATAAATATAAGTATATGTATATACATGTGTTAATTTGACTGTAACACGAGTAAATATGCATATCTAGCACTTCACTGTGAAATCCTTCAGATTATTTCGTTACATCTAATTTTTTTCTGTTTACTTTAACGAGAACTTGTTTACAGTACGGCTGAAATACGCGAGCGCTGCTCGGAGTTTCGATTCGTTTCCGAACCAAAAAAAAAAGAATCCGTCGATTCGACGCGCTGGCGCGATCAACAAGTGTGTGCCTTTACGAGCCGAAGAGTGGTCACCGTCGTATCAGAGGACACAGCAGTAATCGTAGCTGCGATAAATGCAGGCCGACAGGTCCCACTCTGTAAAGATTCCGAACTGAATATTATGAGAAACGCGGACATTTTTCCACTATGTATATATATATCTCTATCTATCCGTCCCGGTGCGTCGACGAGCGAAACGGAGACGCAAATACGAAATGTAACGTTATTAATAACCAACTATCCTTTGCAGATAAGTCAGTAGGTCATGGAAGATAGAACAGAAACAATTTAAATATCGTTTAATGTGTTCGGCTAACAGAAAATCGACGATACCTGCGAAAAACGCAACGTGCGCCGATGAGCGGGATGGAGAATCGACGTTTCGTTGAAAGTCAGCGCTCGCTTTCTGTCTTAAAAAGACTATTGTGCATATTCAGCGCTGCCTTTATTAAAAAAAAAAATCTTTATGAAAATAATTATACAGGAGTTTTATCAGACAAAGATAATACTGTACTTGATAATGGAAATCTATAAAGGTGTCCTTTATAATTAATTGATTACATATATGTATATATATCCTTTTACACTCAAAATAGGATATACAGAAAAGTATCTACTGTTCAATCTTCTATCCGAAAAGAAGTATACGAACTGCTGTGACGGAATTATCAATCTGCAAGTATGAGATTATTCGTGAGAAATCCTTCCTCGTTCGTCCTATCGCGTAAATAAATCAAACGTTTTATTACAACGGCAATGTTACAGCGTCTAAATGAACTGCGGAACTCTTCAACGATCGTTCTTCAATCGCATCATATTCTCGGCGCGACTTTCATGTAGGGAACACGACGGCAAACTCGTCCCGTCGATCGGTCTGTCAGCGTGCGTTCGATGTACGTCTCCGACAATAATTATAATTTATATTAAAGTGACGCAGTGACACAGCGCACGGTATTTACGAAACAATGCAATAATAGCTCGACCGATTGTAATTGGGACGGGTGTCGCTGTAATTGTATCTAATTAGAAACGAAAGAAACATTTTAACTGGTAAACAGCGGTCGCACATTTCACTGCGATCGACGTTCCGATGTCGCGCGCAGCACGTCCGATCGAGCTGTTTAGTTTTCAGCGAGCGCGTTCTGTTCGAAGAACAACGGACACGACATTTGGAGGATTTTTTTTTAATTTTATCGAACCGTGTCTACAAGATATTAGTTTCGATTATAATAAAAGTATAACGAATAGTTTACTTCTGCCAGTTTAAGTCTCTGATTTGTTGTACGCAACTTTTGAACGTTCACGGACCACCGGAAATAATTTCAGCGGCACATTGAAGTACAGTGGAATGTAATTCGTCCGTACTGGTAATCGGTGCCTTGACGATCGCAGCATCCCTGTTAAAATGCGCATAAACAACAATTAACAACGATCAGTAATCGATCGTTGACAATTCTTGGACACGAAAACGATGTCAGTTTGTCGATTGGGTAACAAATTGATTTGTGGAAGGGGATTTAGCTCGAGTGCCAGAACTGCATTCAGTTGATATCCCGATTTTTAAAAAAAATATTCTCAAAAATACACAAACACTCTCTCTTCCAGTCCTACCTTTCGATTTGAATATCTTTTTTTCGATTTCGCATGTAAAACATTCGCGCTTCTCCTCTGAAACATCTAACCACTATTTCTATCGACTTTTTAGGCAAATGCATGAACCAGAGAATACCATATATATATATATATATATATATATATATAAACACATAAACAAAATCGCAATCTGTTCTCTTTCTGTCTCGTCTTCTCCCGCACGAAACGTTTCCATATCCGACACGATCGATCGACGAACTGAACTCGTTACCTAATCCCATCTTCTATCCGGATTACACTCGGGAACGTCGGTCCGGAATCGTGTTCGACGCCGTCGACTCACTAATGCGATTACCGCGTTCGCGCTGTATAGATTATTTTGACGATTTTAATCGTGCAGAAGTATGTCAAGCGTCCGCACGAACTGTACATGGAAATATGTAAAAGATACGGAGGATTCTCTCTCTGACGAGACTTTCGATCGAATTTCGATCCTCGCCCGTCGAACTACAATTAATTACAGTCGAACGTGAATTACATGTCTCGATCGACGGCGTTTCGTCGATCTAAACATCCGTTTATGAGACAGATTTAAATTGAGTTTTACGAGACAGATATTTCCGTTTTCCCGACTGCTTTTCTCACTCTTGCCGAGACCTCTAAACAATCGTCTAATAAAAATATGTTATAACTGATTACTAATCATATTTAATTGTTGTTTATAAGTATTAAGATGGCCGTGTCCTCGATAAATAAACAAATAAAACAAGTCAGACGTCGACCGAATATTAAAAAATCTAGTTATCTAAAATTCAATCTATGTTTCGATAATGTAGCAAACACGCATCGAAATGATGACTAGATCTTTTGAAAGATTAAAAATCGAGACTAACGAACAGACATTTCTATTTTTCGAAATGACCGTTTCACTCTCCACACAAAAAGCGAACATTTTTCTAAACAAGATGTTTTACAATTGACTACTGATCATTTTTCATTGTTATTTATGCGCGTTTCGATGACGGTGCCATCATCTTCACATAAACATGATAAAGAATATTGTAAGATTTCAATTTCTGTCTACAATTCCGATACATACAGTATTTGTTGTGGATCTAACGCCATTTTCTGTCAACTATACCGCTATTTTATATATATATATTATCAACAATTTACGAATAACCTTGGCCTAATAAAAACCAACGATAAAGAGGAGCGGTCTGATCTTTGACCGTTCGATGAACGCGACAGAAACGTCGAGATTTTCGTTCCTTCACTACAGTTTCACTTATCGATTCGTATTTTTTCCCGTGTACACACACATTGTACGCGCGCGTGTATAAATATATTATTTCCAATAAAGTGCGTGATCCATCTCGAGCGAGCCGACGCGGCGGACCGAATGTGGGACAACGCTCTCGGCGTTGACGCTCGCAATTAGCGATAAGGCCGCGTGTATTTTTTGCGTCAGCCTCTGACCTAACACCTTCCGGCGGCTAATCGGCGCTGTGTCTCGGCGAAACGTTACTGACGGATCGAAATACGGACAAATCGAACGTGTAACGAAACAGAACGGTAAGCTGTTTGTTTCTTCGAGATTTTACCGCCGGCGACAAGTGGATCGAACGGCGGTGCGGTTGTTCTTTCGTCGAATCGCGCAAATTATAACTGTACCCGTCAGGCCTATCGGATCAAATCTAGATCCTCACGTAGTGCCTATTTTTTCTCTGGAAAATTCCGAACGGGAGATTGAAAAAAATACAAATATCTTTTCCGACACATCGAACCCACTCAGAGTGTAAATGAGTGAAACAAGGATGGAAATACGAAATGTAATGTTCGCGAATAATTAACAATCCGCGTCGGCAGCGCGTCGAAAAAATTAAACTGATTATGACAGATGGAAAAGGATAAATCGACTACCGCACAATGTGTTAGAACAGTCAAGAAATCAATGATACAATGAAAAAATACATTTTGTATAAAAGATACAGATTGCGAACAAAAAATAACGCGCTGATGAGCGAGATGGAGATTTGACATTGCGTTTAAAATCGAATACCGCTCTCTGTCTCAAGTAAACAGTTTGTATTTTCAACGCTACCTTTATTGAATTTTTTTGTTTATCAAAATATTTACAGAGATCTCATATTAAAAATAAGATAAAACTGTACTTAATAATGAAAGCTTAAGGTCTTTCCTTACTATATATATATATATATATATATATATATATATATATATATATATATATATATATATATATATATATATATAAAAATCAGGAATACTTGAAAAATACATTTGTGTTAACGAACAAGATAGATATTTGGCATTTTGTCAACACTGAAATCTCCCTGTCTGTAATAAACAAGCGTTTTCAGAGCTGCCTTCATTAAAATTTTATTGCATATAAAAATATTTGCACAGATGTTAAATTAAAAAAAAGATAAAGCTATATTTAATGATGAAACCCTATAAATCTATCCTTTACAAATATACACACTCTTTCTCGATTTATTCCGAAAACACGGTATTATCAGTCCATGTTTATAATGTCGACTAAAAGTGTTTAACACTAAGATAGTTAATTTATTATCTTATAAATTCCTTGTACGGATTCCTTTCTTAATCGCATATTTTTTGATTTAATAACAAATTTCTACGAGTACTAGATAAATTTAGAAATAAGAGTAAAATAAAATGAAACGAGAGGCGAGGAGCAATTCTGTCGCGTTTGGGGAAAACAAAAAATATTAAAAAGACTTTCGAACCGACGTGGTGCCAAGTCGACTTGACTGGACGTTTTAACGTCTACGATAGGGGACAGGGATGAGAATGCCGTGTACGTCCCCCGTACGACGAACGCGAGTTCATCTGCGAATGCACGAGCGTGCGGTCGCGACGGGGAGCGATGGCGTAGGCGTCGGTGACACGCGGCGCGCTGCTCGCTCGCACTCACCTTCGTTGAACGTAATCTTCGGCTCGCTCGTCGTGCTGTTCGAGCGGGAGCTCTTGTACTTCTCGCCGTTGTGCTGGTAGTGGTAGTTCCGGTTTCGCGTGGGCGTCGACTGACTAGAATAATTGCTGTACTTGCTGTACGTGCCGCCGTAGTGCGCGCCGCCACCACTGCTACGCTGCTGGTAGTAGTGCGGCCTTCCATTGTGCGTCCGGTGGTACGGATACTCGCCCCTGTACGTCGACGTGTTCTCTTGACTCTCCTCTTCCGTGTCGCTCGGTACCTCTGCAACGAAACGGACGACAATGAAGATACGGAGGAACGAACAAAGACGTCGCCGTCGAACGATCGTTCGACTGACGCGGCGGTCGGGTCGGTTTCGTCGACGAGCGAGATCTCGTCTACAGACGAATCGGAGTCTCACAAAACACAAGCACACACACATGTATACATTGTGCATTGTTTGTACGACGTGCGAACTTTAATAGAAAGATATTATACATGTAGGTATGAATATTCGTAGGTTTTGAATGAAACGGACGATTATTCAAAACATTTAAACTTGATATTCAGTTCTGTGAACGGTGATGTATCTCTGAATTTCAAAGAAATGAAACGTAACACTCCAGAGGTGGTCAGTAATATCATTCGAAAAACAGATAGATTCTAATTAATCAATCGTTTCCATAAACGAGCCGTAACTGAGAGGACAAGTCAAGCTGTGAAACTAGATTTTAACAGTGAAAAAGTGAAAACATCTCATGCTACGGACAACATTTTTATAATCAACAAAGCGCGGTTGCTATGGAATAATATTTTGTTTTGGATAGTATGTATGTATGTATGTACGTGTATATATATATATATATATATATATTTATATATATACACGTATTGTAAACTGTTTTGTTTTATAAATATATGATGTAGTTCTGATTCTGATGCTCATGAGAAGCATCAAGTTCACTCGAATTGTGTTCAGAATCTGAGCTCAAACATTATTTCATAGAACTCTTGTTTCAAATACTAAAAGTATGATTCTTGTTAAGTACGAAAAAATTATATATATATATATATATATATATATATATATATATATATATATATATATATATATATATTATAATTCGAGTAAATAATACTTTTCTACGTAGCCTTTTCAAATGTAATTGGGTTTATTAACGATCGATACGGAGGACAGGAAAAACTAATAATTGGATAATATGAGAGAGAGAGAGAAAAAAACAAGTACAGAGGCAGAATTGGATAGAGTACTCGTTAGTTTACCAAGTCGTCTGTCACTGAATGGATTCGTAAACATTGTCCGTTTGTGCTCGATACGTGTAATCCGAGACTGAAACTCGTCAGCAATGAGAGTACGCAATAGTAAGACGACAGATGATGTGGCAAACCGACATGTTCCGTACGATCAATGAAACGCACGCACACGGCCTCGCATCGCGCATTTTCTCGTGAACAGGAAGTGTACGCGAGTCATTTGTTCGTTAGAGTTGCGTGTCGTTGTTACGGACTCGCGTGCCGTCACGTGTGGACGAACGCGGTCGAATCGACGTGTAGCGGCTGCGCCGGGAGCCGCAAGCAGCTGCAAGTCTGATCGTCCCGTCGGGCCGCGTGCAGGAAAAAGGAACAAACGCGGCGAAGGGGGCGACGCCGCCGTACGAAACGTTCGATCGAACGCGGACGCCGTTAGTTCCATTCGGAATATCTGCTCGAGCACAGATTCAGAACACAATTCGAGTGAACTTGATGCTTCTCATGAGCATCAGAATCAGAACTGCATCATATCTTTATAAAACAAAACAGTTTATAATAGTTTGTGCCGGTGCTCTGTCAGACAGATCTATCGTTTTTTATCGACTTTCGGCGCTACTCGTCGCTTTTAGTTAGACGTTACCGTAGACTATTTTCATAGTAGGCGTTTGGTCACGGTGACGCTGCATTCGGTTGCTTAGAAACGCGTTTTGTTGATTATTAATGTGACGACAACAATAAAACAGTCATAGAACGCTGCGAATAATGTTATAACTGCCCAATATCTATCTCTATATCTCGCACACATACATATGTACACGTATTATATATATATATATATATATATATATATATATATATATACGTATATGCATACATACTATCGAAAACAAAATATTATTTCATAACAACCGCGCTTTGTTGATTATTAGAGTTTTGTGCGTAGCATGAGATGTTTTCGCTTTCTCACTGTTGAAATCTAGTTTCACAGCTTGACTTGTCCTCTCAGTCACGTTTCGTTTATGGAAAAGATTGTTTAATTAGAATCTAGCTGTCACGGAAACCGGTTAAATTCGACGTCTCAATTGAACTATTTTCTCCGTGCGATTTTTCTGTCCATTCGCACACGCTGCTATCTAAACGCGCATCTAAAGCGACAATCGAAGATGCCCGACAGAGTGATTCATCGAATACGTTCGAACAGAACAAGAGTTCGTCGTCCGTGAAGAAATATTTATTTTACAGTCTCGTATGAAGGTTTCGAGCGGAACATTTTCCATCGGACAAATGAATACAATAACGACAGCGCTGCATATCTAACATATGTTCGGTTCGATTAAGGGCGAGGATCCGTTCTCCCCGCATCGCGGAACCGTCTCACGGCACACGGACCGAGCGCGTGCGGCGCTCGCTCAGATCGATTCCGAGGAACGCGTCCCCGTCGTCGGCCGAGGGCACCGCGCAAAGTCCATCCGCGAAATGCGACGGTCCGACGACGGACGCTCCGCAAATAATCGTCGGACGTCGCGGTGTCACAGATTCGTACGCGCCGGGCAACGGAAACGGACTCGGAGACAATCGGTATATTTAGAAATGTGCATTTATTTATCTCTCGGCGTTCGCTTGTGTGTGTGTGCGCGCGATGCATTGTCGCGAACACACAGAGTCCACTTTCTACGCGATGCGAGCAAAAAACGGTCGGGTCTTTTATTACGGATCTAATTATAGTGTGCATGCGAGGAGACGCGCATAGGTGAGAATTCAACACACACACACACACACATGCACGGTGTGTGTGCATACGGCGGTATTGTACAAATCGTGTCGGAGCGTTTCGTTGTTTGCGTGTTTTGTTTGAAATTCTGCACGTATCTGCGCGCAGTGCGAGCAATAAATAAAGAGACGAGCGACGACAGTATTTTAGAATCGGCTCCATTATTTTGTTTTCTTTAGCGGGTAGTTCAACGTCCTCGGATGCTCGCACTTCTCATCCTCACTGCGCTGTGTTCCTCTACACATACGCACACACTTACATGTCAGATGTACGAATCGATTCGGTGTCTTTTTCATATAAAATCAATGTTTATTTACGGAGAAATGGAATAAATTCCATTCCTCGAAGCACCGTCCCGTTTCTATTGTGCGACATATTATATACATACATATATATATATATATATATATATATATATATATATATATATATATATACATATACAAACAGAAATATATAATTGTGTTGACTTTCGCATGAATGTCATTAATTCAAGTATTGTTCAAAAACTGAACACTCACACGCATTACTGTCTCATTCGAAGATAGTGCGCGTGACCTAATCAACGGTTTATGGGCGGTACGTTCCGTGAATACGTTGCGAAATTATTAAAACATCAGTGAAAGAGCACAGTGGAAGTCAGAGAGTCCGTCCGTCGAACGTCGGAATGATTCCTGGTCGATAACTAGGAATCATTCCGGTCTGTTCGTCTTAGTGAGTAACTGTCGGTCGTGTGTCCGATGAGAGTGGATGTTGAAGGGTGGCGCACGGTCGGAAAACCGGCGCGACGTTCGAGATTGATCGTCGGACTGTACAGAGGAACCTGTCCCTTAAAATCGCCAGAGGGATGAATTTAGCAACAGTGGCGGAACTGTGTTGCTGAAAAGTCGTTTCTCAGCAAGCTGTGGATCGCGTTCCTGTCACTGACGTGAAACGATTCCCGGATCGAAAATCGTCGATGAATCGTTTTCGACTGTCCCGATTCTAATCGCTCCGATCCTCAGTAAGCTGTGTGTTGCGTTCTTGTCGCTGATGCGAAATGAACGGAACGAGCAGGCTGCAATAATTTTACCCGCTGAAACTCCATGCGAAAGCGGCACCCCGTATCGCTCGGACGACACGACACTCTGCGTTCGTTGCGCGTCTTCGCTCCCCGTTTCCGCGACGACTCGATCGTAATTTCCACCGATGACAGGTAATAATTGCTGCCAGTCGGCGGCGCAAGGTCTCCGGTCCGGCGAGCGACAGAAACGGCGCGATGCGGCGACACGGCGCGCCGTGTCCATTGGACTAGGTCAGTTATCGAACTTACGAACACCGTAAATGTGTTCGCGGTCGACGAGCGGGACGGGGCGGAGCGAGACGGGGGCGGCGAGGTCGCGCGAACGAACAGCATGCATGCAATTGCGATATCGAAATGTGTCTCGGTGCATGCGGTCGGACGGAACGCGCGGATTTCGTTCGTTCGGGCTGACGAGCGGAGGAGACACTCGACGCGCCGCGCAACCGTCGCAACGGATCGCCATCGCCGGTCGCACGTTCTGCGGAACGAGCGAGACGGAGCGACGCGGCGAAACGAACGAGCGAGAGGGAATCGCTTCGCATCAGCGACAAGGACGCGATCGACAGCATACTGAGAATCGAATTCTTCACAAGGGTCCAGTCGGACCACGTAGACCTCGTTTTTGTTTCTAAATTTCGTACTATGGAAAGAGCACCGACTGAATTCGCAGCCTTAATAATCACACGGAATCGAATATCGAAAATGTATCGAAGTCGCACACGGAATTCATTTCTGTTTCTGAATTTCACGGCAACGCGTGGAAACAGTTTTTTCTGTACGTTGCGGGACGGGCGTACAATTCGTTTATGAAGCTGCATTCGATTACTGGCGTTCGCGTAACCGAGCGAAGCTTGAAATAGGAATGAAAATCGACATCCAGTATGTCACTCGACCTCAAATTGGTACTTGAACACAGTTTTGTGGATGAAAATCCGGCCAAGAAAACAATAAGAAAGAAAACGTAACAGGACAATTACTCCTTGGACCACCCCCCGGACACTAACCCCCCGTTTAAAAACCATCGGTATGAGAATAAAAACTCTTTAAAAAAATGTCATCGACACGACAAACAATGGATACAAAAATTTATTTGACAAAATAAATGTTTTAAAGAAATTTGCCAAAAAGAATTAAAAAAAATTAAAAAAAAATTATTTGATAACAGAATATGGATACAAATTTGAAATTATACTAACACCTTATATGCACATTTTGAGATACAGAGAGAGAGAGAAATCAATTACTTTTAAAATATTGAAATCTCTCAACAGAAAATGTAGTTTTATATTATTATTTAAGACTATACTAGAACCGACATATATATATGTGTATATGTAATATTTCAAGCTGCATTCCTCGCGCACAGTTTTCAAACTGTGCTAAAACACTGATTTCTTTCACCCGCTTCTAATAATAAACACCAAATGGAAATCCATTATGTGATAAAAGGAAAAGAACGCATTAAAACGTACAACCGCTACAAACATTTGTAAACACACACAAAAACACGTTCGAAAAAAGGTGCGTGTGCGTGCGTGTGCGTGTGCATTAGTAGGCAGAGGTATGCGCGGATAATCTGTAAGTGTTTTGGCACGGGCCGCCGCCCGTCCGCGGAGGTGTCACGATCGCGCGCGGCGGCGGGGGCGAGTTATTGACACCGTTTCTGAGTTTGTTTCCGGAGAAGGAAATCGTGCGTCGGGGTCTCGGCTCCGGTCTAAATTAGAGCCGGTAATGCGGCCGCCCGTCAGCTCGAGCCGACAAAATAACATCTTCAACTCTGAACTTTCGGATTGTTGCGCTGCACACGGATCGATATCCGCTCGTACACACGCACACACACGTTCTCTCTCTCTCTCACTCACTCGTGCACACACACACACATGCACGAACGCCTGCATGCTGTCCCGAGGTATGCAGATGCACGCGTTCGCAACGGTGTCGCCGTCGCGATCGACGCTAGAGGAATCCGACGGCGGAAAATTACTCGGCAGTGCTCCCGGTGCCGGACTATTGTCGCGTCGACAGATTTAATGGCGCGGCGAGGATTCCCGCGCGTCGATCGCCGTCCGTTTCGAAACTGCGGCGCGTCCGCGCGTATTTAGAGCATCGGTCGCAGGTCTGTGCGCTGACACGTCGACGGTCCCGGTTTTGGGGCACGTCGTGACGATTAGAAGCCATCTTGTCGAAACGAAAACGTCTTTTTCGATTGTATTTTTTTCCTTTCCTAGTCATGTTTTCGACGCGTGTTTGTTACATAAACAGTTGTCTGAACAACGATAGTACGTCATCACCTCGGTAGCTAGATTTTCGAACGTTCGATCGCCGTTTCAGATGTTCAGATGTTTAAACGATAAACTACGCCAGCCTACTACTCGATAATGCATTTTTCTTTCGGTTCTAGGGCAATTACCTCCTGGACAAAACCCCCCGGACAATAATCCCTCCGAAAATTAACCCCCCGTGTAAAGAAACCGGACATTAACCCCCGGTATAAAAATAAAAACCCTGTAAAAAATGTTCCTCGACACGACAAACGATGGATATGTGGTCGGCCAAGTCCGACTTACACCGGTCTACACATATATCCTGACTTATAAAATTGAAATGAGATCGCCTTAACCCACACGCTCGTCCTCACTGTTATCTCAATTTCGCGGATCGTCTGTTAATCGATCGTCGTGAAAGTCGAAGGCGGGTCAGCCGCAGCGCCAGAACTGTATCGAACCGGGTTTCTAAATGTCATACCCGCGCGCTGTTCGACGGATTTCGTGACGCTCGGTCGACATTCAGCGGTGGAACAACGATACGAATCGCCGAAATTGTATTTTAAGACGAGTGCACACGTGTCTGTATGTTTGTCGAACGCAGATTTATCGTCAAATATGTGTACAGAGATACGACGCACACATTGATATCCATCGCTGGTGCCCGAAAGTGTGTGGAACTTTGAGGGCAAACACACTGACTAGATACCAATATCTCGATTCATGTTTGTTTACACATTTCACACAGATTGATACGACGGGGTGTAACTATGTTCCCAGACGATTTCATATCAAATTTTTTTATTTACACACACACATTCATATATATATATATATATATATATATGTATGTGCACAGGTGTCGTTCTAGAATGGCAAATCTGGCAATGTTTAAGAGTTTAAGATAACACACCAGCCAATGTTTGTACAATAAATGTTTTACTGGAGTCTTTTCGCACGTGTAATACAATGTTTACCGGTTCGATTTTCCTGCAACCTGTAAGAAGACGACCCACTGTTCGATCGAATAAAGATAGAAAGAGACGGTACGTTCACACAATCCACGTGCTTGGAATGTGTCTGCTGTAGACAAACAAGGAACGAGCAGATATGTAATTTTTCGGTCGTGCGATACGCAGACATCTTGCTGCTCCCGTTTAAGGAGCGGTGGGCCGACGAAAATCGGCACGGTCGGTTTTCGTAACGTCCGGTCACACGCGGAATTCGTTTTTGTTTGTGAATTTCATATTCTAATCTTCGGCTGTTTCTCAGGGCCTGCTCGATATTTTTTCATTTCATCGGTTCGGAATGATTCCTAGTTATCGACCAGGAATCATTCCGACGTTCGACGGACGGACTCCCTGACTCCACTGTGTTCCTTTACTGATGTTTTAATAATTTCGCAACGTATTCACGGAACGTACCGCCCGTAAACCGGTGATCAGGCGACGCGCACTGTCTTCGAACGAGACGGTAGTGCGTGTGAGTGTTCAGTGTTTGAATTATACTTGAATTAATGACATTGCGAAAGTCAACACAAACACGAACATCCGTGTACATATGTGTGTGTGTGTGTGTGTGCAGATAACATGTTGAGGTAGAAACGAGCAAATGTACGTTTAATATGTCAAGATATGCGGATATGAGAACGTGCAGTGGCAGTAATAACTCTATTATCAAGCGCTTTTATTACATAACCGACGTCGTCGACAGTTTTTATCATCGGACGACGACGACGACACCGGTACGTTTTTTCCACGCCGTTGCATGCACTAATCGGAATGGAACATGTGCTGCAGATAGTGAAACACCATAGATATCTTCTTGTCCGCACATAAACACATATTCATAATAAGTCGTGTGTGTGCGTGAGTCCGATTATGGTTTGAAAGAGGCGTACGAGAACATTACGCACGTTTCCTTGAAATGAAATAATGTATGCAAGCACTTGCGATACAAGTGATTAGGGGAGACCGGGACTAGTCGAGCATAGGGGCAAGTAGGGCCACTCAGATTGTTTCTAACACTATGCGGTATCTCTCCCTATCTCTCTCACACACACTCTACATACGGTTTCTGTCCGTGGAACGAAAACAAAATCGATCCGTTCTTTAACGACAGACCGTGCGTACTTGTAAGCCGGGGTTCGAGCTCGCGACACGTTGGCAGGCAGCCAGAGAGACTCGACCGAGACCTTCTCGACTGACCGAACGAATCGATAACGATTCGACGGCTCCGAATTATTATTTCATATTAAACAAACGACGATTCGTCGTCCGGTTCGCGAAAATTCCACGTCTGGGACTCGGGTCCTCGAAAAGAATCGGTGTCCTGGTAGAAAATCGAGCCGACACTCGATTTTCGACCAGGGATTCTTCGGTGCGGACCGAGACGAGTGACGACGCGATCGTCATCGGACATTCCGTCCAGGCACAGGAAGATCTGCCGTGTCTCAGTGCCGCGCATTGCACCGAACGGGGACGCGTCGAAATTCCCCGCGTCCGACGTCCACGTCGCTCGCTCCCGTCACCTCGCATCACTGTACTGTGTGTTTTCTGACGGCCGTGACACGCACGTTCGTCGCGGCCGTCAATGGTTCCCGCAAACTGACACCGAACGCCCGTACGCTCACGCGGTCCATTGTTCGTTCGTCGTGAGGAAGTTCGACGGAGCGCCCGATCCGACGGGCGGCCGTCTGTTCCGTTGATTGCGTTTTAATCATACGTTACAGACTTTTTTTAATATCATTACGGATGCATAACGCTGTACCGGTCGCTTCTACCATCCGCCCTGCCGCTGTATTGTATACGATAATGTGACATTTTCCCATCGGGTCATGTGATTGTTGTATCGGAGCACGCGAAAACTATTAAAATTCGATTAAAACATAAGTCGGATGATGCTGCAAATACTGAAAATCGAATAAGAACGGCACAACGTCGTCGTGCTCGCTGCTGTTGTTCTGTGGAGCCGTGCCAACCGATTGGCCGAGATATATGATGTTTTCGAATGTTACGGTTGGCCGTTAGATATCATTAAACGAGGAAGAAATATTCTAATTCGAAACGGTTATTTGATTCGATAAAAACGTAAAGAGTTGATTTTCACACCTAACATTTTGTGGTAAAGAAGATAAGAATGCCGCAACGCTCAGACGGCCAGACGCAGAGAAATCTGTCATTCAGAACTGTCGAAGAAATGAATTTCACTGCAGTGTACTCTACGAAATTGAAAATTATAAATGAATTAATTTAATTCATCGACGAATTTCACAGCACTGCACTCTAACCAATTCGATTCTCAGCAAGCTATGGATTGCGTTCTTGTCGCTGATGCGTAAACAGACCGACGAAATCGAACAACATCGAGCAGGCTCTGAGAAACAGTCGAAGAGATATGAGTGTGACGTTTAGAAATAACGCGAATTCCGTGTGTGACTTCGATGCATTTTCGATATTCAGTCCCGTGTAATCGTTTTTCTTTTTACTCGTTTGAGAAACCTACCCGTATCGCAATACAATTCTGACGCTGACTGGATTCGCTTTCGCAAAAGAATCGTCTCTCGCGCCACATTTCCCTGCGGTCCGTGGACTTGAAAGAGGATTCGGCCGTGAAACTATTTGAATCGTCTCTCGAGTGCCGAGCAACGAGAAACATCAGAATGGTTTTGAACATTTCCATTCGCCCAACATACAGTATCAACAAACGACATACATAAACGTACACATACATTATACAGCCATAATTGAGTCAACACTTAGGTGAGGAATCAAACACAAACACGCGACAACAAACGCAACCATTATATATTATATGATTGTACCAACATGCAGATCAATAAATTTCATTTTTATTTTTTTATTTTTTTATTTATTTACTAAGCACCGAGCTTCCACACACACACACTCCACGAAGATAACAGAAGAGAATCGTCGTCGACCAATGGGAAAAGATTCACACATATCGCACGCTTCATCGGAAATAATGAAAATAGAACGTTTCTGCTTTCAGTGAGCGACCGTTTTCCATCGTCTTTCCTTCAGTTAATTATGCGTGAATAACATTTATATTAATTTTCACATAATGTAGCCGTTTGTTATTTAGCAGCGGTCTCTCAATGGAAAAAACTACCGACCAACATTCCTTCATTAGATAAACATTTCAGTGAGAAGCTGTTTGTCTTGGCACCATTATCTACCATCGCCTCGACAAATATACATATTCTCCACACGCACACATACACACAAACATACATACATACATATATATATATATATATATATATATATATATATACACACATAAATGTAAATATATATTCTGTATAATTTGGCAACAAATGAAACGAAATTAATCTGGGTTAGTAAGTACGGCGAGATAACGTTCGCGCTATGTCCACACTTTTTTACAATCTCGGTGTGGCATTTTTTCTCCTTAAAAAAAAACAAATCGTGGATTTTCGCTGATAAAGAACGTCGCCGAGTGTAAACGCAAGACCGGCGCGCAGCGACGAGATATCCGCGTACACGGAACATCTTCGTTCTTCGTCGAGAGCACCGACGCACCCGACGCGATCTCTCTCCCTCCCCCGCTCGCCGAACAAATCGGCCGCGACGCGTTCGGCCGTCTTACAGCGTTCGCAGAGTGCATCCCGCCGTAATTAAGTCTCGGATCGCGTACGCGTTCACCTGCGACAGCGGCGGATCGGCACGGCGTTCGAAAAGACGAAACGGCGCTGCAATAAATCCGAATCGCGCGACGACGCAATCTTCGATGAATTTCGACGGACGGAACGGCGTTTCGGTTGCGCGCGCGTTTTTTTTTTGTAAAAAAACAGCGATGCCGCCGCGGCCTGCTATTCTTAGAGCGCGAAATGCGAATACAGCTATTTTCGATTTCTATTTATAGACAGCACGTGTTTTCGTTTTTAATTGTTCGCGGCGACACGCTACGGAGTGCGTTCGTTCTCTGTCACAATCTCGACGAGCGCACGAACATCACTGCGATCGTAAAACTCGCTCACACGACGAATACAAAGTACTGAATCGTTACGAAGTCGACGTACAGTTTAAAACATCAATAAGTTCCGGCCTGCGGAGGACGGAAACGGTTTGCGAAATCGTTCTCGCAGATTCACTCGATGTCTGCAGACAGTTTCGAATTTCAGCAATCGATGGATCTTGATCGCGTTATGACAAGAACCATGTCACTTCCCTTAACCCTTTATGTATTGGCGAGACTTCAAAGTTCCATAAACGTGAAATGATATTAAATTATCGACGAATCATCATCCATCTAACAAGACCGCCATGTCCGAAATAGAAATACTCGTCAAAAATTCACGTACTTTTTGTTTAGATGCTATTATAGAAATTGCATCGATCCACTTTTGCGCTCTAATTAATTCAACAAGCGGACGGTTGAAATAATAATAAACCGTTTATCGAAGGAGATTTAAATAAATAAACAAGTATCTATATGTCTCGATTGAAAGGCTGAAAATGGGAATAAACCGGACGGGTGTGCCGGATAAAAAATCGATTCACCACCTCTTTCGACGGCACAAAAATTCATATCTGATTACAAAGCGATAGAGAATTGAGAACTGTCATTGTGGCTAATAAAATCACTTTCACGAATGAACTGTTTCTCGACGCGACGAGCCACATGAAAACTTAATACGATTTATGGGACGAAACAGGAATTCTGTTGTGAGGTCAGATTTCAAAAACAAGAAGACCTTCCGACTTATCTAATATGATTACATTCGAAACAGACATAAACAAACGTTTAAATAATACCAAAAAAAAAAAAACAAAACAAACAAAAAAAAAACAAAAAAAACTATTTTGGTAACCCATCAAGTGAGCTAAATATAACAAACGTTTGAAATGCCAACTATTGTTTTTTTCTCATCGTCCATGGCACACGTCTTACTCATTGTTTTACGATTTGTTTTAACATGACAGCGTGCGTTGATTTAAAATATATGTTTTTATTTCTAATCGAACCGATGTTCCGTTGTTTTTTACATCTTTCGAAATCCTGACAGAAGACAAATCGTTTACGATATCACTCACACATCCTCTCTCTCTCTCTCTCTCTTTCTCTGTGAATATAATTTGTTTGGCCGTGTGTGTGTGTGTGGTTATTTATATACGAGTGCATGTTTTTTTTACAATATAATCTCGATGCGCGCACCGGAATGTTGAACGGTCACGCTCGGCCATCCCCCTGACATTTCGTCCGACGGCTGACGAACAATCGGTGTTCAGAACACACTGAAACGGACAGGTGAGCTGTCCGGAAGTCGTCTGTTGAATGAAACATGTGCGCGCGCGTATGACTCCCCGTTTAAAAATACACGCCGCGCGGCGTCGGCCGCGCGGGGGTGGAACGAGATCGCATCCGCGTTAATCGCGCGCCGCGCTTCGATTCTTTCGGGATCGTTCGCGCGTCTTCCCGCCGGACCGTCCGCCGAGCCGCGCCGTCGATCCGTGGACCCGGATTGCGTAAGCGCTCGGCGAGTACGCGCGCACACGCGGTCACATGCCCGCTGCTCCTTCGTCATCGCTGACCGTGATGGTCACAAGACGATCGCCGGCCGCCGACCGCCTGACTAACAACCACGTGCTTCGGACGATTTTAGATTATTTTTATTTTCGAATCTTGATCGCGCGGCGGACGCATCCGCGGATCTCGTGCGCGACGGCGCCTCCGTCGCGCCGATCTCTCCTGTCCGCCGGGTCCGACGATGATACACTCGAGTACGGCGGGATACGACGCGTTGCGGATTCGGGCACTCGAACACGGCTTACGGTACGGAAAATACGTGCTGCAGGGGTGTCGCGGACGAATATATCGTCGTGCCACTGTCCAAACGTCTCGAGCGACGGGTAACGTTCGATAAGACGGTTATATTCGAATTGAATGACTGAATCTGATCAGGAAGTCTAAAAATGCCGGCTGTAGGTCGATGGGATCAAATCGTACTCTTAATCAGTCGTTTGGGATTCGAGAGAGCGTCGACAACCGACGTCATTATCGCCCGAACACAAATACAAAATCAAAAGCGTTCGAATCGTCCGTCAATTCGAGCGCAAAATGTCTGAGTGCCAAACTCTATAACCAAACAATTCAAAAGTCAGCTGCTCTCAGAAAGAGTTAAAATACACACAATATCGGGACCGGCTAAGTATCTGATCTTGATTGGACAAAATTTAGAATAAGAAAACTACCTAAAAATCCTAAACACAACACATTCAAAAAAAAACTATGAGGTAACGAAGGTATTGTATGAAACGCGTTAAAATAAGACTCAATGCTTAACAACCAATCGTACCCGTTTAGAAACAAATGATATTTCACAAACGAATTATGTTTTCATCACTATAAATACATATATATATATATATATATATATATATATATATATATATATGTAGGATTGGAAGAGGCCGAGGATAATTTGATGAGTAACTAAGGGCAACGTGACGACAAACATTATTATGATTATTATTGAGGTATTGTTTTTTTTTTGGTGAAAAATAAAGTTGTCTTTTTGTATTCTGTTGTTTAAATTAATGACCCTATATATATATATATATATATATATATATATATATATATATATATATATATATATATATGAAAAAGACCTGATTTTCGTACAGACAGCGTAACGATATTGTCAAACATTCCACTTTCTTCGAATATCACACTGTTCCTACACTGACATTGTCTCGAAAATATTAAAAATAAACTACAAACGACATACGCTGACTTTATCGCCACCGAAAGGCACATCTAAATCATACACAAGGGGTGACCGAATGTCATCTGCATGTATTTTCGTTTCGGTCACTTGTATGTCAGTCATCTAATGTCTGTATGAATTCATACACGATAGCGCTTATTTTCAGTTGGATACAAGGATTTTTTCTAATGCAATTGGACAAAATTCTAATGCAATTCTTGGCAAAAACAGAATATACATATATATATATATATATGTAAGTATATATATATATATATATATATATATATATATATATATATATATATATATATATACATTCATCAAAGAATGTCGTCCAATTAAATTAACTCATAAACTACTCGAAAAATGACAACTCGTCGAACAAAACAAGATCGTACATTCACAGCATAACAAGAGGACATTCCGCCGTGATGACCGAATCGAATGATAATATGATTATTTCTTTAAAAATAACGCGGTCCGTTACCGAAAATAAAGTACACACAAACGTACACACACACACATAAATTCGTCGCTTTTACATAACAGCAGAGGAGCGTCCGACGCACGGATCGACCTGCCGCACGCGGCGGACATTCCTGTGACAGTCGATTCTCTCGTGTCGCGGATGAAAAAAAAAACACACACATCAGAGCCGAAACGAAAATCGGCACTCGCATGTCGCACCACTGGCTCGCTACCAAAACGGAAAAAAAAAAAACGAGAAAAAGAAAACGCGAATCGCGTCGATCAGTGCAGATGTGCGGATCCGCGTTTGTTTATTTGTTTGTTACGAAAAACAAAACGCGTTCTTGTTTGTTTGCTCGTCGGTTTAATTGTAGTAGTTTCGGTGACGGGGCGATGCGCGGTTTTTCTTCTCAACAACGCCCCGGCCGCCTTTATCACTATTAGACTCGGTCGTAGAATTGACCTTGTGAACGGTGCATAAACAACGTGAGAGTACATTTTTTTTATGTTCTTGATAAAAATAAATGAATTATGCATTCGAAGTATTTTTCAACTGTTGTTGTTTTTTTAAAATTTAAAAACAGCTGTATTGCAACGACGCTATATATTTCATATATATCTAAATATATAATTGATGTGCATGTATGATATGGCATATATATATATATATATATATATATATATAAATATGTGTGTGTGTGTGTGTAAACAAGAGAATTGCAGTTTGTGAATTCAAAAAAATAGTAACGTACATCGTAAACAATTGAATTCGCACCGCTTTATTATTCTACACGGTATTGTGGCCGCAAAAGCACACTGCGATTAATTTTCAAAGGTCAGAGAACACAGTTTTGCAGGTGTCGACACAAATCAGTGCAGGTCGGCGATCCAAGTGATTTCGGTGCTTGGGCCACGACGAGATCGATTGGGGACGCCGTCACGGTCCGCGCATCCGGTCGACCGATGGAACTTTGGGGACAGTCATTCACAAATCGACTTGTTTCACACTCAAACGATCTAATATGGCTTTCCAGTCAGCCCGATCGGACGTGCAGTACTTTTTCCTGTCGATTTGTTTTAAAAAAATCGGCTTCTTTTAAGAATTTCGTGCGAGCATGCTTGTTAGAAACGGAAATAGAATGATTAAAGTGCTCTGCTCGTTCGATTCATTGCTTTTCTCTATTCTCTGTCGTCTCTCTTTATACTGATCCGTTAGCAAGCGTTTAAAAAAGTAAGATCCAGCAGCAGGAGTAACTGATACCGCCAGAAACGACAAGTAAATGACTGAAGCTATGATAGAGAGTCTAGAAGAAGGGAGAAAACGGTCGAGCGGGTCGATTAAACATGAACCGACGGTCGTGTAGAACAACTGCCTATAATTCTTCTTCTACTTGCTGTTGCGCCGTTCAGAAGTTATGAGCGAACGTGAAAGCGGTGATCTTTTCGCTCATCGTTTTCTACACGCTGGCTGTTTGTAAATATCGACGAGCGCAGAAGAGAGAATCGCTCCGTTCCGTTCGATTCGAAGCGAACGTCTCGCGTGTAAATCGGTCCGGATGCCGCCGGTTCGTTGCCGACGCACCGACGGCGCGCGGCGACCGTCGGGTTCTATTTCCGTCCTCCAGCCGAATCGTTCACGTCGACGTCATAAGCTCCGCGCATAGACAACGGACGGGGTGACAACCACGGCCGCCGAACAAAACGTCGACTATCGGCCGAAACGGGAACGAGTGACAGACGGATGCAGAAAAGGCGACGGTGCCAGAAGAACGAGCGCGCGCGCGTTTGTGTTTCGACTCCGACTTGTCTATTTTCGTGTGGACGCGCCGCCGTTCGTTTTATTGGCTTCATTAACTCCTTTACAGACGGACGTCTTGTTGTCAGACGTGCATAGCGCCGCGGTCTGATTTACGGCCGACGTGTACAATTCTTCACGGATCCGTTCTTTTCAGATAAAACAGGAAAATTGGCACGCGTAGACGCACATCAACACGTACACGTACCGTACAAACGTACGCTCTCATTTTTGAAATTCGCTTCGAACACACTTTTCTCTTTGGATTTGTTGGATTCGTTTGTTTTCTCAAACTGGTTTTGGCAAGTTTTAACAACAAATAGCATCAAGGCTTATAAACAAACAGTCCGAATAAAGGTAGCGTTGACAACGCTCGACGGTCTATTTAAGACAGAAAGCGAGCGCTGGCTTTCAGCGAAACGACTCATCGGTACGTCGTGTGTTTTTCGCAGGTATCGTCGATTTTCCAATTAATCTAACACATGTGAAGATATTTAATTCGTTTTTATTCTATCATACATGGCCTACTGAATTTTTCAACATACTTTTAATACAAGATAATTCATTACTTATTAAGAAACTGTCGATGCTTATATATATATATATATATATATATATATATATAATATATATAATATATATAATATATATAATATATATAATATATATAATATATATAATATATATATATATATATATATATATATATATATATATATATAAATGATTGAAAGGGACAGAGGGCATTGGATAACTTGACGAGTAAAAACGAATCCAACAGTGTTACTAGATAAATATTTCTGAAACAAATCAGCGAGAAGACACTTTCTCATACATTCTGGAGTTTTTCTCATGAAACTGTGAGCTCGCACCTTTCGGACGGCGACAAGAAATGTTCGACGTAACGAATAACGTTTTTCTCGTCGGAAGAAGACACTAATTTTAAAACCTGCCGACGGAAATCGATATAGCTAGTGTGTCGGACGAGAGACATCGAGACATTTCAACAATTAGTCACTTTCGTATCGCCGGCTAATGATTCGGAATATGTTTTATTCATACGCCGTCGCTGTACTTCCATTCGCTCTATTCATGTCCGATTTCTATACAAACGGGAACCCGTACCACTGTCTGCGCTACTGTTTCAATCGAGTGGAAAAAAACAAACAAACAAACGCACGCATGCATGTTTTTCAATACACGACAATTCCACGTCGTGTATGACACAATCGCATTGTTACGGACGGCCATTATTCGATAATAATTGTAATGATACGAACGTGTAATAAAACCGCAATAAAATCCATTGTCAATTACATTAAGACCGATGTGGCGCGTCACGCCTCGACATAAAATCGTACGGGTACTCCTTCGCCCGGTCACATCGTTCTGCTCGTTCGTCGGTGCCGACGTATCGATACACACGCACGCTTATGTTTCGGATTATTTTCGAACCGTGTCAAGATCGACGCTCGGAACAATAGTTTCTGCAATGATCGACCGATATGCGTGCCTGATGTTATGATTAGCGCTCGGACGTGTCGCGGTCCGCGGTGCAAAGTACAAGTCATTCGGCACGATCGTTTCGATCCGATCGACAGATAACGCGCGCGCACACACACACACACACACATCGTAAATTATGTGTCGTCGGTTTTACGACAGTCGCGGAACAATAGCTTTCCTGGCAGAACGGTTCGAACATCGTTTTCGAAACTATGGTATCTTTGTCGGGAATTTATTTATATCGATCATTCATGCAGGAAAACTCAATGGGGATCGTGTCGTGCGACGGCGGTGGATAAAAGAGCGCACTGAAGACCGATAGTTGAATTTATTCGTTTATTCGTATTTTAAAAGCACGTTATTAACAAGGCGATTCGAGTTTTTCTCTATTGTACCGGCAAGTCGAAGGTACGGAAGAACCGCGCCTTTATTTAAAACGGCCGGGATAATTAAGTCGCGTCTATTATTCAGCATCAAATCCAAAAACATCTCAATTTATTTTATTGCAAATCAGTGGCGTCGAAGCGTCAGTATTAAACTGTATATTGCCTGGAGTTACGATCGCCGTATCTCCCGAAACGGGTCGAGTCCTCGCCCGTTAGCGCAGCACTAAGTCGGCAGTGTTACTCCCGTGTGGCACGGATCTTACGTTAACGAAATTATCAACAAAGTTACACGCCAGTGTACGCTGGAGAAAACATCGCGATTCGATCGGATTTTCCGACAGGAGAATGGCTCGAAGCGCACCAGAAAAGAAAACGTTCAGCGAGTGGAACAGATACAGGACAGACGTACTGTATTCGACACGTGTCAGAAAGAGCGAACGAGAAATATCAAGTGGCCGTCGTTATTTCGCAACGTCGATAGATGGAAAAGTAACGATTGTAGTGTGCCTGGGATTCCAAATGCACGCACGGCGTTTCGAAAAACCGTACGGCGCGACTGCGATGTCACGGCCAACGCAGTCTCTCTGGATCTAAACACGATAGGTCGAAATTACGGACTGATGCTGAAGGAGTCTGTGTTCGAAAGAGAGGGTCGACAGTCGAAATGAGTCGTGACTAGCAGATAGGCAAAAATGGGAATCCTATTCCGGTGGAACGACGACAGAGCTTAGTTGAATCGATGCACGGACGGGGGGCAAGGTGGTCGTTGAAAACAAAGGACGAGTCATAAAATATTAGCGTACGCAAATAAATAAAAAGAAAACAATAACGTTTTGTTATTGTTTTGAACAAGACACTGTCTGCGTTAAGTAATTGATATCTTAGATAATTTATCAATTATGTCAAGTGGATTTCAAAATATAGAAATTGTTAACAACTTTTATGTACATTTCAATAGTAATTTAATTAAATAACTAACTGTGAAAGAATAATATGATTCAATTTTAATTTAAGAGATACATTTGAAGAATAGATGTATGCATGTATATGTATATATATATATAAAGGGTTTTTGAATAAAAGGCAAAGAGTGACTGTTTGGTCCGGTCGAGTCATTGGTCCTGACATTTTTAATAACCAGATTGGTAACGCGGTCACTGTGAATGGAAAAAGATACCAAAACATGATAACCAATTTTTTTTGTGGGTATAATCCGACGATATTGATCTGGACGAGATGTGGTCCCAACAGCACAACTGGTGAAACGATTGATTCGCTGAGAACATTTCCTGGTCGCGTTTGTTTCCAGAAAATTGAGACATCGATTCGCCGCCGGTTTAACAGCGTCGGACTACTTTCTTTTGGGTGGCGTCGAACGACAGGCGTACGCCGACGATCCATGAACAATTACCGACCCAGACGACGAAATCCGAAACGTAACCGACGAGCCAGGGCCGCGGTCGTGCACGGCCCTCATTCGAAACATTTAACAGAAGAACGACCGCTCGTGAGAAAGCAGGCGGCGGTCACTCGCACGGCACGGTCGTCCGTTTACAGTGGACGGCGCACGTCCAACCGCGTCATTCGCGGCGGAGGAGCCCGGAAGCGCCGTGTCTTGTTTCAAATCGAAATGATGCGCGTCCGCACTGGACAACCCTGTGCGTATAGATTACAATGAATGTGCAGAAATTCGAATATCATAGAAACGTTGGATGGATCAATAGAAACGTTTGTCACTGTTTACACACACAACTCTATTTTATTAATTTGTGAAGTTAAAAATAAAACGAGTCCGGACGTTTATCGGCGAAAATTCGCACACAGTTCGTCGAAACAGTACACATAGTTGCGTTCCTCTCTTCAAATATATATATATATATATATAAAGAAAGAAAGAGACAGAGAGACTTAAAAATGTACAAATCTTAGCAAACAAACACAAGTTTTGAACTGTAAAAATTAAACGCAGAATATTTAAAAATATAAATTCGTTTTCGTACATTATGTCTACATATATATATATATATATATATATATATATATATATATATATATATATATATATATATATATATATATATATATACACATGTGTATGTATATTTGTGTATGTAAATAACATTATATCATTTATTTGCGCGAAACCAGTGTCTAAAATTGAATTCGCAGTACTGACACAATTTTTTCCACTGTGCAAATGTAATAAGTGGAAACAAATATTTACTCATGTCATAATATCTGTTCGCTGTGTCGTATGTGTGTGTGTGTGTCTATCTGTGTACGTGTGTACGTTTCCACTTATGTAGAATTAAATAAAAATCGAAAGTCAATAAATAAGATAAGAAGCGACCAGAGTAATCAATACCGATGATAACATGTAGTGAATGGGTCAGAGAGAGGTACAGGAAACGGCTATGAATTGAGAGTGAGCAGTCGAGATGAATGCAAATGCAAATGCATATACATATACATATACATACATATATATATATATATATATATATATATATATATATATATATATATATATATATGGTCAGAGAGAGGTACAGGAAATGGTTATGAAGTGAGAATGATATATATATATATATATATATAGGGTCGAGTATCTTTTTATATGGCAGACACCTTTTACTGAAAAATCGCTCAAAAAATATTAGCCGAATGCGACCCAAATTGGCGAGAACTTGTCTGGCATGCAGGGTTGAAAAACAGACGACAATAAACGGAAATATTAATCGCGTCTGTCGACGATCGAAGACGCGCCATAACGTACCTCTCTGAAGGAATAATTTTTCAAACGACTGCCAAAATCCCTACTGCCAAAAACCGAAAAAAAATCAAGAGTCTCATGAACGAACCGGTAGTCGACGACGGACAGTCAGATCCGAGAAATCGTCGAACGGGCATGTGTATCGATGTTTGACACGACGATCGAGATTGTGGATCGTGGATTTTTCATGCTTTTTCAGCGGCGAGAGGCGGCGGGAGTGGGGTCGTCTCGTTCGCATCACGCGCAAACACCGTTTGATAAACACTGGTGTAGAGAGAATCAACAAGTATTCTAGACGACGGAGTATTTTCGCGGACGGGCCGTGGTTTTTACATTAAATTACAAGACACCCGCGCGCAACAATTTCATTTCTCTCTCTCTCTCTCTCTCTCTTTATATATATATATATATATATATATATATATATATATATAATGCTTCTCGGTTGCCGCACTGAATCTCAAAACAGCATCCCTGAAGCGACCACGTCGTATAAATCTTAATTTCCGTTGTCATGCGACAAGAGAAACTGTCGAGAAATTTTCTCATTCGGCTGACTATGTAAACAATTCATGTTTTATACAAACACACACACACACATTTATATACATATATATATATATATATATATATATATATGTATGTATGTATGTATATAATACCGGAATCAAAATGGCAGTCACGAAAAGAAGAGCTCCGGTCTCGTCGTTTCCGGTACGCAGATTATTCGGAATTAAATCCGTGCGGCTGTGCGCTCGTGTGTCGTTGAAGGGACGGTTTTATTGCGGAGGAACGCACTTCGGTTTTATTAAATAGCGCCCGACTACCTGACTGCCTGCCCGCATGTCGGTCCGGCCACCGTTTTTTTTTTTTTTAATAAAACGCAGTCGAGTTCGCTTGAACTAATAATTCGGGCGAGTGACGCTCTTACACGCGGCGCGATATCGAAGAAGGTCTGAAGCCGAGTGAGTGGTTTCATCGGTCGCGTGTTTATCGTTCAGAGTGATTTTCTTATGAATATTTCATAAATTGATTTTTGGGGTCTAGAGACGCGTCGACAGCTCGGCCCATTAGCGCCCGAGCACGAGTACAAACATTGACCAGAGAACGAAAAGAAACAGAAGACGAAAAAGAAAAAAATAATGACGTCGACGATGAGGAGCGTACCTTCAAACGCGTACGCGGGTTCGAAACAGATGACGATTAGCACTCGAAACGTTCAGCTTGAGAACGGAACAAGATCAGGAGAGAACTACGTACGTGTGCGAGCGTGACAGAGAGTGACAGCGATTTCTAGTCGGACGCTGATGTGTTGAAGAAATCGCCGTTCGAACGTTCTACGTGAGCATTGCTCGCTGTATCAGACGATAATTGTAAAAATAACATTACCCTTGTCGAAAAGTGTGCGAGAGATGCAAACGGACCGATATTATAATTCATTGTGCAAACACTGTCGAAGGCCGTCACCGAAAAATCCGATAGCCCTGCCGGTTGCTGTGCGCCATGAAATCTATGTATATGTATGTATGTATATATATATATATATATATATGTGTGTGTGTGTGTGTATACAATGGATGTGTGTGTGCGTTCCTGTGTATGAAAAATCAATTAAGTCTAATTTGGTTTCGTCGAAGTGTGCTGCACGATAATTCGATCGGCAATTATTTGTTTATGCAATTCTCAAGGTTTCAGTACAATTACGAGGAACGCTTCTTAACGGAACGAAACGTAAAAAAGTGTTGGAAGAAGATATATACATACATACACACATACGTGTATATATATATATATATATATATATGTACTAAAAAAAAAACAGCCGGAGAAACGTACAAGCCGGTACGATGCAGCGCATACTCGATCGGAGATCCGCGCGAGATAGACCGAACACATGTATCTTCTGACAATAAAACGTGCAGAGGAATATCGCCAGTTGTGTTCGCGAGACGAATCATTCACGGCCGATTTCGAAAACTATTACCTCTCGCGGTTCTTCTTCTCTCGTACAGTAGATGCGAGCGATGCGGCCGAATCGGAAAGCGAGTTGAACGCCGATACAATTATTCTTTCGTCAGACGGTGCTGATGACAACTGTACCGAACAGGACGGTCGAATTCAACATCTACCTCATTTATTTTTTATGACTATTCGCGCTCTTGCTTCTACCGAGACGTTAATGCGGGAACCTTCAACGTGGTCACAGTGACGTGAGTCACTGAAGACCCGAAAGCCAGTACACTTCATCGGATGTGACTGACGTCACGACAAATAGTAGCAAGGATGTTAAGCGTCGCGGGCGGTCATGATCTGGGGGAAAAATTGCAAAAAAAAAACAGATTTCCTAACATCTCCCTCATGTTTGGACTGATTTTTCTCTAAAAGTTACGAATAGAACACACGCCCCGGTGCTTTTCCTCTATGGATGTGTGTGGAATCGGGTTCCAGTCGTGAGAATTGTTCACTAGGCCTAACGCGGAATCGCCTCGACGTAATGGACAGGGGTGATCTTCGGTTATCCCTTACAGCAATAGAACCGGATATAAAAAAAAATTTTTTGGTCATTAAGCAAATGGGTCAACATTGATCGAGCAATACCAGAAGTATAAGCTCTTATTTAATTATTGTGTTCTATATGAATTGTAAAAATTATAATAAAACATCTTCCATTCAGAAACAAAACATTTAAACAGCTACCGTTCTACCGGTTGGACGTGGAGGGGGGAGGGAGGTAAGCACGGCCGGAAAAATGTTGAGAAACACTGATCTAATGAATTTTCCAAACGGCGGCGTTTAAACGAGACGTCGTCATTCGGTCCACGATTCGACCGCAGGCCGCGCGGATCGGCGCGCCGACAAACACATACTGTTTATTCGCATGACCGCGGCCCGGTGCGATGCGTCAATTGCTAACGAACGACGCGAATAATTTAATTGCTCCGTTCGAGTGTTTGCCCTATCGAATGCATCCGAACGACACAACTCGACGAGTTGCGTCCATCGGTCGAGAACGATCTTAACATAAAAACTGATAAACAAAACACTCTTACCGCAATCGAGCAGTTGAAACAATGGAGACTCACCTGAAATCAAAGGAAAAAAAATCAATTAGTGTCGAGTACAATCGAACTGAAATTTACATATTACAAGAGCAATAAACGGACATTCTGTACAAATATTTCATCGAAAAGCGACAGCGAGAGCGAGTGAACGAGCGAAGATGTACAAGTGTCGTTCGGGATGTGCAGCTTCGTCGATTTGTTTCCGAGAGGCGGACGGGGGACGGAGCGTCAGGGGCGGAAAAAAATAAACTCCCGTAGTTTAGAGGCGACGCGACCGACCGGCCGCTCCGTTTCGTGCAGGAACGGCGGCCGTGTCGTTCGTTACTGTCCCTCTAGATATTTGTTCGAGAATGCTTCTTCTTGAACGATGGGAAGCCCCTCAACCGTACCTAATTACCGCTTCTTTTTTTCAACGACGGAAATAGAATTTGGAATTTGTGGCCGAGCTTGAGAACCGACGTGTGTTCATTGTATAAACGTGACTAAATAAGCATGTGTGTATGTGTATATATATGTTTATAAACATACATACATAAATGTGTATATATATATATTTATATATATATATATATATATATATATATATATATATATACATAATCGTCAGCCTCTTTTGATCCACCGTTGAATGAAGCCCTACTTCCAGTTCAAACGATTCAATTCATATCTTTTCCATAAGATTTACAATAAATATTCTTATGCCTTTATCCCATCTGTCTATTGTCTTTTTCCCGATCTTTTTAAATTTCTCGCTTCTAGTTTTTATTTTCTTCGAGTAATTAGATAATCAACGATACTTGTGGAAAAGAAACACAATGCGTGTTTTTTTTATAAGTAATTAACAATCGTTTGTTTAAGTTCTTTTACACCGTCGAACGTTTTTCAGTAGGCGATGTAAGATAGAACAGATACAAATCACACGTCGTCGCATGTGTCAGAGGAACTGAAAAAGCGACGATACCTGCGAAGAAACACAACGCGCGCTTTTTATGTGCATTTAACAATCCTTTGTTAAAGTTTGTCGAACGTTCTTCAGTAGGTCATGTAAGATGGAATAGAAACGAATTGAATATCGTTGAATATGTGAAGAGTAATTGGAAAAGCGACGACACATGTGCAAGAACACCGTTCGCCGACGAGCGGGATGGAGATTTGACGTTCCGTTGAAAGTCGGCGCTCGCTTTCTGTCTCAAATAGACTATACGGATTTTCAACGCTGCCTTCATTCCAATTGTTTATAAAGATATTTAAATAAGTTAGAAAGAGATAATACTGTACTTAATAATGAGAACATATTAAGCTATCCTTGACAATTAATTGTGTGTGTGTGTGTATATATATATATATGTAGCAATTTGTTTTACTTGTCAGAATAATAAAAACACACACAATAACTAACAACATTTTATTCACTTTTGAATTTTAACAAGCAAACTACCATTAATACTGAATTATTAACAAATGCATCGCACGAACACGTCTGCTCGCTGTGCTGTCCTCTGAGCGAACTCTCCATCGCACCTCAAGGCATTTATAAACAAAAACATATTTTATTGTCAACAATTAAGCTAAGCCAACTGTCAGTTTTGTCACGATGTCAACAATCACTACCCTATCACAGCCTACATATATATATATATATATATATATATATATATATATATATATATATATATATATATATATATAATATACATAGAGAGAGAAAGACTTATTCTCAAATATATTTGAGAATAAGTTTTAAAAAATGATATACTTGTTTAATTTGTTTTACTGCAAAAATATAATAGTAAATAATTGAAATTTTTAAAGCTTACAATGAACTTTTAGGCATATTATAAAGCATATACAAGTTTTAATTAAATATATATACGAGTATATATATATATATATATATATATATATATATATATATAAATTGCTCAATCAGTATAAATAAGTACATAAAATACTTCTGAAATACAGTAAATAAAACGGATTTGAACATACAATTTCCTAATTATGGAAATTCGTTTGGAAATAAGTTCCTGTTCCGTTATACGGACCACAAAATAATAATAAAAAAAAAAACAGTTTCCCGATAGGAAATGTTCAACGAGCAGATTTCTCTGTACCGTAGCGCTTGTGATCGATTGTTTTCGAAAAGTACTTGTTTTTTTTTTTGTTGGTTTTCAATGTGTAAAACAATTCAGTTATGAAAGCGAGTTCGGCCGCAGTGTCAGAACCATCTTGCGATGAGATCAATTCTCTTCGGACGTTGAAATAAAACAATACACTTAACAAACTGTGACTTTATGACAGGAGTCGCAGACTATTCGACGAGAATCGAAACAAGCACGAAGGCTTAACATGCGTCAAGACACGACATGCCAGAACATCGCCAGAGATCGGAACATTAGAATATCGTGAAGGGTCCGCGGGCTCCCTCACGACGGTCGTGGTGATAGATTTGGACGATTTCTGATTCGCACGTTTCGTCGGGAAAGAGATTCGTGTTTCGGAACGCTTCCATCGTGACCTACGTACAAATATTTTTAAACGGCGGTTCGGGGCCCGAGTGTCGATTATCTACAGGAATATCGCGGACCGACGACTTCGTTAAACTATGCGCGAGTGTCAGCTCAAATCTGTTGTAAGCGAGCCAACGCATCATCTGTGAAAAATTATTGTGTGTCAAAAGTGGATGTAACAGTGAACACGACACGAATACATAACAACACACACACACACAGAGACGGACAGAGATACGTTTATGTATATAAAAGAACATCTACGTTCGCGCGTGTGTGTGTGTGACTGTACAGAAAAGATATATCTAGAAGAACGTTGACTAATAACCGTTTGGCCTGTCTCCAGGATCGGTGGATTTTTCTTCTAATACGATTCAATTATTCTTTGGCTTCGGATTACAAACGGCAGAGCCGTTCTAACGACACCACTGTCGAAAATAGATACGCGGATTGAAAAATAAACATTTATACACACACACACACACATATATATATATATATATATATATATATATATATATATATATATATATATATAGACACGGGGTATCTTTTTATGTAAGCGGAATGAGACAGACGATAAAAAAGGGATGGAGTTTTGAATATGTTCATGTTACAGGTAATCACTTTGAAGCATAGAAACCAAATATCTTTTCGATTGTTTCAATTGTGCGCTTGCAACTGTTAAAATAACATGTCAATGTCTGTGGTAAAAAAAACAACAACAACAACAAAACGACAATGCGTCGTCTTTCGACCGGCCTACTCGCTTGTATATATATATTCGACGCCGTTTATTCTACAATATTGCACAGCCGTCCTAGAATATCTCTCTGAAACTAGATTCGTAACCATAGATACAGTGACAGTAAACAAACATTTTTCAATCAAATATTTCGAATGGAAAAATCGTTCGTGTTCTTCTGTTTCAAATTTATGCGAAAGCAAAGATACCTTCATTATTATTATATATATATATATATATATATATATATATATATATATATATATATATATATATACACGAGATGTTTTTATATACGCCATTTGATTTTTTGTGATAAAATTAGATTGAAATGAAAATATTGTTTTGTCGCAGGTAATCATTTTTATGCATAAAAACAAAATATCTTGCTGATCGTCAAATGAACAAGTGAATGTATGTGGTGTTTTTTTTAAATGTCGAATATTGAATTTCGTGCAGCAGTCGCATTCGTCGCATAAAAAAAGAGAAAAAATATGGAAAACGTCCTAAGTGGAACACAAGCAGTTTATTTATAGAAATTCTTATTTTGGAAAAGGCATGATTTATAAATGGCCAAGTTTATCTAAACAGGAGAGAGAATCGTCGAAGGCCATCGTCGCAGTGGTAGAGCGAGTGACGTCATAACACTTGAAATCGTCATAGAGCCGAAATTCTCCCAATGGCTGGAATCCTCGAGAAACCGCCGATAAGTACACGATTTTCAGAACGATCCACGATCTTCTTGGAATATCGAAAGTCAGCGCAAAGCTGGTAGCGATTACGCAGTTTCGAAACGAACACCGAGTCGAATGTTATAAGCAGCTTGTGGAGCCGTGTGTAGCGAGTCCGACAAGCATGTTCGACAGGATCGTCACCGGCGATGAAGCCGGCGACGAGCTAACTTCGTCGGGAAGCGGGAAAAAAATACCCCATTCGCGAACTTGAATCCATCCACAATACCGAAAACTGGTCTCGCGGAGAGAAAAATCGTAGAAGTTTTAAGAAGAAGAGGGCGCCTACGATCTTCTCAAACTTACATAACGAGAAATTCTTTTTTTTTTTAGAAATAAACAATAAAATTATAATTCGCCGACGAGAACAACAACACGTCCGATGCCAATTCGATCGGCTATTTTTACCGAACTTCAATGCAATTTAAATATTCGGAAAAGCAAGCATCTACATATTCTAATCTTAATTTGTATCAGAGCCGAGTTCCATTAAGAAACGGAGTGCTGAAAGGATTTTAGAATTAAAACCGTTCATAAATTACACATACACAACTTCTAAACAATCGCTGAACGGCGATCGTTCTCCGTCTAACTCGCCTCACTGCCACCTATCTATCTATGTCTATCGAAGTCGAGGCATTCTGTGTTTTTTCTAAAAAGAAATTCCGTCGACAGCGGCGGAAAAACAAAAAGTACATATCATAAAATCACAGTTGGAAAATGTGTTCGGGAGTCTTATTATTAACTCGATTCGATATTAAATATCATCATTACGAAAGTATTGAAATCATAATCGAACATAATTAACAGAAATCACATCATAAATAAACGAATAAATAAATTCAATAAACAAGCAAACAATCAAATCACGTTACCCACGCGCGTTGTTTCACAAACGTGTCTGTCGTTCTCTGTCCGTCTCGTACAGAGACATATTTCCTTCTCGCCGAACATTGTATTTTTTTTTTTCGAAAAAGAAACCGTTCGGAACGAACGCAAAGACGTTTAAACCGTTTGTGAATTAATATGAGGCGGCGTGCGAGCCGTCGCCGCGCTCATAAATCCCTATTCCATTTGTCAAAACAGGAACAGCGCCCGTTATCAATAAATCGCGTCGACGTCGTTCCCGATTAAAGCCGACGGTTTTCGTCGAATCGTTCAGAAGTGAGAAGACGGCGTCGGACGAATTTATGTTACACGTCGGCGAGAAGTAAATAGTACTATTAACATCCATCACGTGCGTCCGAGCGGTCCTCTAAATGTGAATAGTGTCCGTGTGTGCGTCTGGCCGCGGACCAAGAGATAAGAGCATGCATCGGGACGGGACGGGACGCGCGGGACGCGGTTTCAAAAATAACAGATATACGACCGGGATTAGTACCGTGATTACGATACCGTGTTTTTTTTCCCATTTCTTCTTTCTTCTGAATCGTACGGAAGGAATTCGAATGCGGACGACGACGATAACTGTCGCGAATTATGATAATAAAGCTGTCGGCCATTGTTCCGCGGTTAATAATTTTCACCGTTTCGGTATTTTTATGTTTCGAAGCGCGGCCGGGCGGACGGACGTTCGCATACTTAAACATGCATGAAAACCGAGAGAAAGGAATGCTCGAGAGTCGAACAACAGCCGAAGATCATTATAACTCTTATATTTAGATTAATTGTGAAAACGGTGTCAAGAACTTACGCGCGCGGCGTTCGAGGGGGGAAAAAACAAGTTTATTTTAAAAATAATAGATGTTATTGATGCGAGACAAGTGCATGACGAGCCGTAACGGTGATAAACAGTCGTACTTACATTAGTGCTGACTGAAAAACACACACAACAGATTGAATAACTTAACAGGCATTAGGAGAATGGGTGTACGACGGACGATATTTGAAAAAAACATACACACAATAACTAGAGAATGATAATTCCACATATAAGACAGCACAGAAAACATTAAAATATAATATAATACACGTCTGTCATGTATGCAGTGTAAAAACTGTCAAAAGAAATGTATGTGAAAAAATAACTGTGAAGGAGAGATTTACATATTTGCATTGTTATGTATTGTTTCCTCTTTTTTTAAATATCTATACACATATATCTAAATAAGCAAAAAAGTGAATAAAGGCAGCGTTGAAGACAAATTGTTTACTTGAGACAGAGAACGAGATCCGACTAGCAATGAAATTTCAAATCTCCGTCTCGCTCATAGACAATGTATTTTTTCACGGGTATCGTTGATTATACATATATATATATATATATATATATATATATATATATATATATATATATATATATATATATATATATATATATATATATATATATATACATATACATATATATATATATATATATATATATATATATATATACATATATATATTATTTTTTTGAAAGTGCCACAAGTCCATTTATTCATACATCGGGAGATATTTAAGGGGTTGCGTTGGAATCAACTTAAAAATAGTGGCAAACGTTAATCAATTCGGGTAATGTTTTCAGAACTATAAACTCGTTAATTTTTATTATGCATTGATAATTAATAAAAAAAAAATGTTAAAGAAAATAAACGACTTTTTAACTACAAATCGACACTTATGCCACTTTCAATAATAACAAATCGATGAAAAATATAAATAATAATAGCAGATTTAAATTTATATTTTAATCGAAGTTGGCTTTCCCAAAATGTATTTTTTAATGTAAAAAATAATAATTGAAATGAAGATATGTAGGTGAACGAATGATCGAATTTGTTAAGAAATAATTTCATTTATATTATGATGGATTTATGAATAAACGAGTATGACTTGAGCAGTATATAAATGGTCCTTATTCCTTAGTGCTGTTTCCACAACTCCAAAATCCATCTCTACAATTAATGCGATTAGATAGTTTTTTCAATTGTCATTATTACTGATTCCACTTTCAACAAAAACATTCCTGCGATAACGATTTACAGTTCAACTTCTTTTGATTAATTTATGAGGATATTGTACACCACTGACTGTGTGATTATAAGCATAAAAGGAGGATATCGATATCTAAAACTGCCGTTAACTCATTTTTTCCAAAAATGGATTTGTACCACTGAAAAAAAACGGCTCATATATATGTGTGTGTATATATATATATATATATATATATATATATATATATATATATATATATATATATATATATATATATATATATATATAATTGTAAAAAACAGTTTACCAGATGTTCATTATTAAAAATAGAATCATTTTTTAAATACATCTATGTAAAAATATAAACAAACAAAAATAATAATTACAATAAATATAGTGTTGCAAACAAAAATCATCTACTTAAAACAGAGAGCGAGTGATTCGACTTTCAACGAAAAGTCGAATCTCTATCTCGCTCATCAGTAAACACAATGTATTTTTTCACAGGCATCGTCGACTTTTTAATTACTCTAATGCTTCAAATTATATATTCCTTTTTACCAATCTTACATAGCCGACTAAACTTTTCAACACACTTCTAATATAGGATAGTTAATTATTCGCACATACTATATTTCGTATTTCCGTCTTTGTTTTACTCGTTTCTCTATAGAGAAATGTATCAGCATTTCTTCTATTCGCGAAACTTTTTGTATCAGATTATAAATCTATATTTATTACATCTATATGGGCAAATAATAAATCTTTCTCTCTAGCTCCCTGCATGTATACATACACACACACGTGCATGTATGTTCCCATTTTCTTAGTTAGTTAGTTATTGGGGATTTAGGGCGCATCGAACCCAAGTTCTCGTTCTAATTTCTATTAATAGACGAATTATGAAACAGTCAATTATGAAATAACTGAAATATTCAATTGTGAAACATGTTCAAAAACATCAAATGTATTCAGGTTTATTGTTCTGTAACGGGTAAGTTTCGAAAAAGCGCCCGCCTTGCTCCCAAAAACAGGGCGGACTATCAACCGAATGTTTCTATTCATTCCGCTACATTTCTCCAGTCGGTCATAAAGTCGTCGCCGTTCATTACAAAAAACGAACACATCCCCAATCCAGTTCGTATCGGTGCAAATACCAATATTGTACATTTTTATGTCCGCTCCGTACGTCCGTCCGTCATATGTTTGTATGTATGTACGTACGTACGTTTTTTTATCCCCTCCGTGCGCGTCCCTGTCTATTTAAAAACACAGTGCACGCACGTCGCTGTGCGCCCGTTTCGCGTACGACGAGTCCGTTCATTCAAACGATCGGCGCCGACACGCAAAATCGCTCGAAAAACGACGTTTTGGCAAACGATCGGACGCGGTCGCTCGAGGTCATCTTCGGCGAACGTTATGTAATGAGAAACGAAAGTGTTACGAAACACGGACGCAGCGTTGCAGCGGCACGAAGGTCGAACAGTTACTGAACGCAACCTTGGACTTGCATCGTGCATATTTGTATAGACACAATCGGAAACATACTCCGTATGTCTGTCCTGTGTGTGTATGCATCGAAATTTCGCAAACTCGGAGATTCCGAGAAGCGGACAATTGCCTAATTGATGAACACAAATATACATATATATATATACATATACATACATACAGAGAGAGTATGCTATTCGCGGAACCATTTGTCCATTAATTTTTTACCACCATCAACAAAACAAACATGTTTTTTTTAAAAAAATTAGCAATTCTTCGATTTATTTCCTCGATGATACACTGGATCAACAGTCGATACGGATTAGAGATTCACGATCAATAATAAAACAGACTTTTTTTGTACTTTAAGAGCATCTGAGAATAAGCACCACAGTCATCGAAAAACACGCCGGTGTTTATCAGAATGATCAAGCGTTGAACATGTTTGGATAGAGAGGAAAACGTGCGACTCGCAGCGAGTGAAAATCAATCGGCGAAAGAAACTACAAGTGGATGTCGAAACATCTCGAAACAAAACAATCAAATCTGTATAAACAATCGAAACGTCATCCGAACCCGATCCTACTAATTACCGTCTATACGCCATCGACATTCAAATGAGCAACATTCAAACGGTGGGAAAGAAAAAACACATTGTCTCGGCACGAGCCTGCTGCATAGTAAACGGGCGCACCGCCGCCTCTAGTCGACATAAACGTATTTATCGAAACAAATATGGCCTACTACGCACACCGACCTATCTGTCATCCGGCTCGTTGTCCTTTCAGACATGAAATTCGTTTAGTGTTCGTCGAAATTATGATTTTTCACGAACGTACGCGCACGGGAGAACAGAATCACAATCGTTTTCACTTACCGAAAGTGGATATTCACGATTTTCGAACGGGGAATATCGACGGACAGCACGGAAACATTCACCACACTGCACTCCACACTGCACTGAAACGAGCGCACCACTAGACCAACTAGTGACGTAACAAGACTATAGAACATTCGATACAAAGCCGTCTTGCTTTCGTTCGCATTATGACATTTATACATCGAATCGAAAACGTTCGATTATCAATAAAATTGCATGTTTATCGTTTTTGATTGTTGGGGATTTCGATTTCGACGTCGGCGTCATCGTTGCCAGTGCGTTAAAATATTTCATCGAAATCATCCACGCACAAACTCACGGAACGATCGAATAAAAAATAAAGTTTCGGATTTTTAACACGTTCACGACGGGCTGGACCACCGGTGATACACTCGTGTTCGTCCGAAGGGACGGCATGCGCCACCGGGGTGGTACATGAACTGTTGCCGCGTCATAGCAATCGAAAAACCGACTACCGTAATTGACAAATTCGTTCACAGCTTTCTATATACATAAGAGGACTGTTCACCTTTGTGAATTTCTTTAAAACATTGTAAGCACAGAGGTAGGCGGCCGATTGTTGCGAAGAGGGCAAGACGTAGTGACGCGCTTGAAAAACAAAAGCCGCCCCGCGACGAGGACAGTGAATTCAGGTCGCGTCGCGAACGTGTTAAACGCCTTCGAGTTCTCTTCGTTCCTGAAACCGTTTCAATGATGTTTTTGTATAGAAAATATGTTCGCGGATTGATCTTCCACTCATCAAAAAAAAAAAAACAGCAAATCACACACAAAAGGTTTTAACAGAAAATGTTCGATGATCATTGTCGCCTGTGCGAATTTCAACGCCGACACGATCGTCAGTGTTTTTTTCCCTCCATCTCGGCGCAACTGAGAGACGCACGATCGACGATCGATCGAATATGCAAGAATGCCGGACTTGTAAACTTTCACAGAATTATTCCTTCTTTCATACTATTAAATTGCCCGTCGATTCACGGCAGCGCCGACAAGAATATCTCATCGATTCGAACGCAGGCGGTGGCTTAAAAGTTAACTCGTCGCACGTCTTTCGATAAGAGCTATAAAAACTGCCCGTAAATTCCATCGAGCCGACGACATCTCCGTCGTAAACGACAGGAACGGCACCGACTCGAAACTAAACCTGTCCGCGGGTCATCGCAATGAAAATCTAAAAGAATACTTTTTTTTCAAAAGAGAAAACGCACGCACACACGTACACGAGACAGTATCTGAAACAACAGATGTACGAGGCCCAGCGTTATGCAACCGTCCGCCCACGCGCGCCCCGGCTGTTGAACCGCGCCAGTGTCCGATTATCCTCTCATCCACCGCGTATCGCCGTTTGATAAATCGTCGCGAGCTTCTGGCAATCGCGGCACCCGCTATTTCTGGACGCGCTCAAAATACGTCCCGTTGTACCGACAGCCCATTGTAATATTTTCAAATGAACGTACGGCGTACGTTCAGCCGCGATCCTGCAACACCGGCAGGCACACACTTTTCGTATGAACGCGAACGCGGGAATGCGATTAATAAGATTCGAATAAAACGGAATGGAAAATAGATTCGTGACTGGCGTTCGGAGCGCATTCAAAAGACACGAGACGCGATCGCGTCTCGCATTTAAAACAACGACAGAACGACATCGAACGAGCGGCACGGGTTCAGGAAACGCAAACAATGCGACCCGTTCATCATTTACGCCGATGCACTTCTATCTGTGTGTGCGTTTCTTTTATATATTATCGTATATGAGGACGCTCATGACCTTCGATACCTAGAATACGAAAGAAGATTAGAAACACAAACATGGAATCGAGCAGGCATTTATCGAAATGTTATCGATGACTGCTCGATCTGTCCACGTGTTGTTACACGGACGAATTCTTTTTTTCCCCCATCCAACAGATATCACAGAAAGCGTTTCTGATCGAAACTGTTTATTAAATCAAATCAAAAATGTTCCGAGGAATTCGGTCGGGCATTGTTTCATCACTGTCTAATACGATAACAACGCGAACATCCCTATTAATTAATAAAAAAAAAATCGAGTCGATCCGGCGTCGCAAACGCGAGCCGTCGACCAGAGACAGAGAGCTTGGTCGTAATTTCAATGGGATGTCGAATCACCGTCTCGCTCGTCGGCACACGACGCGCATTCCTTCCACGGGTATCGTTGATTTTTTTAACTGCTCGATGCGTCGAACGATCGCGGTACAGTTCTGACACGGTGACTAGATTCGTTTACTCGAATGGATTCTTTTTTCGGTCCACAAAAAAAAAATAAAATGGATTCCTTGCCAAAAATGTTCGATTTGTAAAATCGGACTGTTTAGTTGTACCTCGACGCTTCAGAAGATGATACCATCTACATCTAAATCCGTATAAGCAACAATCTCAAGAAAAACAATTATTGAAACAGTCATCACCGCACACTTACACGTCAAATATATATATATATATATATATATATATATATATATATATACATATATACATATATATATATATATATATATATATATATACTAAATCATTGAATATTTTTGAATAGAAAAAATGTTCGCGTAACCGCGGTGTGAAAGAGCACGTTTGCGACGAAACTTGAACACGATTTTCTAAATTATCGACATATTCAATTTTAAATGTCTGTCCATCTGTCAATATCCACCTATTTGGAATGAAATTCTGACAGGTCCGACAACCGCGTCGAAACAAAACAACAAAACGTGCACAAACAGTAGGAACGTCGTCCGGACCCCAGCCTGCTACATTGCAAAACGACGCACCGCCGTCTACAGTTGACGCAAACGTATTTACCGAAACAGACACGGCCCACTATATTCATACAGATCTGCCTGCCTGCCTGTTGTCTTCTGCAGACATGAAAATCGTAAAATATTCGTCGAAACTGCCGTCATTCACGAACGTGCGCGAGCGGGCGAACGAAACCGCCACCCTCCTCACTTACCGATAGTGCGTGTTCGCATCGTTCGATCGGGGAAACGTCGGATGAACAGCACACGGGAACGCACAACACTGCACTCGTGCGCCGAACCAGCGCACACTGCATGACCGTACAACGAGATATAGCAGCTACGCCACATTCTTTTCGAAGCCTACTTTTCCTGATATCGAAACGGGAAAGATGTACAGGGAGAGAGGGTAGAAACGTTCAACAATTGATACCGTACGTTTCGATTTTCGATCATTGTTTATTTTTTCGATCGATTATTGAAAATGTTTGATCCGAAAAACAATGCGAATGTCTGTTTCGACGCGGCCTCCTCTCGACTATATCTATTTCTTTTTAACATATCTAGAGGGAACGCTGTTTCTCTCTATTTTTCTCACGTTTCGCGATGTCATTGAAACAAACACGGCACACTGCGAACAGAACAGACTAATTAGCAATACGCGTACGCGAACTGGGAAAACGGAATTGTATTTCAGTGAGGATCGACGTTTGTCGGTGAAGAATCGCTCGGTGCGACTGGCCAGAAACGGCCGACAATCACGCGGGACCCGGATCGAATCTCTGACGGCAGAATGACGGCGACACGTGATACGTTCGAACGAGGAGACAGGATCGCTGTCGTCGCACACCCTTGTTGTTTGACGAGAGAGCCGTCCTGTTTGGAAGATCAGCGAAAACGGGGCGAGTTCGCGTATCCCTTTCGTTCGGATACGGCGGCATCGAAAGAGTATTTCTACGTGTCTATGTTTTGTTTCGCCGATTCGACGGATCGGACATAATCGTCGGCGAACGTGCGACGACAGAACACGATTCGACATACGGTAATTGTCAGCGATACAGTCGATTGGGTCCGGCGACGAGACAGCACGGATAATGGGTCTGAATAATTGAACGGCGTGATCGACGGTCGGACTCGGGGGGAAAAAAACGCAACGTTGCCGATCGGCGTGACGAGAGAACGAGGACGATCGGACAGAGACGGATCCGCGACACGCGTCGGCGGGACGTGCGGCCGTTGTGTTTTTCTCTCGTCCGTCGATTCTGCCGCGCCGTCACGGCCGGCCGGATCGCGAACGACCGCTGCCGACGACGCGCGCCCCTCGAAGTATCGCCGGTCGCCGCGATCGATAACCGGCGATCAGCGACGTAACGTTAACCGCAGGATCAATTATTTAAAATACACGCGGAGACATGCGAAGCGTGCGCTCGATTTTTCCGCTCGGACGAAACGGGGCGGCGTTTCGATCGAAGTAGGTTTTCTTTTTTTCTTTTTTTTTTGGAAAAATCTACTTGGAAGCGGGACGAATAATACGGGTGCGATGCAGTGAAAAAAATGAACATCCGATAAAATCCATGTTCGAATCGCTCCTGGCGTTCGTCTCCTAGCGGTCTACCGGAACGCGGACGAGATCGTGCGCCGGTGATTCGACGGCGTGCGGAGTCGACGAGGACTGCGACGACGGAACTGACAATGAACGAGCGGACACGTTTCGTGCGACGAGCGAGTACTGGATTTTTTTGAAAATTTTCCTATCGATAAATTGACGTCGAGGATCTAGGATCCGAGAATGAAGCGAACAGATGTCAGGTGCTGGTAATCTGGAATGGATATTCCGCAGAAACAGTCGAAACACGAGAACAGACCGGCAATAATAAACCGATCGGAGTCGTACGAGCGATGAACGTGCCATAACGCGTCGATCGTCGCGGCCGTGGTCCGTCCCCGACCGACCGTCGCGTGTTCCGAACTGCGCGCTCAACGTGTGTGTCGATGCGACGAGGCTGCCTGCGCGCTGATCAATTGATCCAACGTCCAAAAGATATTTATCAATGTGGGCGCTCGTTAAGCAATAACCATTGTGTTTTGTTTTTTTTTTTTAATTCCGTTTCTGTTTCTAACAGTGTGCGTGCGTCCGTTTGACAGGCGGCGTTGATTTGACGCGATTCGTCGATTGAGTGTGCCATGAATGTCTGTCTGTCTGTCTGTCTTATTGTTTAATTTTACGTTCGTCTTGTTTATAATCGAGAACGACCTATGATCGATTTATTGAACACTTAACAGAGGAAGTATTTTTCTTATTCGATTTGCGCGTTGAAAATAGAATTCATTCGCGACGATGCTAATCGGGTTCGGGTCGGATTGTTCAAATGACATCCGGTGT
>CM068316.1:54309352-54351852 GCA_034766995.1 Acanthacorydalis orientalis | reverse complement strand
GTCTCGGGAGATGCACAGAGCCGCATTTGGAACCCACATGTTTGCCCGCCGTCGGCACATACGAATCTCATGCGACATAATTTGAGACACGAGTGAGAGTACAATTTCCGCAGTTCATCAGACTGCAAAGAATCGTATCAGTGCGAAAAACGACACCGTCACGGACCCAGAGCCGTTGAACAGGTCGTTCGATCGGGTCGCCTGCGAAATAATTCCCGGAACAATCGCGCCAGGAACAGAAAATTTAAGAACGAGCCTCCTGGATAACTGTCAAACGTGAAAAAAGTTGCGCCGCCGCCGGCCGTGCCGACGCGGCCTCGAAGCGTTCCAACGCCTACGTCTGATACAGAGCGCACGTTTCGGACAAGCGGAGCGAGCTACGAGAATGTGATCGTAAAACGATTAAGAGAACAAAAACAAATATTTATTGACAAGGCGGCCGTGACGAAATCAACAATGCACATACTGAATGAAAAAAATATTTCACTGCAAATCTAATTCTCTGAAAACTGTTTTCTGTGCACTCTATTGTTTCATGACCTACATTTTTCGTACAGACTTGATCTTTTTACGCACATTACTGCCATCAATCGTAACCTAGTAGGAGAGGGATGACTTTTGCACGTCATTTGAACAGAAAGCAAATGCTTGAAACAATTAACAGAAAGTGAACACTTTCTCCTTTACAATTTATAAAAAAATAATCCCGTGTTGATGCAATCTAATGAATATTTTTTTTTCAATTTAAATTATATATATATATATATATATATTTATTATAAATTAACGTTTATATATATATATATATATATATATATATATATATATAAACGTTAATTTATAATACAACAGAGATAGAGTGAGGGCGTACGGTCTTCGCTAATATTTCTTAGATCCAGTTCGAGTAATCAGTACAATAACAGGTCTAGGAGGGAAAGTTTTTGATGCAATGACTACCAGGGCTGGATTTACACCAGGTGCCGCCGCACTTGGTCGACCAATCAAATGCCGCCGCTAATTAAGAGAAATCCGCGACTGTCGGTGATTTTGAAACATTTCAACAGAAACAATTTTAATCATCACTAAGAAAATTATAAAATTTTCCCTTCATTCAATCCATTTAAAGTAAATGCAAGTTATGAAATTTATTTACATAGACTTCAAAAACAATATCTGAACTACAAACATTTTCATATATATATATATATACACACACACACATCTAAATAAATGCTTCCGCTTTCATTCGACAAGCGCCGAGAGCGCGTCGCGCTCCAACAGCTTCGAACCGGAATAACCGACCGATTGTCCACGGGCGCGTTTTCCTCGTGGCGCGTGAAAGACGAAAGAGATTCGATTTCGGTCGGAAAGCGTTCCGCGAGTGAGTGGCCGACCGGACCGGACCGGACTGGCCGTCCGGTCGGTCGCACGAAAGCGACGACGCACATCGTACTCACCGCCAATGGAGAGGGCGCGCCATCGTGTCTTCCTCTTCGTCGTTTTCTTACCCATGTGCGGATCCAGTCGGTCGTCCGCTCGCTCTGTCGCACCGCTGTCTTCCCGTTCCGACGCCGTCTCGATCGTCGTTCACTAACTAAATGATTACTGTTCTACTAGCACATCGGCGCGCGTTCAGCACGTCGTCGTCGTCGACGACGACAGCGGCGACAACGACACCGACGCAAACATCAGTCACGTGCGCGAGGGCGCTCATAGGCCGGCACATCGGACGGGGACGGACGCGCGCGTTCGAACCGGAACCCGGACACCGTCGCTGTCGCTGTCGCGCGGCGGTACGGACGACATCCGCGTCACGGCACGCTCCGCGTCATTCGCGCCGAGCGGTCGTCCGCATGGGGGCCGCCGTCGACCGGAGCGGTCTCCTCGGTCCCGCCGACGGTCCTATCGATTTTATAGACGGCGCGGCGCCCCGCTGTGCCGGCTCGCGGCGCTTCGGCCGGATCGCACGAGCGAACGGAGGACGCTCCGCGCCCGACTGCGCGGCGGTCGGGCGTCGAACGACGGGCACGCGGTCGATCCGGAGCCGCTCTCGGAGCGCGGAGAAGACGTCGCAGAGCGGAGTCGAGCGCTCGTGCCGAATGACCTTGACGGAGGTCTCCCGCGATCGCGCCGGAGCGAATTCGGACTCACGAGCGGCAACCGAACGCGGCCGTCGCGTGCACCACACTGAACCAGTTGAACCGAACAGCAAACACCACACGCACTCGATTTAAAAAATTGAGTCTCTGCGACGACCGTCCGTCGCTTACGATTGTTGTTTTTTTTAACAAAAAAAAAAAGAATTGGTCCGTCGTTCGTTTCACATCGACTGTTATTCGCTTCGAATCCGCCACATCGACGGCGCAGTCCGCAACGCCGAGTATTTTTATTTATTTACTTTTTTTAAAAAAAAGTAGAAAAATTAACCCGGAACGGATACTAGATTTATTTCGTCGAGAGTCCGCGCGGAACACGCTTATTATTAATTACGTACACGTCTCTGGTTTGTGCTCGGATCGTTTCTCGTGACGCGCGTCGCCGGTTCGAATCCGCACGAAAATCGACGACGGTCAGTGTGGTGTTCTCGTTTTTTCGTTTCGTTATCGTTTCTTTTTTTTCCGTTCGCGAACGTCTGCACAGGTCCGCCGTATCGATCGGTCGGTCGTTCCGGACGCCGGTGTCCGCGATACGAACGACGTCCGTCTGAAACGGATCGATCGCAGAAAGGCGAAAATCGAAAATCAAAAGAAAAACCGAACGCGTCTGACGATGCGGTGATGGGACGGTGTCGGGTCGTCGCCGAGATGGAGACGGTGCTCTCTCCTGCTGCTTATATACTCGCCGGCGGCCGTGCACATACTGGCTCGCAAATTCGGCCGAGGCGGCGTACGAGCCGAGCGAGCGCCGCCATTGCAGCCGGCACTGATATGGAAGAGAACTGTAACGCGCGCTCACAGAGTTCTAGTGTGCGCGCGCGGCCGGCGAGCGGCGCGCACGGACCGATCGTTCTCGATTGTTTCTCGTGCACGTTTCGACGACGACACGATCGCACGGCGCGGAGGAATCTCGAGAGAAATAGTCGGTTGTCCACCGTTCGTTCGATTCGTCGGAGGACAACCGTTTCAGTGACCAATATCGTCGGGCCGAAAATAACAGAACGAACCGCAAATGTCAATACATACATACAATACAGACATTGTTGAAAAAAATCACGGATCCGCAGAGACGTTCCTGTATGAAAATATGGACCTGACACTTACTGGAAAAAAATTACAAGGCCACACGGACGCCTGTCAGTCATAGAATGCCTAAAATTTATCAAAAAAAATTTGCAAGTCCTAGCAGACGCCTGCGTGTCGAGGTACGGACCTGTATTTGATAGCAGAACGTCTGGACATTGCTGAAAAAAATCACGGATCCGCAGAGACGTTCGAATGTCACGACGTCGACCTGACATTCGCTACAACAATTCACGATTCGATGAAGGGATTGTTCGCAGATAAATCGAACCTAGAACGGTACACCCGCAGAATAGACTTTTCATCTTCATCGGCGAATCAATCTCGCGCGAATAAAATAATTAATTTATGTATCGGGAGAACGGAATCACCGGGAACGATGGAAATGCACGACCGGCACGGCGACCACGATTAAATAATGTCAGGATAAGTTTCGGTATCGAGTCAAACATTCATTTGACTTCTCGTCTAAGACGGTCGGCCGCTCGAAAATATGTCTGACATTTACAGAATTGCCGTTCTAGAAAATGTAAGAAAAGTAACTGGCAGATTCGTTCGCGAGACGAACGCCGGAACGCGTCGATATTTTACTACGACGTCAGCCCGTATCGACGCCCTATCTACGTGCGCTCCGCACATGGCCCTCGAATCGGCCCCCTATAATGTCAACGCGCGTGGCTGACCGTCACAACGGAAAAACCGAGTGTGCGTCGACAATAAAAAAAATCCGAAAACAGAAACCCGCGGTAGTACCAAAAAAAACGACGGCGCGTCGTGCGCCGCTGACACAAAAATATCAAACGAAACAAACATGGCCTACCTGTACACACGCCGTCTGACAGGTCGCGTCTCGCACGAAATTCGAATGGCATCGGTCGGAATTTCGATTTTTCGCCGACGCGCGCGCGAAACAGGACGACAGCATCGCGTCCTTCACGCACCCGACATTGAAATTCGCACGGTCCGAACGGGAAATGTCGTCGAAGGGACGCCGGGCAATCGTCCACACTGCACTAGCACCGACACCACAGCACACTCAGCGGTCGCGAACGACTATGTTCACTGCTGTAGAACATTCTATACACGGCCTACTCGCCTTCATGCTTTCACATAATGTCGAATTATCAAACGTTGACGGGGAAAAAAGTCGATAAATGAGATCGCAGTATATCGATTGAAACTAAATAACAGGACGGGCAAAAATCTACATCGATTACGTGCGCGACAGCGTCTAATCGCTAACATCTCTCGATGTAGACATTCGCTAGGTGTCATCTATGATGATTTCAGAACCACATTCGACATGTGGAGAGCCACTGGACTCGAGAGATACAGACACGAGAGTGGTGTTCGTAATCGAGTGCCAATTCATCGATCGACGATGGATTTCTAAGCGAAATCTGCACTCGAGCATGCACACTCGATTCCGCACTTACACACTCGAACGCTAATAGGACAGAGAGTCTGGAAAATACTGATATGAAGCGATGTTATTGAACATGGCGTACAAGGAGAGGGCGCCGACGAGGGGAACTCGAATCGGCCGACGGTCGGCACGTAGTGGTTCTCGGTTTATGCTCTTCGTTATTTGCGCCGTTCGGCAGAAAACGGGCAGCAAAATTTCAGCGCAACACACGAGCACCGTGTGATTAGTCTCCGTGCAATTGTATGAAATGCGTACTTGGCATAGTTGGACATGAGACAATCGGAACGCGGAGGTCTCGGGTTCAATATTCTTCTTCTCGGATTTTATTTTTTTTTTTGTAATGTAAATGTCATTGTAAGAATTTCTTTATTCAATACATTTTTATTGTTTTTTTTTTCTGCAACGAATGTCACTTAAAAATGCTAATTCGATCACCCTCTATTTTTTAACATTGAAAAAAACGCGTGCATATTTTTGTGTTCGTAAGAGAACACTGGAGCAAGCTGACCGCAGCCACGGAAACTCGAAACGACAACGCTGACCGCAGTGGAAAAGATTCCGGAGCAAAAGTTCGAGCGGAGACTTCAACGTTAACGTTTCGCCCGATGCTTCCGTGCGACTGATTGAATTCCTCCGCGCAAAATTCGACTTAAACACTGCAAATGAGCCGAGTCAGGCGACCGCGAGATCGAGGAACTACAATCGGCGCGGCGTTCTCTGAACTTGTAAAATATTGCACGGGACGTGTCTCGATACGTCACGGCCTACGAGATCGTACGCGACGAGGACCGGCTCGATCCCGCGGACAGAAGACCGTCACAGCGCCGCCCGTGCCGTGAACGAACGTCGTTCGCTGTCGGGCCGCGGCGCTCGTACGAGTCTGTGGGAAACGACGGCGCGGACGGACCGGCTGCGGCGCATGTGGACTTTCGATCGCACGGCCGCCGTTCGACTCAGCGCGGTCCGGGCGCGGGAGGACGAACGACGCACAGTCGGAGAATGCACACGCACGGTCATCGATTCACGGTCGGAAACGTGCGTTCGGCGAAGCGCGTGCAACGGATCGAAACGATTAAGACGGGAGGACCGACGGCGCGGCAGATGCACGACGGTCCCGATCGACCGATTTTCGGCGGGGCGGGCGGGCGAGGGACGGTTCCTCCCCCGACGGCGATTCGATCGGCGAGGGGACCGCGCGTCGCTCGAGCGACATTTACATGAGATCGATCGTCGAATCGAGCGACGAAATTGCCGTAGAAAAATTGACGGACGCGCGCATCGACTCTCCAGATAGGTTCGTTCCTTCGTGACACGGCCACCGAGACTCTAGCATCCCGGAATCAATCTTTCGGTCGCCGGTTCTGCACGTGCATGTGTGCAGGAACGTCTCGATCATCTTCAGAGCGTGCAAGTGCAGTTTTTTTTTAAAAAAAAAAAACACGATCAGATATTTTTCTACTCCTGTACGCTCTGAAGATGACGGAATCGCGTACAGAAACGTACAAAACTATTCGACACTGTTGATCAGAAAAAAAAACACGTTTCTGTGTTTTATGCGGATGAGCGAGAAGTTCATTTGTGAAAGGATATTCTTCTGGGAATTCAGTACGTTATCTTAGGCTGTTTAGGAGGATATACCAGCAGGATATACAGATTTCCTGTTTACCTAGTACAACAGTCATAAATTCGTTTTCAAGACAGTTACAGAAACAATCGCAGAGTTCGGAAATGACTAGATTCACTTAACATCGAATTAATATCAAATTTTCAGTTCGAGCTTTTCGATCGCGACGCGATCATCTTCAGCGCGTTAGGGCATAGACAAATTATAAAGGAAAAAAGACAGTTCCGCCATTTCAAAGAATCACAATCAGATCAGTTTCGTAGGCCGGAGTACGCTGTGGCGGCGACGTCATCGAAATGTACACGAGCAACGATCAGAAACGAACGCTAATTGATTTATGTGAATGAGGAACAGGAGGGAAACAGAAAAACAAGTATTCCGCTTCCAGCGCTCGCGTGCATCATCTCCGACTACTTCCACGCACACGGTCCGGATCCGCGACGTACATCGAGCGCGCCTTTCTTTGTCCGTCTGTTTACACAGAACAGAGTTGCACGACGAGCCGCAGCGATTTTTTCCGTGGCGTGTCGACGGCTCGAAACGGGACCCTGCCTTTTAGCACAAACGATATAATGACGGAGCGAGATCTCGACGAGCGCTGTAATTGCTTGTGACAACAAGCGAGCCCGCACGGCCGGTGCGTGCGTTGTTATCGTTTGTAATTAGATCTTGTCCGTTTGAAATACGGACCGGACGTTTTTTTCAACCTCATTACAACGCGGAGAAAGAGAGAAAGATAGATAGACAGACACGGAACGTGCGTATTATGTTGCACGATCGGCCAGCAACGGACTGAACAGGTAGTAAAGCCTACGGAAACGATTCAACGTATTAATTATAACGGTAAAGTTTTTGTTACTGTGAACCTGTTGGTATCTCGTCCTGACGATCGTAGGAAACCAGACTTTCAGCTGATTCTATGCCAAGAGGACCACCACGACAACCCAGATGCCGCAGCACCTTTTTCACGGTGTGCCCGACTAAATCCACATTCACAATTGATTTTTCATTCGGTCCACAACCCACATTTACTTCTAATCAAAAAGGTCGAATGTCTGATTGCGCGTCTTCCGTCCGCAGCGCCCCAAAATACAGAAGATTCTCTCCACTGACAGTTGCGTCGTCGAATGTTTCAATTCGTTTGTCGCACATATAAGAAACCACAGTATTGCAAAAATACAAGATATCAGTCATCCGTCACGGACAACACGATCGAAATCGCAAAAGACACGCATAGATCAAATAATAAAAGAAACTCACCTTGCGATCGAGACCACGCCGCACGACCCGCCGTCGCCGACCGGCAGCCGCTGAAACGACGTTCACTAGAGGCGTGCGAATAACAAAAAAAAAAAAAAAAAAAAATGAACCCGTCCACTTTTATACAATCATATTTATTATTATTTTAGGTACAATATTTTCAATTCTTAATATCACCGATATAATTATTCCATTAACTAAAAGTAATCGACAGTTGTAGTTCACCCTAGAATGAAAGAGAACCGAAACCGAAAAACTAAACGGGGACCGATCGAGCGGGCACGACGCACGTGCGGCCCCGACGGCCGCGACGACGGCGGCGGCCGCCGAGCACGGCCGAAGGGCGCGTGCGGTGCCGGCTCGGCTACTGTACAATCGTTGAAATGGGGTCTAAAGGGAACAAAAAAAAAAAAAAAATACTCTATCACAGTTTAAAAACATAGTCGGAGGTTACTCAATGCGGGTGTCATTCAACTACGAAACAAGATCGCCTACAACAATACTGTCCGTCGATATGCAGAGAACTGATTATTATTACATACGGACGACCGACCGACCGACCGTTCGGACACGACGACCGACCGTGCCCCCGTTCATTGGACGCCGGCACGACGAGTGGATCGACAACGAAACGGATGACTGTGGCCGGGGACTCTTCCGTTTTATGAACGGCTAAGGCGTTCGCAATCAAATCTTTTGAAATCACACAACAATTAAAATTCTACACGGTTTTAACACGTCGAATGCCACGCTAACGATTTTACATAACTTGCCTGTGGCGGCCGAACATACAATCAAACATTATATATATATTATATGTATATATATATATATATATATATATATATATATATATATATAAATATATATATATTATATATATATATATATAATATATATATATATATGTATTATATATATATATATATATTTATATTATATATATATATATATATATATATAATATATATAGAGTATATATATACAATATATATATATATATATATATATATATATATATATAAATATAAATATATATATATATATATATATATATATATATATATATATATAACTATTCTTATATTTTCTATATTAATTTCTTCGCACCACTGTAGTAACGATGATAATATTGAAAAACCTGAAAGCATTGAAACTTGCTAGAATTATGTGTTCGTAGTGACGCTGGCTGGCTTCGCCGGTCGCCGGCGACCCCCGTCGCGTCCGACGTGTCGATTCCGACCCTCGAGCACCACCGGGATCCGCGCACTTCTCGTCTCGGAACGACCCAACGCGACGGGCTCAAAAACACACGACACTTCTTATAAACGAACTCTGTCCGCTCCTCGCGATTTTTCGATTCGAAGACGTTCGATGATCGATTCGTGACCGTTTCCGATCGTCGCTCACGTTCACGTCGACGACCGTGCCGTCGTTCTAGAACGCCGACGGAGCCGTCGTCGAAATACGAACGAGAGATGATCGAAAACGAATCGAACGATCGAACGGAAAAACCGTATCCGGTTTGCGGACAGGCGAGGCGTTCGATTATCGTGCGTTCGTGTGATTCGAAGGGGTTCCGTCCGTCGATCCGCTATAATCGAACGTGAGATTTTACGGCGGCGTTCGTCTCGACGACGCCGGCGCCTGCCGGACGCCCGCTACGATTTTTCGAATCGAGCGACGATAGTGGCCGCCGTCGACCGCAGTTAAGGACCGCAGATCAAAAACAACAATTTCGAGGGTTTTTTCCTCCCTTCGAAATCTTCGAGTCGAGCTAGCGCGAGCGGTAGCGAAAATACGGGATTCCCTTCTTAATTCTATGTTAATACTGACTGAAGTTTGTAGAACGGCAGAAGAAAAGCGTTATTCCGTCGAAGACGACTTCGACGACGAACGAAAATTACCGTGGAGCGGATATCCGGTCGTCGCCGGTCGTGCTCGCCGAGTACGGCCACGTCGACTAGATCTAGCGGCACGTCGAGCGTCGTTCGACGAGCGAGCCGATCCGGTCGCGGCGTTCGATCAGAAGACTGCGACCGCCGACCGGATGTCGTCGGCGTGACGTTTCGAGCGCTTCGGTCGTTCTCCTTTTTAAATTACATAACGAGTCGTCGTTCAGGATCGACGTGAGAGTTTCGGAAATGCGAAATTATCATAAGAATAACGACGTCGCACACGATTCTATAATCTGTCACTCTACGTGTATTCCTTTGCGTTTAGTATTTTTATAATTCGTTTTTTTTTTTTTCTTTGACGTCTGAACGTTTTTGTGGATCGACTTTTTCTAGTATTACCGCACGAAACGTCTCTCCGATCAGAAGCGTGCCGGCGTACGATTACCGTTCCGTTCACTACGGTTTCGCTCGGGCGAGATGTCGCCGTGCTCCGAGCAGTGTCGAAACCGTCTCCTCGCTTCTGCGAACGGCCGCCGACAGTCGCCGACGACGACTCGCACCGCACATTTCCGATCCGAGAGACGACACACGTTCGCGCCGCGAGTAACGGACGAACGCGCCCGGCGGGTCCGGCCGCGCGTGCCGGAGCCGCGCCGTCGGTCGGGCCGCGGGCCGCGCGCCGAACGCGTGTCGATCGACGCCGCTCTCTGCACATTCGGTTCTGTATATGCGTTACGCAACTAATATTAATTGGTAAATCGATTTATACACTGTTAGTCATACAAAATAAATTATACACATATAAAAATTAAGTAACATACATCGACGTCGAATTCATCAGTGTTTTTGTTTTGTTTTTTTCGTTTCATCATTATTTCTCACGATTCCGGCCGGTCGGCGTTCCTCGTCGGCGTCGGAGGCGCGCCCGACGCCGCCCGAGCCGCCGTCGGAGCGCGGCCCCGGAGCGATCCGGGCGCCCGTCTCCGGACGCGGTCGGCCGACGCGCGCCGCGCGGGACGGCAGCGCGCCGGCCGAACGGATCGCTCGAGAGCGCGCCGCACGTACAATGACAGTCGAATCGATCTCCAGAAAAAGTGTATAATGAACAATGTAAATAACAACGATAACAGAAAAAATAAACAGAGATTTCAAATGTCCGCCGGAAGAGGAGAGGAGGATGGGGCGCGCGCCCGTTCGGTTCTCTCGAGCGCGTGACGACGACCCGGCCGCACGAGTTTCGACATCGTGGAGCTCGGCTTCGCTTCGTTCGACGACTCGCTGTTTCCGTTGTTGTTTGTTTTTTTTTTTATTATTATTCTCTTTGTTTAAATATGTTCCTCTCTTCCTATGATTCGTAATAAAATTTGAAAAACGCGTCTACGGTGTCTAGAACGATATACTCGGTGACGTCGCCGCGCAACTACCTACTGTGACCCTGTGCATCGCCATTTCCGATATACCGTGGAAGTGGACGAAAGCCGCCGCGATTACGAGCACGTGGAAAATCTGATGCGACTGGAACTGGAAACAGATAGAGAGAGAGAATGAGAGAGAGAGACGGGGTCGAGACCGGCCGACGGTCGTGCCGCCGGCGCGACCCGCGCGAACACTCACCCATATATCACATTTTCCGGGGAAGAATCGTTCCGGGACTCTTAACGCGTAGAACATCGCTCCCAAGATGTACAATAAACCTGCGGAAACGAGAACAGCGTTATCGGACGACGTCACGAGACCGTCCGACCGCCCGCCAGAGAAACGACGGGAACGCAGCGACGCTGTTCCGGAACACTCGTAAAACCCGACCGTACGAACGGTTCCCCGCCATCGTTTATCAGGCCGGGTCGAATGCTCACAAAGCCTGCTTCGAGGAACCGCGTACGGCGTTTCGAAACAGCGCGCCCCCAAAAAAAAAAGAAACACTCACCCATAAGTATTAACCATCCGAGACTCGCCTGGCTGATCGAATTGAACCACCCCTCGACGATCCCGTAATGAACGGCCGGTATGATTCCGCTGAGTCCGAATCCCATGAAGACGCCTGCAAACGAAACCGATCTAGAAACACGCGCGCGCGCGCCGGGACGGCGCTCCGAAGCGGGACTCACCGGCCCTCAGCGGCCTGAAGTTCGGCTCGGAGAACTTGTCCCAGAGCGAGACGACGATACTGCTGATGCCGAGTATGACGACGACCGACAGGTAGATGATCTTCGGCTGATAGTCGCAGTAGAAGCCGTAGTACAGCCACGGCACGAACGAGCCCATGATGAGCAGCGCGATCCCGCAATAATCGAGCCTGCGTCGCACACAAACAAAAGATAAAGTCGGTCCGCGCGCGCGGCGCCGTCGCCGGCACTCACTTAGAGAACAGTTTTCCGATGAACTCGGAATGGCAGCTTAGCGTGTGGAATGCGAACGAGAACCCTAGGCAGACTATCGCGCCGATGAAGAACATGCCGAAGATCAGTTTCTCCTGGAGCGGGATTTCGACAGACGGACGCGTGACGAAATACAAGGCGACGCCGATGAACGCGATGCAGCCTGAACAGAGAGAGAGAGGAACGGCGGACGCGCGTGTCAAGGAGACGTGCCCGCCGTGCTGCGTCGGCGGCCGCGAGCCTCTACCCACCTAGCAAGTGTGTCCATATGTTGCCTGTTTCTGTGTGTAGACGGAAGATAGATTTGAAGCAAGCGGAGAAGCTAGGTAACGGCGGCCGGTGGCCCATGTGTAAGTAGTCGTTGTCCTGGAGCCACTGCGGCAGACTGCGGAAGTGGCACACCTTCCAACTCGCCTCCCACACCTGCACGCAGAAGCGGAGAACGTGAATTCGTCGCGGCGAAAGTGCGTGCGATCGATTCGCCACTGCCCGACGACAATGTGCCGGTCCCACCCGGTCGGGGCGGCACGGAGGCCGACCGAATCGCATGAACTCAGCGGCGGGTGCAACCTGCGCAGAGCTGAGTCTGAGCGGCCGCGCCGTGTCTTCTGGAGATAATCGGGCACGTGTCGAACACGAACCCGTCGGACCGGCGTTTCTGAGAACGCCGCGATCCTCCGGGAGAGTTCACACTCACTCCCCCGCACGTACGGCAGTGCGTCTCACGAACAGGCGCAATCGTTGTCGAGCGTGTCTCTATCGTTGTTTTTCTTTTGACAGCTAAATCGCGCCGACGCGAACGGTTCAGTACAGTGGAAGTGTCCGAACACGGACACCGCGGTCGCGATAAAACCGCGCGGGTTCCCTCACCGTCCACTTGTCCGCACGGTCAGCCGCGTCCGGAGTCCATTCGCCGACCAGTCTCGGATTGGCGATGTAGTCGTCGATCTCCGGCCGCTTCGTGTCGCAGCACGGCTCGCGGATCGACTCCATTCTCGTTCAGTGCCTGGGGATCGTCGTGCCGGGCGCGACGATCCCGTCGAGACGTTCACAGCGGCGCCATCGTGCCGCGATCATTCGCTCTGACACGTTCCCATTTCGAGTCGGACGGCCACGTCGTCACGCACGGACTTGTTGTTTGCGCGCGGCCATGGTAACCGAACTCGTTCCGATGCGACGGGAATTGCACCGGACGGGACCGTGTTCGACACGCTCGCACGTACTGAACGGAAAACGAGTCAGGGGGTCGAAGAAGCGGGCGATTTGGGGGGAGGGGGAATCGTTATCGATTTTGTCCGGTCCGCGCCGGACATTTTCCCCGCAATTTTCTTTTTTAAACACCTCTTCGCGCCCGTTACAAAAAAAAAACATACGGAGGAGATTCGAGCGAACGAACCGAGTTGGAGTGGGAAGATCCGACGAACGAACGAACTCACGAAAGGGTACGAACGACACGACCGATTCTAATTCTACACTCACTTTTCTCACGAACTCCTCGGCCTGTTCGGCCGCGTTGTGCGCTAACGCCCCCACGAGATCGATCTCGTCGCTGAGCACGCCTGCTTTCAGCACCTCGGCCATCTGCTAGAACATGAAGCGAAGGTAAAAGATCAAAAACGAGCGTACGGACCTGACGACCCGACATACCGACGACCTTCACCCTTTTCGATCGTTTGTTCTATTGCCACTAGTTCTGCGGACCGACATCGGTGACCCTAACATCTACTACCTGACGACAGAACACGCTGCTCCCCGACTAATAGGGGAGAGCAGACGTACAGACGGACCGACATAGGACGAAGATCGACGGGACAAAGTCTCGACGGAATCACAGGTATAAAAATGTCCAGTTAAATTCCTCTCTCTTAATATTAGGCTCGTCATCGTGCATCGACAACTTTCAGTCGATCGGCCATTTAATCTGATAGCCAATCAGACGCATCGACACGTAGTCCTGACGGTCAGAGTATTTAATCGACTGAGATGCACGTTGACGAGCGATCAACAGGACTGAACACTAGCAAGCCAGTGTGCGCTGACAATTCAACCGCGCACGTTATATCAAAGCCGGCTAAGTATTTATAATAAATCGAAGTTTTATTCGCCTAGTTGGCCGATCAAACGAAGCGTCTAACCAGCCAACTAGATGATTAACCGCAAGCGTCGTTTCATAACAGTCGACGGTCCTCGCGCTTCACAGCCAACTACACTGCGGGCCGATTAGAAATTGTCAGCGTGCGCTGGCTTAAGTACCGACCTGTGATTCGATCGAACGCACATACGACTCACACACTAAATAAAAACAAGAGAAACCATCGAGTGCTGTTTTTCGAATACGCTGACATTTTAAAAAGCGTTTTACTGCACATTTCATCGTTTCAGTGCGGAACATTTTACAGTCGCGGAAAAAAAATCAATCGACCGAATCTAAAAACAGACTTCCATTGGCTCGACGCGACACGTCCGAACAACAAACAGCACGCTCGCGATTCACTCACCTCTGAATCGAGGAGATTCTCGTCCTCGGGCGTCGACGGCAACGGACACCCGGGTCCGTCGTCCTCCTCCTCTTCGCCCAGATCCGTGACATCGTCGTCTAGCAGATCCTGCGATCGCGACACGCGCGTTAAAAAAAAAGAAAAAACATAAATCAAACAGTATGGAAGAATCGACGCTCGGCGAGCGCGGGCGTGCACGACCGACGGTCGCGCGTACCTTGATCTCTGACGATATGCTCTCCGAATCAGGATCCCATATGTGATGTCTTTTTCGTACACCTAAATGTATATCATCTGTAGAATCCTCCGCATCCGAATAATGCGACATCGTTCCTACGATAGCTGACCAATTCGAACGCTCGGTATACTGAAACAAAGGCAGCTCAATTAATTAATTTATTTAAACACACACACACATATATGTATATATATATATATATATATATATATATATATATATATATATATATATATATACATACAAACACGAACAATGACACATAAACAGACAAAGAACTATATAAGAAAAGATATCGTCCGTGATGACTCTCGAGTTTTAAATCCGAATCATTTCTAAATTTAGAAAATAATCGGAAAGAATAATAAGAAAATTAAGATAGTATCTGTGCACGTGCTGCACGTTTCCAATATTGTGAAAAGCGAACGATACTGGCGATAAAGAGAATTCGCATCGATCGATCAATCAAGTACTTCAAGTCGTTTCCACTGAATTGAAAACAAACGATTCAAGATACAAGTGACTGCGTACACGGTTACGACTGTGACGAGAGAACGTCCGACACGTCGAACGGACGTCAGAAAAGGCGCAGACTACCTGATCACACCTCTACGAACGTCGCGACAAAACACTAGCGTGTTCTGAAACGGATGCATGCATACACTAGACGTGTACGTCTTTTTGACGGGCGGCCCGGTGAATTGCAGTCAGAGATTGCTGTGGGCACGTTCGAGAACACTGTTTTTTTTTTCGCATCGTTGTAGATTTTCATGTGCGTCAGCTGTGTGGACGACAGCGTCGATATCGAAAACAGCACAAGCAACAATCAGAATATTAAAGGAATTAAACGTTTCCAATCGGAAAAATCGAGCGTACTTTGTGCGAAGCGAAATCAGACGCAGTGCTAAAAATTACAAGCGTGTACGAGAGATCTGAAATCTGTAAAAACCGGTCGGCCTGGACTATAGTTTCTCTTCAATTTCGAAATGAAATGCGTTCGAACAGTAATCCAGATCCGAGCGCTGAACAGTTTTTTTTTTCAGCTGTTCCATATTCCCGTACGTTGGCGCACCGGAATGCGCACAAACAAGCGACAATCAAAAATTATCAATAATCATTCACTGAACATTCTCGATCAGGTTTTATTTATTTGTTTATTTTTTTTGATTCGTGACAGCTCGTCCGTCGATTTAAAAATTTATTTACAGGTGAACTTTGTTACTTCGACACGGCGCGCTCCGTAACTCGACAGACGGTTCGGGGAACCAACCCGGAATTTTTGCTACGTACTTGAAAATATATCTATGCACGCTTGGATTACTAACGATTCGCAGCGTTTTGGAAGAAAACGCCAGCCGAGCGCCCAAAGTACAGAAAAGTCTCGCGGAGAGAGACAACTGCTACTTTTCCCAGACTGTGACCGAGCGCCACGACGTCTAACTTCAAAGTTGCCATTCTACGATTTATTTATTTTAACTTTCATGTCACATACTGGTTATCGGATCTCCGACGACTCCCGGAACGGTAACCACGTCGACGGCGCCCTTTCATCTTACGATGAGCAACAGCGCAAATGGTCACACAAAAAAGACAACTGCTAGAACTGTGCTGTCAAGTTTCTACGATCCGCTCTCGCTAGGTTAGACATTGAACTGTAATTTTGTATCTTGGAAATGTAAACACTTGTAACCACAATGATATACACAGACCACTTGTTTCCTTTCTAAATATACGGAGATTAACACCGACTATTTGTTACGCAATACATACATATATATATATATACATATATATACATATATATATATATATATAAGTATATATACGTATATATATATTTATATGTATATACATGTACATATATATATATATATATATATATATATATATATATATATATATATACATATATACACAGAAGAACATTTATGTAATCAAAGAAACGGTCATGTACGCATACCGACCTGATCAAACACAACAATGAAGAAAAAAAAGAACATACAAATAGAAACAATAAAACAGTACCGGTCAGAACTAGACGTTCGCGCTGCCCGCACTGATCTGAACGTACGAGTGATACCGAATCGATTTAGAGAAAAAAAATCTAATAACGGAACGATTACGCTTATCAGTCAGACTACGTACCGACGTCACGCTCGCGCACGCAACGAAACTGCAGCTCGAACGCAACGTAACACCACGTGTGTATGTCCGGTCGGGCGCGAAACAGATCGGGTCCGGACCGGACCGGACGCCGTACGGACACGGAGAACGGGCGCGGAGGCGGCGGCCGAAAACAAAAGGTCTTTTCGGATCGAATCGTCGTTCGAATGTCCTGGACGACGACGACGAAGACGAACGCGACGACCGAGTGACCGCGCACGAAGCCTAATCGACGCGCGACACGTGCACGGAAAACATCCCGTGACGGAAAAGATCCCGGCTGTGGAACGAGATACTTTTACGTGAACCGAAGTTTATTCCCATGTTAAGAGGTTAATGCGAGTTAGTGGAACGCGCCGTGTTTCCTTCCGCCGCGGATCACACAAACTTCGCTGAAATTAGATTGGGGCCGGATCAAAAGAGGCAAAGGGCCGCGGGTTGCCCATATGCGGTTTATATAGACATATTAAAATACATACATACATATATATATACATATAACGACTACATTGCAATATACCTGTAATAATAATAATCATATGGACATAAATGAGTTTTAAAAAATATGTTTATTGTTTCATTCCGTTCATGTATAGGTTTATAATTGACAAGTGGGCGAGCCTAGCAATTCCAGGGTGTTGGTGAGCGCCGCCCCAATATATATATATATATATATATATTGTGAGCGCCGCCCCAATATATATATATATATATATATATATATATATATATATATATATATATATATATATATTGTGAGCGCAGCCTCAAAATATATATATATATATATATATATGTATATTGTGAGCGCAGCCTCTCTCTCTCTCTATATATATATATATACACACATTATAATAATAAGTGCGCGTATGGATGTATCACAATGGGGAATAAAATTCTACAGGACGGATTACTGTCGACGCACGGGCCATAAAGATCATTATACATTTGTTGTAACGATCCGAACGTTCCATCAAACGATTCCGTCAAACAATCGAACGAGAAGAATGCGCCGTCATCTGTTAATTCGGTCGAACATGACGGCGCGAGATTTGTATGGCCATTGAAACGTTTTAATCTTTGTAAACACACGAAATGAGTTTGCGAGTTTTACAATTGAAGAATTATGTATATATATATATATATATATATATATATATATATATGTATTAGGCACGACCGGCGAGCATCATGTATGAAAAGAATAATAAACCAGTAATTGTATGTCGTTAAATTTATAAATTACATAGATATTTGCATCGCGGACGGCCACGACGGGAATAAAACAAATCATAAACGAAAGTAATCCGTTCGCCTGATAAGCGCGATCGTCGTGTTTTTTTTTATTGGTCGCGCACAGTGCCGGCGCCGAAACAATACGTTCGGTCGTCGGGCTGACCGTACAAAATCTTCATGATTTCAGGTTGCCGACACTCGATAACGTAACTGTAAGTGCGGTTCTCTAAAATGACATCAGAGTCCGAATCGATTTCGTAAACGGTTCGACAGTTGGCTCGATCGAATAGACGGCTATTCGGTCGCCGAAAAAAAGTAGGCCGTTCCCGTGTGTGCCGTAAACAAGAAATATATTGGGCGACGAAGGACACTTGACTTTTTGTCGGATGGACGATTCGATAGAGAAACGCACAGCGGGCCGCGCGCGTACTTTTTTTTCACAGTCGATACACTGCAACTAGATCTCGGCAGCTAGGCACTGCCCCAACTGGACCACCGCATCGACATATGTATTAAATACGCTCAGACCGCTGCGACCGTCCTGTCTGTTTCGTTTCTCTGACTGTCTGTACGCGCTGTGTGTCCGTTCCGAATCCAATTCCGACGAATGCACTAATTCATCAACAGGAATTGACTCATTAAAACGTGTGTCACAAAAACACATGTTCCGCGAAACGGACCGGTTTTCTATTGCTATCGGTTCGTCGACGAAACAGATGTAAAACAATGTGTAACGCACACAAACAGATTCACACACATTATATATATATATATAGAGAGAGAGAGAGAGAGAGAGATAAACAATATAAGAACACAAATTACAAACAATGATCAAGAATGTGTCGTACGCGTATGTAAACAGGTGGCAGGGCGTTAAACATTCATCTACGGCAACTCGATCACAACGTCTGATCGTCGAGTTTCGGACTCGAAATTCGCGCGGCGACGGTGACCTTGCCGACGTAAACGTCCGCGGATTACAAAATCGCACACGTGTCGGTGCGACGCAAGGACTTGTGCGCCGAAAGCGCGCGACCGCTCCTTCCGAAACCGAAAATTAACCGGCCGATTTTCACGTTCGACAGTTTAGAAACGATCCATCGATCGCCATTTACGTGCACGTCTCTCTGTCTACGATTACTATACAGTGTGTCCGAGCCAACTTGGACGTTCGGTACACGGTGTGTTGCGTTTGTTCTGATTACGTAAGAGGGAGCGCGCGGGCTACGTTTAACGCTCGGGACGCGGTTCCTGAAACGCCGAGACAGCGTTCTAATGAGGTTAGTTCGTTGTACGGGGTTTTACGACGCTTCGACAGCCGAGTTCATTGTTCTGATGGGGGGTGTCTCTTGTACGATTGACGAATACTGTCGATTCGTAGAGAAAGGCGAATTGCAGAAACAACTGAATAGTAGTGACTTACCCACCAATTTCGTTACGATCGGGACGAAAGCAGAACGAACGCGGTTTTCACATACATCAAAAAAAAAAAAAAAATAAAAATAAATGAAAACGCACAGTCAGGAAACGCGCCAGATCTCACATCTCGAAACATATGACGAACGAGCGCGCGCGCAGAAAATTCCGTATCGAAAATAAACGAATGTGTATATATATATATATATATATATATATATATATATATATATATATATATATATGTATACGTGCCGGTTGCTCGATACTTACGGTGTCGCGCACAGGTGCCCACGACGACGCGCGGATGTTGTCCTGCCGTTCGACACAGAGAAAGAAGAAAAATAAACGAAAACTCTCGGCCGAAACGCACTCGCGCGCCGTTCTAATTATAAAACGAGTGTGCGGGATCGTCCGTCGACGGACGCGTATTTATCGATCTCGGGATTCATTTATGCCGACTTCGTCGAAAATATAAAGATTACGAAACACCTAAGTGGCAATCAAACACACACACACACGCGCACACTTCTCGGTCGATCGTGCATCGCCGTCGAACGCCGTCGAAGATCGTCGCGGATCGACGGAAACGTACAAACCTGACGCTGTTTCGAACGGGCGATAACAGGCACATTTTTTCCACCGACAGAACGGATCGGAATCGTTGAAACGGTCCGCGATAACGAGCGATAGTGACGGACGACGCTGGTTGCGTTTTTTTTTCCCCCCCGTAACGATCCGTCGGGTGTCCGACTGATAAACAGTAATTGGTTTTCAGAAAAGAACGAACTGAGCACTATCGTCGACGGACAGAGATTTCTCTAGAAACGGAAAAGTACGGACGACTCATACGCGGATGCACTTTTTTTTTCGGTCACTGAGAATTCATTCATTCGACATAAGACGCGTTGCATCGATCTGAAACGCATCGACGTGACAATCATTGAACAAAACACAGCGACTGTACGATCATGAAAGAGTGCTATGTAAAAACAGCAAAAATAATTCTAGATATGAACAAAAAAAAAAAATAATAAAAGACTTCTACACATACAACAGCTGAACACAAACAACTTTTGTAAAAAAACAACCGGATTATTATATTTCGAAGACGAGAATTCAACTGTTCTTGTTCTTAGTTCTGGACAAGTGAATTAACCCTCTATCCGCGTAAAATGTTCCACGACTCGCTGAAAATCTTTCCAGGTCTGCGGCGATCGACCGAGCATTTTCGACCAGAGAACGTTTTTCGTGACGATTCGCGGAATGGGAAAATAACCGATCGGGGAAATCGAATTCGATCACAGCGTCCGACCTGTGCCGCCATCCGATCTGACGAATGCGATTCTGAGAAATGAAACGATTATGTGGCGACACGAAAAATTATTCCACAGCCAACTTCAAAGTTGTGATTTGTTCGCAGCTATCATTTGTTATTATAGCAATCATTTGTTACCATGGCCATCTTCGTTATTTTAGATCAGTCGAGTGTCTGCTCTCTACTTCGCTGATCGAAAAGGATGAAGACCGCAAGGACGACATATTGACGGGATCGCGGGCATACAAACACACAATTATAATGATCTAGAAATCTTTTACACGCACAATCCGATCGTATGATTGATAAAAATCGGCAAAAATCGCCTAATGTTCGTGGGGTGTGAACGGCTCGAATCAATCTAACGGAACGAAAGACGTTACTGTCGGCGTCCACCACGTGCTAATTGATCGAACGGGCTCGTCCGCGGACCTCCGAACAATCGGTCGAGTGACGAGATCAGTTCAGACGGGAGCGCCGCGTCCGAACAACGCGCCGGAACGTTTCCAGTCGGCCAGAAATCAATTCCGTTCCGGCCGCTCGGCCCGCCGGCGAGCGCATCTCTAGCAGGAGGACGAGTGCACTGCACACGTTTGAATATTTCGTTCCGACGGCGAGCGCCGCCATGCCGGAATGACGAACGCGCGTCACAGATACAGTAATTGATTGTTCACTTGACTCGACGACCTTGTGTGGCATTCCTGACGTTTAATTTGTCGCAGCGGCGCTCGCTCGCTGCGAAAACAAACACGCGTTGTTCGTAAAAAACAAGCTGGACGTGTGCGTCAATCGATGCGCACATTTTGAACAGTTTGTGTGTGTGTGTGTGTGTGTGTGCTGAAAATCAGAAAGACCTCGCGTGCACACGTTTCGATTATTTTATCGGCGATGCGTCGCGCATCACTGAAAAGGTTATGCGGTTTCGGACGCGACGCTTCCGCTCGTGTGGAAACGAGAGACAGAACACCGACGGTACGCGGAATAAGAGAGAACGTCCGCCGATCGAGAGCGCCGTGCATTGAACGACGAGGATGTGCGCGAATAAGGACTGCCGGCTATGAAACAGTCGAACGGGGAAAAAATAGACATTTGTGAAAGACATCTAGATCGTACGGTACTCGCACAGCACACCGGGGGGTGCGGCATAAACATTCAACAAGTCAGTTGTTTTACAACAAACTATTCTATCTGTTTCCTCGACTGTTGGAAGAGCGGACGTCGGTTCGAATGGAATGATAAAACACTGTCGTACTCGACAATCCAGTTGGCTAAATTCGCTGTGCTTTTTTTTTAAACCGACAACCACGAAAAATGTGCCTGGTCAACGGTGCCATATTCAATAATTCAATCATTGCTCGTTCCTCATGCGAATCACAGTGGCGTCGCTATTATCTTCGAAGCGCCGAGGTAGAGAAAAGCAGATTTTTATAGGGCGAGGGAGGAACTCCTTCGAGAATTCAAGCACGCTGTCAGAACTGTACCGTAACGAAGACGGACTTTCCTATTTTCACACTGATTACGTTATCAAAGTTAACTACGACACAACTGCCCGATTTCCAGTGATTAGCAGCCGACTGTCAAGTGTCACGAACTGACGCCGATCAAGGTTGCTGCGAACGAAAACCACTCGTCAATAGTCGACTGACGTTCGCCGAACCAACTTCGATTTGTTAACGGGCGGTTAAACCACAACAGAGAGATATTTCCGAACCGCGAATACTGAAAAGGACGTCCCGCTCGGCTAAACACGTGATTACTGTGATCGCAACAAAATCGAAATCATCCGCAGGGAAGCGGCGCCGTGCTTCTGTAGTTGCGATTCGGAACCGATAGCAGGCCGTAGCCTCCTTTCATATATTGAAACAATTCGAAATCAGTACGAAAAACTCGAAATAGAAAGAGAACGTGCTCGGACTTTTCTTAATAAAAAAAATTGCGGATTTCGAACGCAGCTCGTCGTTGCTTTGTTTTACCAGAACTAACATAGATTCGTCAATAAGGGGAATTTCGATTTAGTAGGCTGTGATTCTGTATTAGCGATTCGTGGATTGTTTCGATATTTAAATGGCTGTAAACAATGTTTTAATATGAAGAGATTGTCTAAAAAATGAATCTAGGAAATAACACGTTTCTGTTGTTTTTCTCTCCCTGCAAAACTTCGAAAACGGCCCTTTGAATCCGTTTCGTACAGAGCTGACTTCGGTTTCTCAACGAACGGATTTTCGATCAAGTATGTGCAGTGCATTCATAATTGTAATTCGGGGTTTACAGTGGAGTGCCGGTCTGTTTCCAGATATCTGAATGGCTCTGAATATGTCACCTGATATGAACGGAGAGAACTTGCGCTGAAAACACGTCCGAAATAAAAAAAAATGACACGTTCGTCTCCTATTTGTACACCTTTTGATAATATCGTTTCGAAACTGTTTCACCAGAGCCGACGTGGATTTCTCGTCAAAATGGAAATTCGACTGGGCGGCTTGTGTCATTTTTCATTCGGATTTCGTAGCTTGCTACCGTCCGTTATAAACGGAATCGCGTGTGCGTCGGCTGACACTATACCCTGGTACCACACACACATGCCCACTGTGCCCTGTACACTGATTTTACGTTTCGCGCAGAAGAAAAGAACAACGACGGCGTTTCCTCTCGTCGCGCGTCGAGAACGACGCTTTTTCGACGGACGGAACGATTATCCGCATCGTGCACGTCGTGCGACTCGATCGCTGTAATCAGAAACGATTTCGCAAGCGTCCCGCTTTCCAGTCGATCGAGTGTCGACGTTGCAGCACACCGACCACGTCGATTCACGTGTTAATAATTCGCCCACGTGATCGTTTATTGTTGACGAGGTTAAGGACATCTTGCGCTTGCACCGTTCGATCGACGAGCGGCGGCATAGAAAAGACTGTGTACACTTGACGGACTTCAACGACGACGTCGAACGACAGATAAGAGGCCGGGACTAGAGAAAAATATACACTCGACACACACACACACACACACACACGAAGAGATATCGTGAGGTCTTATCGATGAACGAACGTGTCGTTCCAATAGCCCGTTCAAACCTTGAAAACGACATCAATGTCGCGTGTAATAATATCGAATCGTATCAGTCGGATGTTTTTTATTACACGATTTCAATTTGTTTCGTCGAGCGTTCGGTTTTTTTTTATTTTTTTTTAAATACACGAAACAATACGCGTCCATATTTGAAACAAGCGTGGCATGACTAATTATGAGACTGTCGTATGTGATCCGATATACATTTTTATGAATCCGTATAAACGATCATCGTTTTCAACGGGCGACGAGAGGAAACACCGTCGTTGTTCTTTTCTTCTGCGCGAAACGTTAAATCAATGTACAGGAAGTCCGACGCACACGCGATTCCGTTTATAACAAACGGTAGCGAGCTACGAAATCCGAATGAAAAATGACACAAGCCGCCTAGTCGAATTTCCATTTTGACGAGAAATCCACGTCGGCTCTGGTGAAACAGTTTCGAAACGATATTATCAAAAGGTGTACAAATAGGAGACGAACGTGTCATTTTTTTTATTTCGGATGTGTTTTCAGCGCAAGTTCTCTCCGTTCATATCAGGTGACATATTCAGAGCCATTCAAATACCAAAGAATTTACCGTAAACTACGAACCTCGAACTATAAATCCATAACCTACTTAATCGTAATTCCTGTCGCAGAGGAATCAAAGTTAGCGCTGGAAAAAATACAGAATCAAAGCGTATTATCGTTTTTAAAACATCTGAAAAAAGGTCGATCTTATTTGTCAATTCAGATCGATGTTTCTCAAAACATCTATGTACTTACAAACAAGTGAAGAGAGAAAAACATATATACACTGGGACGTAACCTACGAATCACAACTAAAAAAACCATGAGCTACTTAATCAATAATCCGTTTAATTAATAATTAATCGACTTTATAATTCGCCTTAAACAGAAATCAAAGTTAGCTCTGAATATAAACATAATCGTCGCGTGTTGTTTTTTTTTTAAAAAAAGAAACTGATTTATCGATTCAGATCGATGTTTCTCGAAACGTCTATGTATTTACAAACAAGTGAAGAGAGAATATATATATATATATTTATACATATCTATCTATCTATCTATCTATATATATATATATATATATATATATATATATATATATATATATATATATATATACACACACACACACACTGGAACGTAACCTACGAATCGCGACTTGTAAAATCATAACCTACTTGATCAATAATCCGTTTAATTGACAATTAAACGATTTTATAATTCGTTTTAAACAGGAATCGAAATTCTCTCTGAAGGAAAAAAAAAGAATCGTCACGTTTTTCTTTCGAAACATTCGAACAAAAAAAAAAAAAAAAAAACTACTGTTCGTCAATTCAGATCGATGTGTGTCTCACAATGGCTTTGTATTTACGAACAGGTTAACAGATATCTAAAATCGGATTTTAATTTCTGTTTAAAACAAAAAAACATATTCAAGTACTTTACAAACAATTAGATTTATTTACTGCGAAACACGTAATAATGTGACAATTAAAATAATGCGCACATGTTTTATCAATAGAACGATAACGAACGTGCATGAAATCAAATGCAATAAATGTGTAAAATGAAAAGTATAAACGCGCACGCTAATCGTCCAAAGATAATGTAAATAAAGGTCGCTCTGTACATGGAAAAGTAAGGTCGTTCGAGCGATAAAAAAAAAACAAGTTCGATTGATTAACAGAGAAAAGTGAGGTCGGCAGAACGATAGATCCGACCGAATGGACAGAGACACAAGAACGGAAAATCGCAGTTAGAGCGTTCGAGAAGAAAAAAGGACGGACTGCATAAAATTCGAATGTAACTTTTCGGAGTCGACACGGAACACTAACTATACTTTTCGGTGACGACTTCCGCCATTTTAAACGGCCGCCGGTTTTCATTTACGGTGCACGGGTGACAAAGAGACGTACGAAATATCGGCGGATCGATCGACGACGCTCGCCGTTCGAAACGATGATGAACGGGTCAGAGAACGAATTAATTCGTATGAAAATTCAATGAAAAAAAAAACAAACAAACGAACAAACAAAAAAAACCTACTCTGTAATCACGCACGGCTGCCGTAGTCGATAAATCAGAAACTGTTTCTCGAACAATTAGCGCGAGCGTAAGGTTCAACAACATGACAAACAACATCGATTATTCTATATTTTATTCATCGGGGAAAATCGATACACACATACATATATATATATATATATATATATATATATATATATTTATATGTATATATATATATATAAGATCATACACACACACACACATAAAAGTTACCTTAACGATTGAAAGGCCCATGAAATATATACGAAGAAATAAATAATCAGTAGTCGGCTTCGAAATACATTATATCGCCGCTTGCTTCTCTCTGACAACAAACAGCCTGCTTGCTGCTAACAAAAGAAGAAGAAAAAAAACAAACGAGCAAAACAACATTCACTTTTCAGCATCTTTGAAAAATCTGTTTCTATTGCTGGCACACTTCGATGTGACACGAACGTCATCTAGTAAAATCAGTTCGTCGTCTCTCCTACGATATTTCTGCAATGACGAGCCGGTTAACAAACGACACGCGGAGTACGTGCGCGCACGTGTAAATCATCGCACACTACATTTACACACACACACTTACATTCGATGAGATGGAAATAATTCCGTGCTGTTCGACCGTAACACCGTTCCGAATTAAAACATGTTCTCGTCGATTCAGGACTTTGGGGTCGTTTAAAAAGACTAACGTGTCGGCAGGTCCCGGGCCTATGCGACGAGCCTATACTGCCAGTACATTAGGTCTGTTCGATATGTACACTGAACTTACTCTTGAATTTTACGACTTTACTCTGGACTTACTCTTACCGAATAACATAGAGTAAATCATATGAATATTGTCTAGTTTGGGTGACCTGCTTATTCGACAGCGATCGTCATCGATAAGGACTCTCGAGTCAGACAAAGATGCTCGCGTCACTCCGACAAAGTGCGAGAGTGAGTTCAGAATAACGAATCTCGTGTTCTGAACTTTAGAGGGAACAAAAGAAGGGAAAAAAACAAAACAAAACGATATTCAACTATAAAATCATAACCTACTTGATTGATAATTCATCTCACTAACAGTTCATTCATTTTATAATTCGTTTTTTTTAAGCATCTTTGAAATTTTGTTTCAATTAACAGCACACTTCGATGTAACACACATTTCGTCTGATAAAATCGATTTTTTTTCGTCTTTCTACGATATTCCAACGGCCGGCTCGTTAGCTAACGGCACGCGGGCTGTGTGTGTGTGTGTCCGCGAATTAGCACACTATTAACACACTTAAGTGAAAACGCCGATACGGTCGATTATGAAAATGCGAGAGTTCAACGTTCGTACGTTGAACCGCGGACTCTGCACCGTCCTGCGTATTATTTTCAAGCGGAGAACCGCGGACTGCGACGACGTCTCGATTTCAGTCGGGCTCCAGTTATAAATGTCAACTGTTACGGATCGAATTCGTACGCACGCGACGAACGAGTAAGAGAAGATCCGCACGAGACGACGAACATGCAGACGGACTACGACCGGTTCTGGCAGATATCGAACTCGGACCGCGCAACCGATCCGTATCGTCCCGCTCGCGAAACGTGATTCGTGCCGATAAGTTCTCATGGCAGTTGAGAACATCAGTTCAGTGGAATGCGAAACGTGCAAGAATTCCTACTTGCATATAACATACAACCATCTATATATATATATATATATATATATATATATATATATATATATATATATATATATATATATATAAACAAGCATATTGTACAAATATTGATTAATCGGATTCAATGTCAAAAAACTAGCCCATTTCTCACCGGTCCACAAACCGGTATTAAGGCTTTAGAAAGGCTTACGCACACCGACGCCCGATTGAAATGAACGCGAATGTCGATAAAACAATGCGCTCACTCGATCCTTCAACGCATGCACGTTCGTCTGTTTCGCCGACATATTTTTCGTTTCAGCGTTTCCACAGCATTCTATCGCACCGATAAGAGCTCCTTGTGTGTTTTTCCACGCTTTCGCGACATTCCGTCGTCGATCCGCCCCGGCTGAGGGTCGTAAATCGCCGATTACTCGACGCCAATGGACCGCGACGCCGATTGACGAGCGTCGAACGCGGCCCTGGGTACGGTTTTCAGTCGATCGAAACGACAATCTTATTGTTCGTGTGTTCCTCGACTTATACTGATCCGAATGTCCGCGAGAACGGTCAATAAATAGCGCGGCACAGGAACGGTCCGAGTTGATTTTAAAATCAACTGGGCACGCTGTTTAAAAATCTAGTCGGCGACGGGACGACTGCCGTCTGTTCACGTGTCCGTCCCGAATTAAACCGGAACAGATCGAAGATAGGTCTGAGAATTTAAAAAAAAGAACATCGTTTTTTCGAACGGATCAGGTAAAGGTGCGCGCGTTTTTTCACGGCTGGCTTGACGCCAACGTTGCACACTGGCCGGATTCGAAGCTGGCTTAGAAAAAATACTCTTTCTATGAATCTTCACTCATTCAATTATAATTTATATATATATATATATATATATATATATTTATTTATTTATATATATATATATATACAAATATTAGTAAGTAACATCCATAACTGACAACAGAACGCGAAGAGACTGGACCTTGATGAAAGACACGGTTTCGAAAATATTACAAAAAAAAAAAAAAAAATGAAAAAATGCCGGCGTGTCTATTTTTCACGGCTGGCTTGACGCCACCGTTACGGTCTCGACGCTCGCTTTAATAAACGAGCGCCTTTTAAAATTTAATGTCGTTTGATTTTAAAATCGGACGACGTGCCGGGAACCGTGCACGGAAAATTGAACCGATTCGAGGAGAAAAAAAAACGATAAATCCGTGTCATATCCATCTTCGATAATAGAAAGATAGTTGTTTTTCGATACACAGATGAGTTTGAAGCTGGCCTAGAGAGACGAATGGCATTTTAAATGTTTCGTTTATCAATGGTCAGAATCATTACGGACGCGATCCGAAACTAGAAAAAAAAAAACAAAAAAAGCCGGCTTTGGAAAAAAATACGACTTTCGAAACAGCAAACAAACTAACAGAACGACGTACTGTCTCATTTTCCATGTGTCACTCGACGTTTCGTTTCTCTAACACCGCCTACTTGTAAAGAAAGAAAAAAAAAAAAACAAAAAAACAACGCGTTTACGAACACACTCGAATAGAATTGTTTACACGTTCGTATTTATTATCAGATATATTCACCACTGACTAATGAATGGATACGACGAAGGCCTTGAGAGAAGATTATTGTGTCACAGAAATGAAATAACAAAAAAAACGTATAATAGAAGCGGCCACGTGCTCTGTTTCTGTATAACGGCGCGCGTGTCGCGCTGAAAACGGCTCGGGCTGGACATAAATCTCGGACTGTTTACAAAATGCGGAATCTGTTTCGTTTAGCCCTCTCGTTTTCGAATCAGATTTAAAACAGTTGAAAACATCACGAAACAGCGCCGCTGTGTTTCATTTTCACACGGCTCGCTTGCTGAAAATCGGACGGTAGAAGTGTTGGCTATGAAACAAGACAATCGCGTCTAATTAAAAACAAACACAGTTCGAACAAACTACGAACGACAGACGGGAACCTTTGCTCTGGACGTGGATCGCGCACGCGGCCTCTTATCGAAACGGAAAAAAATGGAGTCGCGTCGTCGCTCGCCGGCCGATTTTCGATCGGCTCTCCACGTCCCCGTTATCCGAATGGCGCGGGCGCGTGTGCCGAAACGACGACGACATTTATGGTACGCCGTTCGAACCGATTCCACGGCACGGAATCGTCGACGCAAAGGTTAGGCACGCGAGTCGTGCATACGTGCATTCATTTTCCAGCTAATCGATATTGTCGTGTAGCAGAGCACGTGATTCGAACGCGTCGTTCGCTACTTGGAGAACTGCATCGGCGGCGGCCCGAACGACGGACGGGCGCGTTGGCCTACAAACGGCGCCGCCGTCGACGTCGAACCCTGTCACGACGAGCACGTACACAACCATCTCACTGGCTATATGCGGCTTTTTCGATTTTACAACACTCGCCCTTATAACGAGTTCACGGATACAACGCACTGGATATGATCTCTTCTCCGAGATGTTTATTGTTTGGGCGACAGGTGGTAAACTCGATTTTCTGAGAATAGATCAAAGATGACCGGTCTGGTTTATTCGCAAATATAGAAGCCATCGAACACAAACCGGCCTGTCCCCCCCCCCACTCCACGCAATTTCGATTTTACAAACAATGGACGAGGATGCGGTGAAAAGTTTCGAACACTCACACTACTAAACATTCGTTACGCTTGACCCGATTAGACAAACGGGACAAGGCCTGTGCGAAAATATCCGGATTTTTAGACGCTATACGTCTAGTGACACGTGCGAGGCAAGGGACAAGGTTTCGTCTACGACCGTATCGACAACATAACTTTTCCTTTTCGCAAACGAGCCGCACTCTCAGCCGACAGACCATGCCTGATTTTTTTTCTTTTCTAAATCGATCTCAATAATACCTGCGCGGAATTAAGCTGCGGCCGACATAACAGTCGCAGCGAGGAAAGATGGTCAGGACCGCGCAACGTTCGTCTCGTCTCCTAGTCCGAATGTGATAATCCGTTGAAAAACAACCGAGAAAAAAATCCACGAACCGATCGAGACGTCCATGAGAATCGCATTCGATTTGCTGAACGCGATGCGTACTTTTTAACGCGGCGGCTTTGACTCTGACCTAACGCTACAAACAATGCGTTGAGAGATGCAGCGGCGGCTCGATCGAAAAATCGATCAAACGTCCGCCTGCATCGGCCGCGCGCGTGACTTACCGGTAACCCGTTCACGTTGAAAACTAATTTTTTTTAGAAAAAAAATACAAAAAACGAGCACGTTGCATACCGATTCCCCCCTGGCACACTGCGCTTTCGACACGGGTCATAACGCCAAGTTATTTAATTCGTGTTAAAATTGTGTCGCAATTGTTTATATTAGATAGCATCTCGCACACTTCCACTAATTTTTGGTACGAAGAATGTAAAATCGGTAAACAGAACAACATTTTTATCGTATTTACACAGCTTGTGTACACACGCGAGCGCGTTTGTGTCTGTGCGTGCGTGAGTGTGTATGTGAGAGATTACGCAAACAAGAAAAACACTCCTTCCTCGAAAACAACACATTTCTATATCGGTTGGACATTGGACCGGGTTTCGAGTGTCGATCCGCGCGCAGCGAAGGCACATGTGCAATGTGAACAGAAACGTATCTAGCGGGCCGAGCGACCGATAGCAGGCGACCGCCGCCGCGGACTTTTCACCTCCGGGACGATGCGGCGAGTCGACGGACTCGAACTCGCGTCCCGCCTGATGCGGCACGCGGGCCAGAGCTTCAGACAGGTCCGTTGCGACGTTACTAGGAAACTTACTGTCTCTTCTAATACGTCTGGCACCTGTGCATGTGTGTGCGTGTGTGTGTTTGTTTGTCCTGTGTACTAGCGCTTGTTTACAAAGTGATACAAGCGGCATATGAAAACATATTTCCGGATAACAGTATGCTATCAAATTACACGCGGCTGTGGAAAAGAAATCTAAGCACACGCGACACACGCATGCATATCCGACAATAAAATGTGTATAATGTCAGAAAAATGCAGAAAACAAACTCTCACTTTTTCAACAAGTGATCATCTATACCTATTTCGTGTTTTTCTGATATGAAAGTTCAGAAGAAGTAAATTTACAACACTTCTATGTGTACGTGTGTGTATGTATGTATGTATGTGTGTGTATATATATATATACATATATATATATATATATATATATATATATGTATGTATATGTATGATATGTATGTATATATATATATATATATATATATATATATATATATATATATATATATATGTATATGTATATATGTATATACTCCGTAAAGGTGAATTCAGACACTATGTCAGAACTATATAGTCATTTCAACTGTTATTGTTGTTTCATAAAACTTATAAATACATATTTGTTATGGTTTCTATGATTTATTTTCTTTCTTTAACGTTTCCGGCCCGGTGCATTTTTAAGACTCTTCGTGCCGGTGCAGTAAACTCAGTTCACGCTTTGTATTTTTCATGAAAATCACTATTTATGAAGGAACAGGATTTTTAATTAGTCGAACATCAAGGTCAATCCTGACATCAGCTATTGGTATCAATTTACCATGTGTGTGTATTACAAGAAATATAATTAAAAAATACCATGACAGATGTTTGCAAATGAAAATGGAATTTACTGCAACGGAACGGGTGAGCTAATATGAAAATTACGAATATCTAAACGCTACATTTCATTTTAATTGCTTTTATTCAACTTTATTAGACTTGTATGAGCTGACATGCAGGTGTCACTGTAAATATATATGTAAATATATATATATATATATATATATATATATATATATATATAATAATAAAAAATGATGTAACAAACAAAAGACAAATTACCTTCTTCTGACGAAACAATAAACAATCTCGACACAACAACACGGCACTGAATACTGAAGAAACAAAAACAATGCTCTGTCATACGACAACAACGCATCAGTTTTTTTTCCGCGTACACCACTCGCATACATGCACGTGGAGATTACGATATTTAGATTGATAGGCCCGGGGAGACGTCCGCGCCGATCGCGGATCGTTTCGAACTGGACAAACGGACGGAAAAACGTCAAACGGCAACAATCGAATTCGATCGACTGTGCGAGCGTGCACCATCGCGCCGCCGTTCGACCGAAAACGCACCGATTGTTCCTGTGTGACGCGTGTTTACGTTACGTCGGTGCATGCCACAGAAATATGCCCGTGCGAAATTATTACGGAAACGCAAACGCGCGTTTCGCAACCGACATGACGAAACGGACTGTTTATTATTTACACTGACAGCGAGCGGGCATTCATTGTTGATCGAGGAAGCGTGACAGTTAATTAGAACAAAAACAAAGAGCGGTCGCGACGTGCGACGTACGTTCGGATCAAAGACGGCCGACGTTCATTTCGTCGGCTGTCGGCGGGGTGTCGACGACGGTCGTACGCCACGGACCGACTGAAATCGGAAAGCTCGCCGTCACGTCGCAGGAGAAGCACGCACGGGGCGCTAGAAAATAGACTGCGAAAAAAAAATCTAACCTTCACAGTGCAACGTTCCGTCCTGTGTCGCAGCGAAGTTCGAGCGATTACACCACAGGACAGCGCATCGTCCGGTCGGAAACTTCTGCAGGAAGGTGCGTCGAGCGGGCGGTCGTCTCGTGGCGAAAGTACCGTGCACGAACACCACTGTTCCGATTCCACGAAATGCGAGCTCGCTGACGTCTGGCAGTTATCGTACGACTAACATAATAACGTCAGTGCGGGCTCGTTGCGACAGTCCTGATGAGTACGCACACAATCACATGTCCACGACGGGCCGGCGTGTCCGGATCCGTACACTAGTCCTATTGTAGAAAATAAACACTGCACGTAATTTTAACAAGCCTAAAATATGCGTCCGTAACGAAATTCGCGTGAAGCTAAAGAATTGCAGTGGTCTGGCCTGTAGAACAACTGAACAGCTGTTGCGCGGTGCGTTCGTTTTCGTTGCGGTCGGAATCGATGCGCGCAATCGGTGACGGGTGAACGTGCGACCGCATCAACCGCGCGTTCGTTTCCACAACTACGCTTCCATATTGGAAACAAATGATTTCTCGTAGAAATGACAGAACGGCACAGATAACCTTTTTAAAATAAATAAACATTAAAAATGTCAGAGCTCATCACGATAACCCAGTCCCGAAATTTAGAAAATGCCAAATCGTATACGAAGACAGCGGTTCATATCTCTGCTTTACTATAATATTCAACTTACACAAATTCAGCAATTAAACTTCCACAGAGAGTTTACTTACAATCAGCAGCACCAATTCTAACTGCTACAGATATTAAATTACTTCAGCAATTATGCTAAGAATTATAACCTGTCTATGAGACAGCTCTACAACATTTGTACCCACATTCTCTCCGATTTCCTGTCATTAGGGGGAATAAGTCTAATCCTTGATGTAATTTCTCTCGTATTAAGATCTAATAAATGATTTAAAAATCGACTGGTGGTTCAAGCTGTCTTCTTTTCTTAAATTGGTTTATACCCGGTTCATTTAGCATTTATGAATATTAAGAGCTTGTGTACCAAAACTAATTCTTAATCAAAATGACAGAAATTCCAATCGTTCTAGAACTAAACTATTCCTGACTTACAAGCATTCTTTCTTTAACTCCTCGTACTTGTATTTTTTACTAATTCACAGCAAATACAATTTAAAAAATGATCACTACACAATATGTACGTAATAGCTGACAGAGAAAACAAATGTACTTAACTTACATAAAAATTGCAAGAGTCTAACTCGTGATCGACTGACAAAGTGTTTTCTGCAGTTCACACGTTCACGCTCGAGGGGTTAAACAGCAAACAAGTAAAAATGCTACACGCAACAAAACCTGTAAAACTTTTACTAAACTTACCTAAGCATTAGACATAATACCTTCTGCTATTCAAAAAAATCATTCTTCTCGCATCAGAACGTTTGGAAAATTCAATTAACATGGAATTAAACCCACAACCCATATCGATCGCTTTCTATTCGATTCGATGCTCCCTACAGGATCACGTCGTCTCGAAAGATACTTTTTAATTATACAGGAAGCTTGCGATATTCACTGTTGTGACAATCTGCCGAATTTTCCGTTTCTAATAGATTTTCTGTGTACTGGTCTTTCCTGCTCTATGAATAGTTTGCTTGAGAAACTGTTGATTTCGACATATATTGTAATGGATACACATTTTTTTAGTTTATTTAAAATCGATAATCGAAAAACAAAAAAAGAAAAGGAAACAGACGACACGTGAATGTTTGTACTATAAAATAATAATATATATTCGACTGTGTATTATTAAAACATTCCCAATTAGCAAACACGTTCAAAGATTACCTTTTTATTAATTATTTCGGTTAATATTATTTTCAATTTTGATTTAATTCCACCGAAACGCCTTCATATTTCGACCACTCGAATCCGGATCGAAAATAACGCTCGTCGGGCTTTCCTCCCTGTTACGATAAATAAACATGTCGTCAGCTGCATCAATTAATTTATTGTCTTAATTATTGACTATTACAAAACAGCCCGGGGGCCGTCATTTACCTATTTTTTTTTAAAAAAAAAAGACATACACGAATACAAAATTTGAACGACGAACAGTACCTAGGTACGAATATATGCGTATATAAAACGGTGTATTTAAATAAATTCATTCTTCGACCTTTTTACAATTTACACTATTACAAACTATCGTAAGACCGTCTCTCTACGTCGATCATTTCGAAACGATCAGCTGCGAATCTTCGCCGAGCTGCTTGCAGATCTCCTCGAGTCGCGCCTGTTGCCCGGGTAACGAAGACAGCTGCTTCTCCAGCGCCTCCTTCTCCTCTTTCAGCGTCAGCCTCTTGTTCGGGTCCAGGCTCTCGAACGTCCATCCGCCCTCGCCGTCGAAATGCAGTATGTGCGTGTGGAATTTCCTGGAAGAGACGGATCGAACGGTCGGCGTCTTTCGCGGACGAGAGGACGCCGAGCGTGAGGTCGACATCGGATCGTCTTACCAGAGCGTCGGCCTGTGAGTTATCGTCAACAGAGTGATTCCCAAGTCCTTGGCCGTCTGATAGATGTCGCTCTCGACGTCGATCGAGACCGCCGACGTACACTCGTCGAGCAGCGCGTACTTCGCCCTGAAAGCGAAAACGAGAACCCTGAACGATCGGAAAACGCGGCCCGAGAGTACGAGAGACGACGTTACTTGTGATAGAAGACCCTCGCGATCGCCATCCTCTGCTTCTCGCCGCCCGACAGCGTGTCCTTCCAGTCGCGGACCTGGTCGAAACCGTCCCGCTCGAGTATGTGCTCGAGGTGTACCATCTCGAGGATCCGTCTCAGCTCGGCTTCGGTCACCTGCTTGTTGATCATGTCGACGTGCGTGTCCGGATAGATTATCTGGTCGCGGAGGCAGCCGATCACCATGTAAGGCCTGCGAACGAACGGGCGTGAGTCCGAGCGTCGAAACGCGACGAAGAACGGTACCTCTGCGGTATGTAGAACATGGCGTCTTTGGGCACGTGCAGCTCGCCGGCGTATATCGGCCAGAGGCCGCTCAGTATGCGGAACAGCGACGACTTCCCGCACCCGTTCGGGCCGGTGATCAGCAGATGCACGCCCGGCGTGATGTTCAGGCACAGGTTCGGGCACACGATGTCGCAGTTCGGCGTGATTATCGGCACGTTCACCAAGCGGATCTCGCCGTTCGACGTGTACACGATCTTACCTGGAATCGGTTCGAAATACAGACAGTCGTGCGCGGCTCGACGGTCCGAAAGCCGACAGTACCTTTCACGACCGGCTGCCCGTCTTTGAACTCGAGCGTGAACCCGTTCTTCGTGTTGCACCGCTTGATCGAATTCTCGACGACGGCCTTCTGGTAGATCCCGTTCGACGTGTCGTCGAACACTTCGAACATCGTGTGGACGCGAGACGTGTACCCTGCGAGCTCGACCACTTCCTATTCGAAAAGAAGACCGGATAGAAGACGGACACGAGACACGAAAAAACGCATAATGATGTGAAACGGTGTTCAAAACGTATTTACTTTATAGCTGGACATGAGGCGCTCGACGGCGTCCGCTCCAGATATCAGTAAGTTCCTCGCCGTCGTGAAATACTGCGTGCGGTCGCTGACCCCGCCGTCGCCGTAGTTTTCTAAAAATCCATACCGGTTCTTTAGATTTTCACATCGATTCGTATTAAAATCGCGGCCGGCGCGGTTCGAGCCGGTCTCAAACTCTCATAATGATATTCTCCTCTGAAATATATTCGAATTTCCACCGGCTGAACGCATCACTATTACCGAATTAATGACAATCTCGCGCATCAAACGGTTCGATTCGTACCGATCGACCGCGAAAAATAAATAAAACGCGAAACAGACAGGTAGATAAACAAATATGAAAAAAGTGACGTCCCATTACGCAGAGCACACTGTGCGACAAAACAGAAATCCGATTGTTGTCCGAAACGACAAGACACGTTCGATTATTTAACTTCTTCGATTCAATTGTCGCCCGAAATTAAAACCGATCGAGACATTCAATTGTTTAGCGAAAAAATTAAACCAGCGCCAACTTGAAACTTCAATAATACAGGTTTAACATTTCGAACACGTCATCGTCGGTCATCAAACTCTGGCGTGGGGAAAGGTTAAAAAATCGGCACAGTGACGTCACGGATTCTATTTTTCGTTTTTTTTCCAACTGACGTGCATATACGACGTTCTACAATCATCCGCCAACAATTAACATTCCAAATACCGATCCCGTCGAAGACCGACAGTTATATTTACTCGTACGTTTATTTATCTACTTTAGTATATTTTGAAATCGCATTTTTAACTTGGTAGTTACAGGGTTTAAAATTAATTTACTATACGGTATGGGACGAACCGTGCCTTTATTCAAAACGGCCAGGCTCATTAGGTCACACCTATTATTCAGTATCGGAGAATCCAAAGACACCTCGATCTATTGTATTGCAAGCTAATGGCTCGGAACCGTCGGTGTTTGTTTATATTTACCGTACCGTACCTTTCGAATCGGTGATCGGTCTGCTCGTCGACATGATGATCGGCAACGAGACCATCAGCATTCCCGTGCCGGACCACACGTACTTCATCAGGAACTGCTCGAGCATCACGAACCATAACTTCTGTTTGAGTATTCTGTTCATCTGCTCGACGAGCCGCGTGTACGCGTGCCTGAGGTGCTGCAGCTCGACCTTGAACCGAAAATTATCACCGAACATGCCGCGATTCCTGCGCGCGCGCCCGCACGACAGACGCACGAATTATCGGGCCGCCGGCCTACCTTGTGCCCTTTATAAAAGGCGATCTCCTCGGCGTTCGTGACGAGCCTCGAGTGCACGTGTCTCAGATATCCTTTTCGGTCGGCCTCCTCCGCGACGAGCGCGCCGAACCGCGGCGAGACGACGCGAAGGACGTACCCTGTCATGCTGATGACGGTCACGGCCAACAGCGGTCCCGGAATGATCGCGGCGCCCATGCTCCTCGTGCTCTTCGCCAGAGCGATCGCGATCAACAGCAGGTCGAAGCACGGCTTCGTCACCTGGCTGTACAGCCTCGCGACCGAGCCCGACAGCGTGTCGATGTCGTCGGTGAGCCGGTGTTCCGGGTTCTCGATCCGGCCGTCGAGATTGCACACGCGGTAGTAACACGAGTTCTTGAAGTACAGCTTGTAGCTGTGCTCGACGAGACGCGACCTGGAAAGAGACGCGATTACGACGGGAAATCGTTTCGTTAACATAAACATAAATGAACGCGACCCGACATTCCCGATCTACATTTTTTCATTCTAAACTTTCGCAAAAATGCAACAAATTAACTTGAACTTCTGCGCATCCTAATGAAATATTCCACATTCTAAATAATCGTGAGTCTGTCTTGGTCGCACACTGAAAATATACGTTGTTATCTCGTTAAAATACCATTTCTCAGGAATGTCTGTCTGTCCTGGGAATCAGCACCTGAGCGAGCCAAAAACAGGTCACTGTTCAATGTGCCACTAAGATAAATTCGTGATAATTTCGAGAATTCAAGTATTAAATCAACACTGAAACATTTCTTAGTCTTCTTTAATAAAATTTTAAATCACTGTATTTCCCTGCACGATAAGCAAAACAAGTTACACGTGCGAATACAGAACAGAGGCTATCAATTAACATTAAACGATTAAAAAATATGACCAAGAAAAATGTCAATAGAAAAACACATATGGTAAGAAAATTAACATTAGAAGAAGGGATAAAGGAGAATACAGTTATCGAAAACAAATATATTATTATTGCTAAACTTCAAGATAGGCCCAGCATACTAGATAAATTCTATGATTAATTACTTTCATTCTCATCAAAGAGTGTGCGTAGAAAATGCTGCATGTATAATAAAATACGTTTGTTTTTATTACTTGTTTTGAGGCAAAAAAAACTACAGGTACCGCCGACGTCTCCAGACAATATCAATCAAACCGGCCGACATAATAAAACAAAATACAATTCTTATTATTCCGTCGATTCGTCATTACTTATCGTGACAGTTCTTCGGGTGCTTTCGAAGCACCCTACCGTTCGGAAAACCGTACCGGTAATGACGCTCGTTGCCACGCGACTACGAGCTAACGATCTAATACAAATAAATAAAACAATCGCGGCCGATGCGTTCGAATAACCGGCACGCGAGTACGGCGATTTTCCTCTCTCTCTCACACACACACACACCGATCCACGTGAACGGAACAAACAGACGCGTTCGAATATCGAAAGACAGTCTTGAACATTCTTGCGAGGACCGAGAGCCATCGACGCCGATGATCCAGTGTCGAACGATTTAACATTCGACGAAGGCTGCGCGCAACACAAGGTTTTCGTGTTCAGGTGTTGACGTCCAGTTCGAGACCTATCAACGGCGCACGAGGAGACACGACCGGGGGTTGTCGCTGCCCTGATATTATATGAGGTGGGATTTTTTTTGTGCGAGCACGATAAAAACGAAAACTGAAACGAGAAGGGTAAGATCAGGCAAGCGGTGACGTCTCAAACAGCGGTTTAGAGAAATGATCAGAGGCGGCAAGTCTAACTTTACTTATTAGACTACCACGATTAAAATTATATTCCAGTTTAGTCTAGTGGGTGTTGGATACGAACATTACAAGATGTTTTTCCCTTCATCGATGTATCAAGTAGTGGGCCGGGTTAACCCCGAGCATCGTTGATTCAAACCTAATTAAGTGAAAAATAAAAAAAAACACCGAGATGTCATTGTTTCATTCTGATAGCAGTGATAGACATAACGACTCGCTACGGCCGCCGCGACGCGGACCGTCCGAAAATCGGCCGACACATTCCACAAACAAACTCGCCAGCCTCTAAACGAAAGTCAAACGCGAGAACAGCCACGCGGAATCCCACGACCAATTCGCATTCATGCCAACTGCGATCGCACACGGCGCGTAAATTGCACGTACATACAATTTAACGACACTTTTATGACCTCAATAAAATTATCTAACGCGCGCATTACGACGGACACGAGAGTGCTTCGACGGGCAATTTAATGAATTCATACACATTATATTACATATTTACGAAAACACACACACGCATACGTACACGGTAATGTGTGTTTCTAAGAGAAAGCGAATGTTACGAAACGACTAGGAAACAGAATCAAGGTAATGTACGCAAACAGGAAAAAAAACGCAGAGGCAAGAGGTCTCCGGTCTAATTTAGATTTAGTGTTCTTGCGTTCCTGACGACCGCGGATGTCGATTTTCAGTTTTTTCGCAACGCTCGACACCGAAACAGACGCGGAATCGGACGGCTCTTGTTTACAGAAATACGAAGTGCGATCACTACTCTCTTTGAGGTCACGTTAGAGGACAGGTGTGCGCGAATAACACTAAAACAACTTCCGACCCGACAGATGAAACACGAAGTGTAACCGGCGAGACGGAGCGCCGGTCGTGCACGGATGTTACTTGAAAGACTCGACAGAAGAACGACCGCTCGTAAGAGGGCAGGCGGCGGTTCACTCGCACGGCACTGTCTTTCATTTACGGACCGCACGCTGTTTTTTTTTGGGGACTATTTGCGCTCTTGTTTTCCATAGACGTTGATATAGAAACATTCAACGTAGTTACAGTGCCGGGAGCCATGAAAGACCCAAAAACCGGTGTTCCGCCTCGGATGTAGCTTTACGTCGCGATGGATGGGCACAAGGATGTTAAGCGTCACGGGCGGTCATCGCCGCTTTCGATTCCCGACACGTGCGAGACAAGGAGAACGGCGCGGCGGATCCGGCACGGCGGACGCGGCTCCGCCCACCGCCGCCCCGCCCCGCCCCGCATCGGCCACATACCTGAACGCGATCGCGAGCTTGTTCTCGAGGTATCTGATCATCGAGTTGACGCCGGTCGCCGGCACCGCGATCGCGAACCACTTGAGCAGCATGAGCGCAAAGTTCGGCACGTCCTTGCGCACGATGTACTTGACGATCGCGCCCTCCATGTTCGCGACGTATATGCTGAGGAACGTCCTCACCATCAGACAGACGGTGTGCACGCCGAGCAGGCCGGTCTCGTTGCAGAGCAGGCCCGGTATCATGATGCGGACGAGCGTCAGGAACTGGACGACGAACGCGACGTTCAGCCCGGGCTGCAGCCGCCTCAGGCTCTTCAGCCACTCGTCGTGCGTCTGCGCGTGCTGCGACGGCGACGTCTCCGTCCCGCTCTTGTCGGCGCCGCGTTTCGGCGCGTAGTTGTTGTTCTCGAGCTTCGTCCGCTCGTTGTTCTGCGTCAGCACGTACTTCTCGACGTACGGGTACGCGAGCTTCGCGCCGTAGAACACGAACGCGGACGCGACGATCGCGCGCGTCACGACCGTGTTCGACACGCCGAGCGTCCGGCACGTCCCGGACGACTTGTCCATCAGCTTCGAAACGACCGCCGGCATGTCGGGGGCCGAAACGAACTCACACCGAAACGAACTCACGGCACACCGTCACCGCGAGCGCGCACCGATCGCACGCCGGACGATCACTGGGGGGCGGGTCGATTCAGTGCCGGCGACGCGGACTCGATCCTCATCTAGGCGAATCGGGAGAGCGACGACGGGAATTGTATTCGCTCGTCTGTTCCGTACGGCCGCCACGACAATCGAACGTGCGGTAACGCGATCGCGACTTTGCACTGACCGGTCCACCCGCGACGTCGGATGTCTCTGTCACGTTCGCACCCGTTATCGCGTACGCTCACTCGCACTCACTCCCGAACCTCTGACGGCGCTCGCGATATACCGACGGGCTCTGGCGACGATCCTCCGTCCACCGCCGACACTGAGTTTTTAGTTACGTTTAATTATTTAACAGGTATCACAGGTCGTTTACTTTGTGTTTGTTTTTATTTAAAAAAAAAAAAATACAATCCGGGTCGAGAAACGACGACGTCGACAGATATCGATCCGGACAATCGACGGCCCGCGCGCTGATAACGTCCACTCGTCCTCGCTCGTTCGCTCGCTCGCAAAAATATACGTCGGTCGCGGCGGCCGTGATCGCGCACTGTGTTCGAGCCGTTGCCGTTATCTGTGCACTAAATATCGTCCTGGTCCATCGTTTGTCGCACTAAAACGATAAGCGGAATTCCAGAACGGGCGCGTTGTTGTGTCGAAACGTGAAGGCCGAACGCGTGCCGATATCGGCGATAGTCGTTGACATTATCTGTAACAGGAGAGACAAAGAATGCATTGTGTTGAACGACGAGCGATTCAAGTGCCCAGATTATACACATGCACACACGATACATCCATACATATCTATATACATATCTACATCTATCTATCTATATATATATATATATATATATATATATATATATATATATATATATATATATATATATATATATATATATATATATGTATATATATATATATGACCCTTTTTTTGAGAGTGTTCCAAGTTCATTT
>CM068316.1:54186852-54304352 GCA_034766995.1 Acanthacorydalis orientalis | reverse complement strand
AGCCTGCTGGATGATCCAGGTGGCTGGCACTCGATGCTACCGGGTATCGGACACGAGACCCACGACCGTTGCTCCCGTATGGACAGATATGATTAAATCAAGGTAACACTGATCGATGCATGACGATACGGATCACGGGGCGCCTCGCGCGGCCTCTTTTCAGGACCGCCTCGTATGCAATCGTAACTAGATTGTTTTTCGTGTCCGAACACACGGCGGCCACAAAACAATTCCAATAAACACATAACGACACGTCGCCGCCTGCTTCACATCGCCGATTAACATGTCGTTCGTCCGTTGTGCGATAACAAAAGAACGTGACGATTGTTTACAGTTACGATCGGCACGTATTCGTCACTGTTTGCGCGTTCCGCGCGCTGTGCACGCGGTCCAACAACAACAAAACGCCGCGCAGGTGAATATAACTGTACAGACCTGACATCTGCGGCCCGTAACGTCCTTTATAGCCACGTGTGTGTGTGTGTGTGCGTGTTTAGAGAAGCATTCGCGGTTAAATAAATACACTGTACACACACAGACGGACGGCAGGAAAAAAAACAGCGTGCGACCTTTTTTTTGCATCAAAATCTGCGAAAAACACATAAACAAGACGATGCACCGTTCTCGGTCCACGCTCGTGTGCCGTCTGTTCGATTCGAACGTGCATCTCGAATCGGACCTTGCATGAAAACGGTCGGGCAGAATCCGATCGACCGTTTGACGTTCTCTCGTCTACGCGTTCTTCATCCGCATCTGGCCACGGCCGACCGGATCTCTTCCGCATTTCTATACGCGCGCAGTGTCGGCCGGACGGACGCACGGCCGCTCGATCGCGAACGCGCGTTTTTTTTAACGAGAAATTCGTTTCGCGGACGTGCGGCGCGCAAACTGACTCGAGCGGGCAACCGTTTCTCAGGACGGCGCGGCACGAATCCGCGTAGTCGATGCGGTACGCAGGTGTGTCGAAAAATGGAGTTCGGAGTTTCACCAGTCGAAGTCGAATCGTGACAACAAGTCGGCAGAGAATTGAAGAACGGCGAGAACAGTTGACCTGCGTGACGCAGGAGACAGAGGGAAGCGAAGCATGTCCCGCCGCATCGCGTCGCGAGATAAAATCGTGCCTCTGCGTCGAGCAGGAGGAGGTGCGTGACGTTCTTCGACAAGAGTACTAGGTCTTTTGAAATCTTTCCTAGCCAAATCCGGGCCGCACGTTGCCGGGAACAGAACTCGTTCCGGCGTTCTACACGAACGCGCGGAAGTAAAAGTGACACTCGCCGGGAGCGCGCTGTGTCGACGGCGAGACGCCGTCAACCGCCGAAAGCCGCACGGAATTCGGAACCGCGGTTTTCCAGAACGGCCGACCGATTTTTACTGAATCGTTACGAAATCTTAGTAGATTCGGTAATGAGCGCGGCCGTGCGAGCGAAATATTTCGTTCAATCGACGTTCCTAACGAATAACAACAAAAAAAAAAGAGTGGAAAACCAATAAACGAACGAACGCACGAAACACGCATTGTTATTCGATTGAGCGCGGGACAGAGCGATCGTAGATACCGCTTCGTTCATTTAATAACACTTTCGACTGTTTTTAATTATGTTTATTACGGTAACTGCCGCATAATAGCAATAACGATAATAATACCGATAATAATAATAATTATTATCGTTATGTGAAAATTATGAAACCTGTATGCATATATATATAAAGAGAGAGAGAGAGAAAGGTATATGTATTACATGTGAATAGAAAACTCGGTTCCATTCAATTCCATTGACTTCTCAACACAGTTTGAACGAACTTGAAATAATATACTTAATAATATATACTTAATAACATATAACTTGAATAATATACGCGGAAAACAAAAGAAGACAAATCCTGAGAACAGGGACATATAGAATCCTCGACAATAAAGAAAATCATCGATCGAGATCATCGATAAACTGACTGACCTCGAAAGTAAATGACGAGAATACCAAAAGGACCCGATCACTGCCTACTTTATTTTCATTTCGTTTGTTTGATCATCGCACTGTTTTGTCTCGTGTCAGAAATCGAGTCATCCGGACGGAACAACCCGGGCGCGCGTCGCACGACACGCGGCTGTTTACCTCGCAACTGTTTGTCAATAAACAGTGCAGACGACTAGATATTTACGCAGGTAACGCTGTGGATACGCGCGCTCGCGATCCGTTCGAATATTTATGATGGACCGTGTACGATATTCGTTCGGTGGCTCGCGAGAACGGACGCGCGACAGAAAATCAATGACAATAAGAACAGAAAACAAAAAAAAGGCCGGCTCGATCACGGTTGTAACGTTAAGTGAAACGAACATCGGCAATCTTACCGGGTCGGCGACTCGATTCACACCGTCCGAACGCAAAAACAAAATCGAAACAAAAAAGAAGCACTTAAATTATAATCGAATCGATCCAGTTACATTAATTGTCCGTGTGCGTGTTTTTCACTCGTTTCATTACCGATCGCCGGATCAATCACGGACGGAACATGCGCGCGCGCACAGCCGGACACGTCGCATTCGAATGACGGACGGCCGTTCGGTTTGTCGGCGCTGCGTGACACGAGCGGAAGAAACGCCGATGGTAAATAATTCATTTATTCCCGTAATTCGTTCTCACGTTCGTTCTATTGTTCGATTCGCACGGTTCCGTAACACATCTCCGATCGATTCAAACACTGTCTGTCGATATACTTTCATCGAAGGAACGGACGGTTCTCCTGCGAGAGGTGGCCGTGACACGGTAACAAACTCGCACACACGTCGATCAGCATGGCTCGCGAGCTGTTCGGCTGAGGTGGCCTTGGATCGTCCGTACGTACTATACACGTCACGACGATCGATGATCTAGAATCGATACGTTCTCTAAAAGGAAAAAAAATCCTCCGCGCGCGGCAGCCACCCGACCGGCTAAACTTTCTTGCGCGCCTTTCCTCGTTGCGAACGGTCCGACGGATCGGCAGAGAAGAAATTCGAAACGGGCGCGTCGTCGGCCGACCGGACGCCGAAAAAGACGAAAAATGCGGTTCGGACGAGGCGAGCCGCGAGACTCGATTGATGATTGACGTTCGATTTGGAAGCGGTGACGCGGCGACCGCGAGCGCTCTACGATCCGACACGAAGAGAGCGGAAACGAGAAGTGAAAAAAAAACCGACAACAATTCGTTTCGAATCGACGGCGACGGCGTGTCTCGAGGCGGATTAGAAAAGAAGAAGAAAAAAACGGACCAGAGTGACCAACGGTTCGGGCTGCAGTCGTTCTGGCCGGGCGACTAGATTTCTGACCGAGAATAAAAACATCACACGTGACAAAATAACAACGCCGAAACAGAATCGAATCGAATCGACGGAGATGAACACGACGGGGCCGGACGATGATAGCTGTTTCCGATACGACGACAGCGGCGACTATAGAATCCTACTGGATCACCGATCGAAGCCTTCTCTTCGTACATGTAAACGTGTCGATGCTACACTGTTAAAACAAAATACAAAGTAAACTGGACATCGGCTCGTGAATGTCTAGGCACACACTGATAAACAACAAACAAATGATTTTTTTAAAAAAAAAGTATATGTGAATCCCGCAACTAATTTTCGGCCGAACAATCCGTCGACGCCGGGCCACGTCGTGTAATCCCGTGCGGAGATCCCACGTCGGAAACACAAACTGCACTCGATTGCATTTGCCTCACGCCACCTTCGGTCGATTTCAAAACGCGCCACGTGCGGATTTACACTTGCGATCAGGCGCGCGAAGAAAGATTCCGTCGAGCGGCTGCGATCGACTTTCGTACGCGGCCGACCGACCGTCCTGGAGGAAAACCGTCCACCGTTTCACGGACATGTCCGCTCTGCGGCGGCACACCGATTCGTCGACGGCTTCTCGCGGGATGCGAGACGAAATTTCCGACGAACGTGTCTCGTGCGAAATTTCGATTCGAATCGCGACAGCGTCCATTAAACCCGACACGGATGCAATTCGTTCACAGAAGAAAAGGTCGAGCACCTCATTAGTTTTGTCATGTTTGTAGTTTATATATTTATTTATATATATATATATATATATATATATATATATATATATATATATATATATATATATATATATATATATATGTATGTATATATCAGTAGCGCGTTATCTTATGGACAAAAAGGGAAATTGTCTGGGCCCCCCTTCAACAGGGAAGGCCTCAAACCAATCTTTTATAAACTCATCACTGTATTACAACACTGTACACAGAGCCCCCTATTTCAAATTTCCTGAGCCGCATGAAGAAATGACGCGCCACCGAGATACATTTTAATTAAAACACTTGATGCAGTTTCATTATGGGTAATGCATTATATATGTACAACACACGGGTAATTAACAAACGTTAGAATTCACGTGGGGCCCAAAAAGAAAATAAGAAAAATAAATAAAAAAAAAATTGTTTACTAAATTCTTGTAAGCTCAGTAGGCTCAGAGAACTCATGAGGTTCGACACTCATGAGATAAGACAGATATAGTTTACTGTCGTCTTTTTTTTTCAAAAAAAAAAAAAACAAAACAAAAAACAAAAAAACAACAATTTATTAATAAATGTAACAAGTTCTATATTAGGCACTAATTAGAGACATGCTAGAGTATGCGAGACGATTCAGATTCACTTATTAAAAGTGAAGGACAAACACACACACACATCTTTGTGTGTTTGTGTGTGAAACAAGGTCATTGACTGTCGAAAATGTGTCAGAATCTCTTCGAGCGAACGCTAGAAAGTTACATGCGTTCAAATATTTGTTATATATACATGTGTATATATAAATGTATATATGTATATATATATATATATATATAATATGTATGTATATGTATATATAAATGACAATCGAATAACCGGAAAAAAAAGTAAAAATAATCGCCGCGAACTGCGATCGTTTATGCAAATATATTTCCGGCGACAGAACGACAGCGAGAGAAAGGGGCGTCGGCATGTTATTCTGTTATTTTTGTTTTTGTTTTTTACTCTGCGCGATTCGTCCCGTTCGTAGAAATCTTTCATTCTCGTCCGACAACAGAATTTATTTACCGGTCGAAACGTCACTTATTTTTAGCTACCCAGTGGCGAAAGCCCTGCTGCAGCAAAGTAGCAGGCTGTGATCGACCACGCCGTGAACAACGACATACGCGCACGTCTTCAGCGCCACCTCGATGATCTCTCCGATTGTTTGGACATTCCCTGTTCACCTTACAACACCCGCAGTCACGGCGACCGATGCCATCACAAAATAAAAAACAACTGCCGTACGTGTGTGTGTTCTGTGCTTTTTCGCCTTCGGCCGAGTAACCTACTTGCACTGTTATTATTTTAATTGTTTTTAGATTAATGGGTCGTTGAGAAAAGACAGTTGGCTTTTCTTTTTTGTCCGAGGAGGAGGGAAAAAAACACAAACGGTCCGTTAATATCCGTCCATGCATAATTGATCCGGAGTAACTACGGACGACTCGCCACTGTTTTATCGGTCGGCGTCGCAGCCGCCGCCGATCATAGGCGAATCCGTTGTTGTCGTTATTTGTTACTGTGGTAACCAGCGATTGTTATTTTTTATACAGGGAGTGTCGGTGCGCCTGTGAGTGTATTTTTAAAATCATGTGAAGAATCGTGGTCGCCAATCGACAAGACTTCAAAACCAAAAGCAATCTAACCGATAAAAGGTTAAATATATATGTGTGCTACAGCGTCGTCATTTGCTACTAGATTTAAAATTACTGTTGCTGTTGCTACACTGTTATTGTTACAAAGAAAAACAATTGAACCTTGGACGTCGATTTACGATCTCCACTCAGTACAAGGCTGTTTGCGCAGGTGGGCGACGCGAGTGTCGTTGCACGTGATGCGAAGCGTCGTCGCACGAACGGCACACGTCGCGTACACCCAACGTCGATTCCAGGGCTCGTCCTTCTCGACGATGCGAAATCGTGCACGAAATCAGTCTCTGGGAGTATCGCGGTGGCCATGCCACAAGACTGGCACCCGGAAGATGATCCCGACACGCACTGTATCGGCGCAATCGAACAGAGACGCAAGATGAAAACTACATGAAGATCGAAGTGTTCCCCTGCGAACGTTTCGACAACAGACGTTCGTTTGTTTGTTTAAACGCGCGTCATTTGTCACTCACGGTCAAAAAAAAAACAAAAGATGAAAAAAAACTACTTATGTAAATAATCAACGCTCGAACGAACGGCCAATGCGATCTGCCTAGCTATAAATATTCAACCGTGTTAAAATATGACATAATGGTGACATTGAGTGCGCTTCATTAATCAGCGACCATTCAAGGCTGAAACACGCGTACGTCAACAGGCGGCCCGAACAAAACACACACACGCGCCGCGTGATTTTCTTTCGTTTTTTTTTTTATTCTTCTTCTAGAGATTTGAGCCTTCCGCAAGAAAAACGCATCTCTATACTTTCACCTGCGGGCGACGACTGATTTTTCGACATGACGTCCGTATTGTCAGTTACGCGAATCTGGACCGAATTGTGTCGAAAACGCCACGGGCCTCGTCCGCGAAACACCGACGCAAACTCTCGACCGACAGAAGTGAGAGACACCGAAGAAACTCCGCGTGGATTTAATGAGAGCGAACAATTATCGCGTTATTCGTATCTCCTATAACTGAAGGCTCTGTGTTTTCGCAACGCGATTTTTTTTTACTCGACACGAATGCTACGATTAGTTAATAGTTGTTCCACATACGTATAAACACGCACTTATATATAAGCATGTATATATGTATATCAATCATAACTTACTCGATTTTGAGTTCTTATAAACTGCAAGAAACAAACAACTGACAGAAACAATCTTCTTTCAAACTTACATACGTCATAGCCATTCTACTAATAGATTATAAACTAAATTATTATCTAGTACTTTGTAAAAATATAATCTAGTAAACAAGTAAGCTATGATTCATATAATCACATACATACATACACACACACGCACACATATATATATATATATATATATGTGTATATATATATATATATATATATATATGTGTATATATATACATATATTTATGTACATATAATTTTATATAATATATATATATATATATATATATATATATATATATATATATGTATACATAAAGTGTTTCAAAACAAAGGTACTTTCTGATGAGCCTGATATTTAAAACGATCGTTTTTCGATTCATCCGCTCGTCCAAATACCACGAACTCTTCAGAACTGTTTCGTAAGAGAACGTCATTCGATCAACTAGCGCGCGGTCGACGAATCGCAATGGCCGGTCGTTATTTTTTTTTTAAAAAAAAATGAAACGCACGTCGTCGAGAAGAAGATCGGAGAGCGCGAACGGATCGCGATCGTCGTCGTCGTCGAAAAAGCGGCCGACTTCGATCGGCCCGGCGTGCCGCGAAACGCCGCGCCCGGGCCGCTCTCGATCGGAGCGCGCCCCGGCCGGCCGCCGGTGGAGAGCGTCGTCGCGTGCGCGTGAAAGAAAACAACGAGCGGCCAAATGTCGAGAAAAAACTGACATTAAGTGCGAGTAACGGCAATTAGTAAAGAGATATGGTTACAAGGACGACCCGTACACACACACACACACATACATACAACAGTACGTTCTCATTCGAAATGTTTTGAAATATTTTTGAATGATTCGGTTATGAAATTAATGCAATACACTAATGTACAATGGTACAATACACACACACATTTCTCTCTCTCTGCCTGTCTATATACATATATATATATATATATATATATATATATATATATATATATATATATATATTAAATCCCGTGTGCACAGAAATGCATTGAAGGAGATTAATAGATTTAAATTTGCGAAACTAGTCATTGTAAACTGACTGAAACATACAATTTCCTTTGTAACATTCTCACAAGTGCAACTGCAGGCTGTTATGGGGACCCGGTGGTCTAGAATTTTCGAAAAATCGATTTTTTTTTCGAAAGTATAGTATCTTAAAAATATACTGTTAAAATTTGATGACGAAATTCAGAGTATTTCAGGATCTACAGCCCATTAGAATGTCAGGTAGGTAGAAGAATAAGTGGAGCAGTTGAAACTTTAAACGCGTTTATCTCGAAACTACTTTTCTTCGTCTTGCGGGGGCCAGAAAAAAAAAACTACTCGACCGATTTGTCTGAAATTTTAATATGTTATTCTGAATAGTTCTAGCTCTCGCTCGCTAGCTCTCTAATAGTTTCCGTAAAATATTTATATTTTTTTTATTAACAAAACATTCAAAAATACTGGTCGTTTTCAAACTTGTACTTTTGACTACGCGCCATTTTGTCAAATTTTTTTTTTATTATTCTACTTCCTGCGATAGCTATACTTATACTAATTAAAAATTCGTCAATTGTTTTATTTCAGATCAGAGGGAGAGATAAATCATCATTCACCACGCAATTCCATTTTTTTAGAGGGAGACTTCAGCATCATTTTTCTAATTAAAAAAAAAATTTTTTTTGTCTTTATTTTCATTATTGTGTAGTTTATTAGTAATAAAATAAGTGTAAAAAAATTTGAAAGCATTATTCATTACCCTCATATATAAAAAAAATTTTTAAAATAGCTTAAATTTTAGGCCGCTAGACCACCGGGTCCCCTTAAGACCCGAACGTCGCAGGGTATTTCACGAAGTGTACAAGTGTGAACGTCGCTTCGAAATCGCAGCTGGCCAGGGTATTGACGATCCGAATTTCATCTGTCTCTCGCGCTGTCAACAAACACAGTATCGGTTGAAATGTCTGCCAGTCGACGGCACAATTCGGAATACGGTCTGCGCGCACGTTTTCCGTATCCAACTCATCCACGCATTAAGCCATCAAAGCAGACATTATGTTCGGGACTAGATTCCGTTATTCGTTCGAAAAACGAAACACACTCATCGTCAAATCGATAAGTGCGTGCGGTTTGATCTTACAGTGCGGCCCGCATAAATTTACTTACTGCACAGGCTCGTACGCGCGAGTCTCGCATACGAGAAACTACGATGAAAAAAAGTGACTCCGCTCTATCCGACCGCACCGAGCGGCGTCCTCGAGTCTGCTTCCATCCTCCGACGATACCGAATTCGAAACAAACGCACGTCAGTCAGCGACGACGCTGATAATTACTGATCGCTGTTCGAACGGCGACCGGCGTTCGGTCACGTACGCGGCTTCGTTGGTAACGCGATCGAACGTCAGGATAATAAAACAGCGTGTACACGTAAACGTACAAGAATTCCACTGTTACGTGCGGTCGGTCATCCGTCTCAATAACGTCCGCCAGGTCGAATCAATTAACGAGCCCAGATAAGTAATCGGAAACTCGCTGGAAGAACAATTTGTGATAACGGGAACATTCCGTTTACTGCTCCGTATTCTTGGACCGGACAGTCCGGATGTTAATGAAGGTCGCTGCCTCGTACCGGCTTGTCAATTTAGATCTAGTGATATATATGTACATATATAGATGTGTATATATATATATATATATATATGTATAAATATATGTATATATATATATAGCATTTTTTTTTATACAAACTACAACTAGATTTTACTAGACAATAGTATTTTACACACCACTAGATCAATTCATACTGATAAATTCATGTTTAATGGATTTCATACTTATGTTTAGATCTAGTGGTACATATTATCTCTTATCATACATTGTCAGTTATCGAAAACGAATCGAGAATGAGAGAAACGATAATGATAAAAGGAAAACGAAAGTTCGTCTTAGACGAAACAAATATATTATATATATATTAAAAAAAAAAAAAAAAAAGTCCGAGAGATCGTTCGAGAATTTCGAATCGGACGTTTTTTGTGCGCTCGTCCGATCGAAAGCGTCCGGGAAAAAAAATGCACCTGCACGAAAGTGGGCCGGTTGGGCGTGTGTGTGTCGAACTCATGCATATTGAAATAGAAATCAATTAGCGGCCGTCGAACGATACGTCAATCTCGCGCGGAGAGAGATATCACTTTCGATTGTACCGAGAGGCTGCAAGAACGAGAAGACGAAAAAGAAGAAGAGGTGAAGCAAAAAACGAATCGAAACGGCGACGACGGAACGGAAGCAGCGGATTCGGATCGATCGTACGCACGCTTCGATCTGTGGCAGTGTCGTCGGACGCGAAGGCAGATCGATGCCCGATCTGTGTCTGTGTGTGTGTCAGATTGATCCGCGCGGCACGAAGATCGCAGAGCGCCGCCGACGCTTTCACATTTCGGATCGGCGTTGAACACCTATTAACCCGCATCGGGTACTTTCCCATTCAACTCTTTTTTCCCCTCGGTTCGGTTCTTTTTTCAGAATTCTAATTACGATTTATCGATCATTTCACCGCAACCCTCCGAGCCGTCGACGTTGACCCGCATCGATCAGAAACGCTGCACGCCAGGTGTGTGTGCGAGAACTCGAGAGAAATCGACGCGCGCACAGAACGCCGCTCCATTGTTTCACGTCGACGGATTCGCGACGCACGACTGTTGACAGACGGACGGACGAGGCGTGCGGCGTGCGCGAGAGAGAACGCCGACGATCCTGAACCACTGGAAGACTCAGGTGCACGGCGCGACGACGTGCGCGGTCCGGGAAGGTCGCGTGTTCTCCTCGGACCTTTTTTTTCTCTCCGTAGCCCCGTTCTGTCGAACGAAAACCGACTCACCTTCCACAATTGGGTCAGCCGGTCGGACGGGCGGGCTCAGGGACGACAGACAGTCGCATAAATATTCATCGCGTTCTGGACCGAGAGCATTTGAATAGTTTACGGACGACCTTCGTCGAATCAACGCAGACAATAAATTATGAAACGAGTAAATTTCCGTAACGATCGCGAATAGAAACGTACGCTCGCACACGCACACAAGCGCGCACGCACAACGCCAAACAATAATCACGGATCAATCATGAATCGCCGTTAATTGCTCGACGTGACGCTTCAAACGCTGTTTTGTTTACGAACTGCTGATTTCAATGCGAAACGAATATTTATTTATCTAGAACGCTGTGATGAAAGCGCGGTGCTTTTCTGTACGTTAGAAACGAACAAAAACGTACCGCGCGTCGCCGCGAGAGAAAAAAAAACAATCGAAGTTTTGTTTACCGGTCTCGCCGTCGTTTTTTTTTTTAATGTACGATCCAAACGTCAGGCAAGCCTACACGATCCGCTGGACGAGCGCGTCTACTGTAATTTCGGTACAAAGGAAGCCAGTGACCGTTTCTCATACACGGACATCGATTGTTTCCTCGTCCCGCGCACCGGACGAGCTTCTTCGGTAACTCGAGCTTTTCGGTATCTTGATCGAAAAATGCTGTTGAAAGAAGTAGTCGTCTGTGTAAGTGTGGATTCGGGCACAGTGTCAGGACTGTTTTTTTTCCGATCGACCCTTTCCACGTATCAAGGTCGATATAGCTTTTTAGTGTCTGTTGCGTGCGGGAGTAGCACTAGCGGCTTAGTGTGCGCACTGACGAGTGAGAACTCGACCCCTTTTTAAATGAGTACGTTTTGTGTTTTCAACGTTTTATTACGCGAGACACGAGAGTGGCCGATCAACTCGGCTGCGTACAGTTCTAGCGAGGACATTTTTTTCCCACTGTCAGTTGCACATTCGACAATTAACGATCGGTGAACACGTGACGCGGATACTCAGTTTATAACTGAAAGCAGGCGTTGGAATTTACGAGTCTGACCGTAAGCGAAACCAATTGGAACAATCGACTGCTGGACATTTTTTTTAAATCAGAAACTACGTTCGTTTCTGTGACGTGTCAAAAAAAAAAAGAAGTCGGCTACGAAAATTCACATACGGAACGCACCGTCACTTTCGAGTCGACCTCGACTTATCTGGCACGATTCGCGCGTTTCCACAGCGACCGTCGATAAATCGTAAAAAAAAGTATTACTTCGGCAAGATAACGCACGACCACGCGTTGCGGTAGGGACCAAAACAAAAATTACGGACTTAGGGTCGGAGATCCCGCCCCATCCCCCGTATTCCCCGGACATATCGCCATCAGTTTATCGCCCGTTTTCATCTTTGGACAATCGTACGCGCGGTGAACAGTTTAATAACGAAGAAGAGTTAAAAATGGACGTGCCTACATTTTCTGAAAATGAAAATAATCAGTTTTATAAAAAATCGAGTTTATAAGTTATCTTCTCGCCGGGAAAGGGCTGTCCAACGCGAGGGTGGACATTTTGATGAATACAGTTATTTTATGTAAAAGTACACGAGCGTTTTCTTCCTTCAATTCAAAAACGACAGAACATTCCTGATTACCTGATATTATAAATGGATGAAACGTGAAGTAGCGAATTACTTTCATTCATATAACATTAATTTATCTTATTTAATAATTTGGTCCGACCCTTGTATCGGTGACAGAATGATAATTTTGCCGCCGAACTGGGAAACGTTGCCCATGCCTGGTTTAAATAAACGAGCAGAGGCCAGAACTACTACGATGTCGATCACGTTTGAAGCTGTTTATGTTAACATGCGATTTCATAGCACTCTACCTATTGTGTACACACATACATATACATACACATATATACATCCGCACACACAGATATATATATATATATATACACATGAATGTAATTAATTCCAAGCATACACACATTTGTATACAAGTAGCATAAATGTTGAAGTTACGAAATAATGTATGTGCGACAAACCTGCCATGACCTTCGCGCATGAAACCCGTACGCGAGGGTACGCGCATACAAATAAACCCACTCACTTTCTCTCTCTGTCTCACAGACACAGCACACGCAGTCACGCACACTCGTACACACACACAGTTTCTCGGCACGGACCGAATGTTCTAAAAAAAAAATGTACTGACATTTCGCGTTATGTAATCCGGCCGATGCATATGCGAAAAGTAGTACGTCGTGCACGTACACGAATAAATTCGTGTACGTGGAAAAAAAAGTGTAACCATGACACGGTTTGCGTTTTAAACGAAACACGCTCGCCGTTTAAAGGTACGCGCGCGCGCGCGCGTTCACACAGGAGGCGTGCGGCGACGATCGCCTCCCGAAAACAAAACACACACAAACGCTCTAAAATCTGAACGGGGACCGCTTCGGGAATCGCCGCGAAACGCGACGGATCGGGACGGCGTCGACGCGCGCGCGTCCTGTTTTCGACGACGGGCGAGCATTTGTTCCGACGACAACAAGAATACGCCATACGCGTGAAACCGGTCGACTCGATTTGTTCTGGCAACAAACTGAACGACTGAATGTGATAGAAAACACTTTCGGACAGAGTACGAATGTACACCGGTGACGGCGGCCGAAAATCGATCGCCGGATCGACCGTCGGGCACCGAACGGAAACCGTCCTGGCGGCCGACGCCCGACGGATACGACAAAACTGAAAGCGTAATCCAAAGTGTGTCGAGCCGTCACCTGTGCGATGTCACTTTTGGGTTTCGAAATCGACAGGGCACGGGAATTGAAAATCACTTCGCGTCTCAATAACAGATCTATCGGTTATAATATAAACTTAAGACATAACGTGCCGAGTTAATCGGAATTGCCCGTTCGTATGTGAAACATTCTAATACCGTGCGCCACTGTAGTTTATTACTATAAATGTTTGGGAAGGGTGGTAAATGAAACCCGATACTGTTCCGGGAGCCGCGCGGAGTAGCTCCGCGAGCCGCAGTTCGCCGATCGCCGGTCTACCTTTTCGGAGAGAGCGCTCGTGTGTGTGTGTGTTTTTTCACGCCTGTCCCGTCGTTTCTAAACGCACGGACGGAAGGAAACAAAAAACACCGCTTTCATCTCGACAGAAAGTCGAGGATGACAACTCGGCACGTGACATTTGAACTTCGACAACGAAACCGAGAACGTTTCGCACAATTTCTCTTCTACGAAGCTTCTCGAAACACTGTCATCTCTTCGAACACACACGTGTGTGTGTGTGTGTGTGTGTGTAAAGAAAGAAGTTCGATGAACTCGCAAGTTAAAATCATAATGTGTAGAAAATATAGTAACTATAGAACATACATACATTCGCATCTAAACATACATTTACAAACATACATACATATATATATATATATATATATATATATATATATATATATATATATATATATATATATATATATATCATGTGAATATAATTATTTTAGAAACATTAACCTTCACAGAAACCACTTTCTAAATTCACTGTCGACACAAGAGCTATAGCTAGCCGTGCACATTTACGACGGGAAATAAGTGAAAATAAAATCATAATTAATTGGTAACAGCGTCATCTGACGTCCGACATACGGCCATGTACGCGCGCCCACACGCACGCACGCTGTAAATAAAACGTGCAAGACGTCTGCGCCGCCGAGTTTCACGCCATCGATTCCGTTCGATCGCTCTGACAGATGAATTCATCTCGTTAGAAATGCATTTGCATACTCGCGTGTGAACGGATCAGGGCGTCCGCCATCGAACGAAAGAGTAACACGAACACGCTTTCTTTTTTCGAGATTACACGTTTACGCAACAGCGCACGGAGCGTGAAACGAACGCCGAGCGGCGGACGGAACGCTCGAAGAGTACCGCGGGCCGACGAATTGATCGATGATCGACGGCTGTACGGACTGGCATGTTATCACAGAAATGACTTTCTCGCCGCTCGAGCCGGACCGGAGGTCAAGGCCCGCCGTGCAGAGAATCGAGAAGCTCGCGGATTGAAAACAGAAGAAAAAAAAAACGCAGTTTTCGATTGTTATTTCCGAACCGCCCGCTTAGCAAAACACGAACGTGTGTGTTTCGAATCACTGTCATGTAGCACGCCGCTTGGGTAGCTGTAGTGATTGCCGGTTCGGTACGAGAATTACGCCGGGAAAGATTCGTGTCGTACCGATATTTTATAAACGCACACATTCCTCTCGCACACTGACATCTTCTCTTCCTCACTAATCATCCGAACAATATCGATGAGCTCAACGCGCCGTGCAAAGAATCGAGAAGCACGTGGATTGAAAACAGAAGGGAAAAAAACACACAGTTTTCGATTGTTATTTTAGAACCGCTTGCTTAACAAAACATTCAATTCACTGGCATGGCATACTATCGAAGAGTTAGTAGCAGTAATTGTAGGTTTGTTCGGAGAATTTTACCGGAAGAGATTTCCATACGTTCGACATTTTATAAACACATGCATGCGCACGGCAGACGTTTACAAATCTTCTCTTTCATACTAACTATTCAAACGACATCAATGATCTTAACGACGCTCGCTAAACAAAGAAGAAGGAAATGTATGGACTGAAAACAGAATTAAAAAAAAACAAAACAATATCGATTGTTATTTACGAACGGCCTGCTTAACAAAACATTAACGAATTTCTCGAATCACTGTCAAAGCATACTATTTAATAATTGGTTGGTTGGTTTAACGTGCTTCGACATTAGGGGTCATTAAGGTCCGCCTGTTAAGGAGTAGCAGACTAACATTAATTATTCTGAGAATTTTATCGCGAAATTTATCGGTTTGTGTGCTATCTTCATGTACCCTCCTTGACTCCTCTCATCTTCAAATCAAAGAGATGCAGAAGGATCTTTCCAGATTCTTCCTGTAATCGATGATGTTATCGACATCGAAATGCCCAAAAGCAACGATCAAAAATTATCAATTACAGAATTTCTTCAATCGATTCCTCCATTTTACGGACGCTGCCGATTGTGCCGGATGACGGAGATACGGCCGATCATCTTCACTTTCGTTAACGTATTCGTCCGGCGTGCGGTGGCGGTGGGCGTGCGACACTATTTACGACCGCGACGTCGATAAAAAATGAAAGTAAGAAAAGGTGCTCGGCCAGCGTCAGCGGCCACGAGAACAGAATCCGACGAGCGGGCCTCGCTCCGCGCGCGCGTGTTTATGTGTGTGTGTGTGGTGAGTGCATGCACGCGTGCGGCACCGTTTGTTTATTCGTCAGTCAGTCAGCTGTTCGGTCCGTTCGATGCTTCGTTCCGGCGAGAGTTCTCTCTGTTAAATAATTCCGACCGCACAAGCGCGGACACGTAATATTGGTGGTGCGGTGGCGCAGCCTCCGTCGGTACGTACGAGTGCACGCCGCCGTCCACGTCGCAGCGAACTTTCGTTTTTTTTGTTTTTCCTTTCTATTCCTTCCAACACTGTGTCTGACCGATCGTCGGTGATGGCGGGTTCGATCTATCGCACATGGCTACCACGTGATCGATCTTCACTAGGAGTCCGACGGAAAAATATCTGCGACGGTCACTGTCATTACCAACGCGCCCCACCGGTCATGATTCTTTTTTCAAATAAAATCATTCTCGGTTATCGATTCCTGTTTCTCAACAGACAAAAGCATACGTGAACACATGTCAGTACATCTCTTTTTCTCGCATTCTCCATCCATTTATGATATCTCTGTCCCACCTATTCATAAATCTCCTTCTCGCGATTTTTATATTTTTTAATTCCCAATTATCAATGAATTAATTAATCTACCTATCTATCTAACTGTCTAACTAGCTAGCTATCTATACATAAATAAATATTAAGAATCAAAGATTTCATTGAAAAAATTGAATAATTTTTACTGTTAAACAAAAGCTATACTGCAAATCTTGCATACGAGTCTACTTGATCGTTGTACAACATACATATAAAAGCTAGTACCTTTTTTGATTCCCAAATAATTAATCTCTGTCTCTCTCTCTCTTTATACATATATATATATATATATATATATATATATATATTATATTGATATATAATATATATATATATATATATATATATATATATATATATATATATATATATATATCAATATAATAAAAATCACTAAGTCTTGGAAACAGTCGAATGACTTTCATTTTTAAACAAAAGCTGCATTGAAAATCTTTCATACGAGTCTACTAGATCGTTGTGCAATATAGATATGAAATCCGATATCTTTATCACACTTATTTATATTTCTTTGTCGAGTCCCAAATAATTTCTCTCTCTATACATACATACATACATGTGTGTGTGTGTGTGTAATGTGTATATATATATATATACAATATACACACACATACACACCTCTAATATATGCATTTATGCAACAACATAAAAAAAATCAAAGATTCCTTTGAAATAATCAAACGACTTTCATTTTTAAACAAAATCCATAACAAACATCTCGTATTCAGGGCTACTTGATCGTTGTATGATACAGATATAAAAATCGAAATCTGTATCTTACCAATTCATATACATTTCTATATTTTTTGACTCACAGTCATACAATCTCTCTCTCTCTCTCTCTCTATATATATATATATATATATATATATATATATATATGACAACACATAAACATCAAAAATACTTCTTAAACAGTCGAACAATTTTCGTTTTTAAACAAAAGCTGTTCCGAAAATCTTGCATACGAGCCTACTCGACCGTTGTGCAACACATACAGGACCTACACAGATGTATATATATATATGTACACACACAACTGTCTCTAGATTACGAAACCGCACTTAAATATCTAAACAAATTCGACGAAATCGTGTGCAAACAGGCATCGGCGCGTTTCAAGCACCGATTTCGTACAGAATCGTATTAAGTCGAGTGCAAACAATCGATACGGCCGCGAAATTGCGAAAACATGGAAATACCAATATACACACACGCACACACATTATATTCTTTCCGTGTTACGCAGCATTTATAAACAAACAAGTATCGATCCCGTGCGCGCCACTCGTCGAGATGATTTCGAATCGGTCGACTTTCCAGTCGGAAAACGAAACGCGCACGTTTCTCAGCGCCGCAACTCTGCGGCGTGCAACGTCGATCGACTCTCGCCTCGATCGCGATCGATGCGAACGTGCGACCGTTTCATCGACGTTCCGCGCTTGCACTTTCGACACGTCCGCTCCGATCCGCTGGTCACATTTTCTTTCGCTTTTGCATCGATCTCGACACCGGACGTTCGCCGTTTCGACGAGCGCGCACTTGAAATTGAGCAACGAACGTGGTTGTCGAGAGCAGTGATGCAAAAAAGAAAAGAAGTCGAGAACAGATCGGCACTGCGATTGAGAAATGCACACAACAATCCAGAGCGCGGTTTCTCTTAGGAAGGACAAGTGAATCGGTTTTAGATTCGATGTGCGGAGTAGAGTAAGAATCTTTTTAGACGATTTTCTGTCGCCACGTTTGTATTTTTACACGTTTCGCACGACCTTGCAAAACATTCTTTCGAAAACACAGAGACCATGCTGATAATCTTTCACTAAACGGCGCGACTAGATCTCGCTAGTCAGCACTGCTTAGTGTACTACTAGATCATATACTTATTGTCAATAAATTTAATAAATCCTCCTAGATCTAGTGGTACGCCGAGCACTGATATCTGGCGAGATCTAGCTGCAGTGTTTAAAAAAAATATGAACATAACCCTAAGTATGCCTAGTCAGTGGTGATTCATATTCCACTAGATCTATTCAGTCATTAAATTATTCTTCACAAATATAATAACACTCCTAACTAGATCTAGTGGTACATGAAGCTGTACCCGAACTACTGAAACCGAGCTGCAGTGTTAGAAGAAGAAGAAAAAAAACACAAAAGAATATAACGACAGTCCCAGATCTAGTTACTAGTGCTTATTGTGCCACCGGACCTACTCATGCTCGACAAAGTATTCTTTGTAAATTCAATGAACCTACTTAGATCTGGCGGTACGTTAAACGCCGGCTGCACTGTTTGAAAAATAAAAACAAACAATAACAAAACAAAACACCACGAGCACAGCCCTGGTTTCCTCTCGTCAACAGTGTGCTTCGCGGTGCACTAGATCTAGTCACACTTGCTGAGAATAAACTTACGAACACGAACCGATCCAGTGGTTTATCAAGCACTGTCTGACAAGTGAAATCTAGCTGCAGTATTTGCTGAACGAGAACACGAACGGCAGACTCCGGCAGAAACAACAAAAAGTACAACAGGCAGCAGCGACGCTCGAAACCTGCTTTGACCTTTATACGCGGTACATTTTATTGCATATCAGCAACTAATTACAGTACGCCTTGAATCGAACAGTAAAATCTGCGTATGTGTGTTCTGTTTATTTGTTGTTTTTCTACACGGACGTCTCTTTCTATTCGATTCGTTTCGCGTTCGTTCGATTATTTCAACAAACGCGTCGAGCGCGACAATCGATTCAAAACAGCACGAACGGCACTTTTTTGCGATCCCGTGGAAACATTTTAACGTTTATCCACTTGACCTCTGCGTTCCGATATTACAGAAACTGCACAGACAAGAATTAAACGGTCCCAGAAGAAGAAGAAAAAAAAAACAGCAACAACGGTACACAGAATATAAGTCAAGCTGAAGTGAAAGTAAAATGTCGGTTGCAATTGGGCCAAACGTACGATTAAAAATATACATTATACGGTTTCTTTTATACGATTTCGTACGAAACGAAATAAAAAAAAAAATAACAAAAACGTACAAAGAAGTTTAACGTGTTTTCGGATATTTTGAAATTATTGCGCACACGTACAGTGGTGTGCGAGAGAAAGAGAGAGGTGTTACAGTGCATTTAAGTTATATAAAATGTCACGTTGTTTCGCAAGTAATCGTACTTTTTTTTATTTATATATGTATGTGTTTATATATATATATATATATATATATATATATATATATATATATATATGTGTGTACATATTGCGAAGTCCCTAACAAAGATGTTTAAAAGTCGAATTCGTTAAAATCATAATTTAATTAGCAAAAATTAAAAACAAAAGATCGACGATTAATTGTTTACATGCACATATTTGAGGCGCATACTTCGATTTTTCTAAAAGAAAGTTTTGAAGTAGTGCTAGGTCTGTAATTAGCGAATGAGATGAGTAGTTTTAAACTCAATGCAAAGATAAAATTAAAATGATATTTTCGTGGGGGTGATTTGCAAGCGAACGACTTTCAGAAAGTTAATCGAAAACAGATATCACTCAGATTTATATTAGAGGTGCCAATTCACGACCATTGGGAAAAACAACACCACCGGGAAAAACAGAACTAAATCTATGATAAAAATAAAGTATCGAAACGTCAGTTGTGGAAAAAAAAACAATTGTTTGTTTGCGATTAAACAGCAACTAGACTGTTTCTAAACATTTGTACAGTTCGTGCGTGTGGCCGAAAATCGACGTCTCTGCACGACAACAGAGTTCGCCAACAGGAGTCCCACATTTTCCTAGTCGATTCGCAAAGGAAACGACGAAATCGTTCCAAAATTCACGACGCGCCACTGTTCACTTCGATTTCGGTCGACTGGAAGCCGGAAAACTGACTTTCGAGTCGGCACTTTCCGAGCCACGTGCGATCCATTCGTCGATAAGAAAAATAAACATTCTGAATGTTTGTTTCTCTTCGAGACGAACACTGCAGAGCATGCAGATAAATGAACGACGAGAAAAAACAAACGGGCGCGCGGAAGAAAAAGTGAAGGTTTATTTAAGATGTTTCATTCTCGTAATGAATTCCGCGAAACGTAAAAACAAAACAAAATCGGAAAGAGATACGCGAGTGGAAAAAAATCGATCTTCAATTTGGGTGCTCCGGAAATTCCCTCGGTATTCTTAGATCCAAGCACGCGAATCGACAGAATCGATCTTCATTCGCTGATTAAAAAAAAATACACATTTTGAATTTTTGTTTTTCTTAGAAGTGAGTTTCGCTAAACGTACGAACAAATATGAATGTAAAAAACAAAAATACAAACACGCGGGAGAAAAAATTGAATTTTATTCTAGGATGCAAGATTAGATTGTATTGATAGAAAAATAAACATGGTGAATTTGTGTCCTCCTTCAAAATGAATTCTGCTAACCAAGATAGCAAACAAACGAGCAAAATAAACAGTTTGTTTTAGGATTTAATAAATTCCCGCAGTGTTCTTCGATCCAAACACTTGAATTGCTCTTCATTTATTAATAAATATGCACACACATACACATACATATATATATATATTTGTTTATCTTAAAATTGACTCTACTAAACGTACAAACAAATGAATGTAAAAAAGAAACAAATACGCCCGAGAAAAACCTAATATTTTGTTTATAATACAACAGAACTAGGACATAGTAATAAAAAAAAATAACAATTTGAATTGTTGTTCTGGATCCCACTAAACATAAAAACAAACGCGCGAGAAATAAACAAACAGTTTGTTTCCCCATATTCAAGGATGTCCCCCCGTGTTCTTCGTTCTAAACACCTCGCGTCGACAGAATCGGTCTTCGCATTCGTCTGTCGGGTGGAATGAATGGAAGAAAACCGACAACCGTTCAATACAAATTATTACAAAACTCGACTGACAAGTCATTTTTTTTTTATTATTTATGTATTCTCTATGCGTTTACGTGATTTCGAATCGCATCGACGCAGTCATTAAATCTATCGTTACAGGCGGCGGCTGCAGAGTTGTACATTTCCATACATGGTAAATAAACATCTCTGCATCTTTGACTGACAGGCATTAGAATACAGTCAACCCTCGTATAACGCGACTGATTCGCACCGCGTTATACGGTAACCGCGTTAAGTGAAACTCGGAAGTAAGTGCATATGAACCAGGTTGGTTCGTTCTGCGTTATATGAAAACTGCATCCTCGGAGCACAATGTCACGATGAACACGGTTATTAAATAAAATTTTACAGATACAAAAGGCAATAAATATACGTTTACATATTTCAAATTATTTTTAATCGAATTTAAGAGTTCATGAAAGAAATTTTTTTTTAAAAAAAAAGTGAAATACAAACTAAAAAAACAAGGAACTTAAACTTGAAATCAAACGCTCTCTTAGCATTCATCATCACTGTCAATTATAGAAAAAATTATGCGGCAGGGAGGCTGCTTGAGAGTACCGCGTTACAGGAGGGCTGTCGCAATTTTTGCTCCGCGTTATACGAGGCTTTACTATATGAATTGACACGGGAGGACGAAAATGAACAACGAAACGCGAGCAGAACCTAGACCGAAATCGCACTTGACGTATCCGCAGCCGACTGTGATGAATACTGCGTCGATGTGTTCGGAAAAGAAAACACGATCGCTACCTATCGACTGGTCAGCAGCGACGGCGACGACGACAACAACAACAACAATATAACAATGACAAAAACGTCACTCACCTTCGACGTACTAGATGTGCGGGTGTATTCTCTCCGGCACACGGGTCACAACAAAAGCATCGCACGAGTATTATTCATCCGCATCATGATTCACTTCCTTCCATATCACAATGTTCGGTCCGCCGCGCTACGATAAACTCGCGAGCTAAAAAAAAAACGAACGGAGGAGGAAAAAAACCGAACCGAAATCACGTGAAAATATAACGTGTCCACGCCGTGTCTTGTCGTTTTATTGAACGCGTCTCTTGATACACGAGCACGCACCTCGAACACCGTACACAAGTCGAACGAAACACATCTGTCAACTAACAAAGGCCGTGGCTGCTTTTGCCGTAATCAACTGACAACAACGAGTATAAATAAACGCACGGCCGCACGACATGTTAAGAGCGGACCGGTCGAAAATCGAGCTCGTATGTCTGACGATCGGCTCGTCCGTAAGGCGATTTTACTCGGAATCCAGTCGGTCGAGGGAAGAAATACACCCGGAAAACCACCGTAACCAGAATCGTTCTGACCGTCGTTGCCGTCTTCAGCGTTTCAGTCGTACGAACAAACGTTGCACACTTCATCAGTCGAACCGTCACGCCGATGAAAACCAAACAAATACTCCTACTGAACGTCTGAAAAAAAAACACTGCACCGAACGAACAGACGCGCGGCAAGTTTGACATTTATTGCGATTCGCTTTTTTTCCACGGACATTGTACAAATAACTCGACAATGACGAAAGTCCCTAACTCGTTTCGTATCAAACAAAATTCATAGAAGTTTCATTAAAATATATTAAAACGACACGGATTTGCCGAATACGCATCTTTCGAAGGAAGAGACATGTAAAAGAGTAGTAGGTAGACACGTCCGATATTGAAATGTGTGCACAGAAATAGACATGTGATGCGAAATCCAATTCACTAATAATAATAAACGAGGAGAAGAATAAAATAATAGTATCATAAAACAATCGGTAAGGGTTCGGTCTTAAGGGCGTCTGTCACAATGCACTTAAAATAATCGACTTTTTTTTTGCTAAATCGTTCTTATTTGCAAATATCCGTCACGATACTTTTAATTGTATTTCATTATGCTCTTGCAATGCGCATACTATGCTGTTACCAATCGTTAGTGTAAGGGTTGACCTCGACGTTCGACTGATTAAAAATCATTCAATGCGTTCACAAATGGCCATCTTCGTGAAAAATATTGGCGGTGAACTGAGTTCGCCGCACCGGTACGGAAAGTCTTGAAAAGGCACCGGGCCGGAAGAGTTAGTTTCTCGACAGGCGCGGGAGAAAAATAAAACACGAACCTTACCGACCCGATTCAACTATTTGTGGTCCGCAATCGATCTCGCAAATGTGCAGCGCGATCTTGTTGGAGAGGGATTTTGTGTAACGCTTGCGCAAAATTATCACATGTGTTTTATGTACATACATGCATTCATACATAAACATATGCCTACATGCATTCATGTGTATAATATATATATATATATATATATATATATATATATATATATATATATGCACATTAGATTAAGATAATTCTGAAGACAATTATCTATTGTGCCTGTGCTCTCTTCTCTCTCTAACAATGGCGACCCGTTTCGAACTCGACAATTTTTCAAAATGGGGTTTCATTGCCACAACTTTTTCCATTTTAAATAAGTAAATAAATAGATACGTATATATATATATATATATATATATATATATATATATATATATATATATATATATATATATAAATACTTACACAATAATGCACTGTAAAGTAGACTTAGGTTTCTCTTTATGCGGTATTTTTACACGATTCACACTTACACGATTTTTCAACAGGTCATATTCACCCTTACACGTTTTTGCACGACTTTTTTACACGATTCCGGCCTTTTTTCCACCGCATAAAAAAGACCCAAGTATATGTGCGAATTAAATACCGGTATCTAATTCAGTAATCTGTTGTGTGTATGTTTATATATATATATATATATATATATATATATATATATATATATATATATATATATATATATATATATATTTATATATATATATATATAAACTATACATATATATATATACACATGTGAATTTATATTTGAAATTATCTATTTAAATCCATTGGTTCAATTTTCAATCGTTAATTAATTAAATCAATGACAAATAAATTATATATATATATATATATATATATATAAAATTCGAATTCACGCGGAATTCGACGTCGCGAGAGTGGGGATCCGTGGCTCCAATTCGATTACATGTAAAGATGTAAAGTGTACGTGCAGTGCCATCTCGTGTACTTTACATACACTATTTTTTTTTTTTACACGAACCAAGACAGAGGTCCCGAAACTTTTTGAGAGGACGGCCACGCAAGGACATGGAAAGTGCTAGGCGGGCTGGATCTAAAAGAACATCAATTTTGTTTTCCTATAATTATTCACGGGGTACTTGGAAATGAATAAATGGAAGTGCAGTCGAAGCGCCCTAAAATCCCAATAACCAACCAACCAACCAATAAATGGAAGTGTTCTATTCGTAAGAAAATGAAATTAAATTACCCACAAGCGAATGTATTCATAGAAATTTTTTTTGGCATCGATTTGGCAGATATACGCGTGCCACCGAATACGGAGATAGTTTTCGTTGCGAAATTCTTAATGTCGCTGTGATTGCTTGAAGATAAGCTTGTACCAGCGAACGTTCCCACCGAGCTATAATATACGTCTTCAGCCATTGCCAGCACACACTTTTTAACAGACTGCTCATCAGTAAACGGTCCACCAACGTAATTGTCTCTAACAATATCCGATGTGCTCGCGGGCCACATAAAACCTCTCGCGGGTCGTACTTTGGGGATCACTGGTATAAGATGTAAAATTAGACTATATGAAAGTGAGGTTACATTAACATAAACTATTCGGCCGAACATTACACACTCACATATAATAATCGATCGTATAGCGCGATCTCGTAACAGAACACGGTTCCGATTTAAAATGGGCAAAACGTCAAAAGACAAACGCGACATTTACTATCGGCTGGCCAAAGAGCAGGGCTGGCGGGCGAGGAGCGCTTTTAAATTGATGCAGATCGACGAGAAATATGAATTATTTAAAGGCACGTCCGCGTCTGTCACAAAAACTGATTAACACCCATCGTTTCACTAATCTGATTCGAATGCAAAATGGAAATCGTACGATTTTAATTGAAACAATGACATTCGACAGTACAACAAAAAAACATTTCTGAACGGTTTCTCTTTTGTTTCCGACATAAATACCGCGTGGTTTGAACGATGATCGATTAAAAATTAATGTTTTTCGTTTATGGACAGCACATAAAGTGCAGAAACATTTTAAATTTTATACTGACATACATTCGAGCCGATTGATTTTTCCAGAAAAAATAAATCCCATTTATAGTTTCTAGAATTATCACCACTCGACATAAAACAAACACGTATACAGAAATCCCAATAACAGAAACAACAAACATGGAAATTAAACCGGGATAGCAGGACGAGAAACGATAACTTTAAAAGTAGATTAACGGACTCTGAAAAACATTTCGAATCGAAATCACCTTAAGCCTCTGGCTACCGATTTTGTTATTTGTACCTTTTTAAGGTTCTTTCGTGACGTTCGAATGAAATTCATTGTTCGTCGCTGTATTTTTTTTCAGGATTTTAAATTTTATTTCAGGATGTACGGAGTTGTCTTCAAACTGCTCTTCGCTTATCACGATTCGGTTCGTTGTGCAGAAAGAACTGTCGATTCGAAATGATTTTCAGCGATTTAATCGATTTCTAAAGTCGTTCAGACAGACGAGACGACCGATTCGATCGAACCCCTCTCAAAATAAACTCACTTTTTTTATATGCGTCGTGGCGTGTGAGCGATCCTAATCCGTGAAAACAGAAACCGGATTTAGATCGCTCGCGACGAACAGCTCGACTATTTATGTGAAGGAGTGAAGAGGGCCGTCGACTTGTGCGCCGCACCCGGGAGCTGGAGCCAAGTGCTGAGCAAGAAGCTTCGAAATCCGGAGACTCACGGTTTTCCCAAAGAAGATGCGGACGAAGGTAAGAACCGTCCGAGACATCGGTCCGTCACGACGCTTATCGACTTTTGTCCTGCAGTCGCGGACGTTAAGATCGTCGCGGTCGACCTGCAAGAAATGGCATCGCTGCCCGGCGTCATACAGATCCAGGGCGACATAACGAAACTGAGCACCGCCGAAGAAATCATCAAGCACTTCGAGGGGGAGCTCGCGGATCTCGTCGTCTGCGACGGAGCGCCGGACGGTTCGTTTCTCGTAGTACGCTCGCACGATCGAATCACGCGTAGCACGTAACGTTCAGTCACAGGGATACACGACATGGACGAGTACATCCAGGCGCAACTCGTGCTCGCGGCGCTGCACATAACGTGCAACGTCCTGAAGACGGGCGGGAACTTCGTCGCGAAAGTGTTCCGTGCGAAGAACATAACGCTATTGACGAGCCAGCTGCAGATATTGTTCGACCACGTGACCGTAGTTAAACCGAGGAGTTCGAGGAATTCCAGTATCGGTACGCGAACGTCGAATCGACCGCGTAAGTATCGATTCATTCGACCGGTTTACAGAATCGTTCGCCGTGTGCCGAGGGTACGACCCGCCCGAAGGGTTCGACAAGAGAGCGATAACGCCGTTCCTGGACAACGAGTCGTGTAACTTCGACCGATTGACGGGGATCAACCGTGTCGTCGTACCGTTCATCGTCTGCGGAGACCTCAGCGCGTACGATTCAGACACGACGTACCCTTTAGAGGTTCGAATAAAGCGTGCGCGTGCGTACGTACGTACGAACGTACGTTCGTAAGTTTCGGATACGTGCGGCCACCGTTATCGATATAAATATTCTGTTTAGATCGGTGACAAGAAATACAGATACATAGAACCGCTGCAGGGTCCGATATCACCGCCTTACTTAGAAGCTCTGAAGCTCAAGAACGAATTACACAACGAAAGTTCCGTGAAAATAGACGGACGCAGTGAGAATTTAGTCGCCGGTACGAGCCACGGCGAAGAATCGAACACTTGAACGTCATTTAAGATTTTAATTCTGATTTTATAACATTTAAATAGGCAATAAACTTTTATACGTATATCGATTTCTTTTCTAACTACACGCGAAAGGTTACGAAACGAAAGTACATAAAACCGATTCCTAGACGAAACGAGTACGGGTGACCGTCGCAATGAAAACGAGAGCTTTAAAAAAATTACAAATACTTTAATTACAATAACACGTCGATATGAATTTCGTACGACGCCGGCGTAGATCGTTCCTCTCTCAGTGCGTCACCGGGTTCAAGGGCTCTGCCTTGATCGTACTGAAGTTCAATCTCGCGTCGAGCTCTTCGTCGAGTTGGCCTACGACGGCTCTAAAACAGAAAACGTGAACTGTACGTCCGGAGAGGCGAACGACGATCGTACGTACACGTTGTCTCCTCGTATTATGTGAAGCCCGAGGACGACCTGCTCGATACCGACCGTACTAGAATACACTCGTTCGTGGGATTCGTCTAATATTAAATTGATAGTTTGGTCGAAACCTTTCAACGTGCCCTGAAACGAGAGACGGATTCGGTCTCGGAGCGTAAAGAGAGTCGATATTACTCGAAGTATAAACCGTTTCGTATCGAATAAAAAAATAAATACACTTACGACAAAATTCCGCCCATCTGAAGTAATGATCGAGACGGTGTCTAAAGTTTAATTAAGAAAAATAATGAGATGTCCACTGAAACGTTATTTACGAAAAGGATACGATTGACGTATGACTCCAGACCAGATGCCATATTTGTTAAATAAAGAAAAATAGGGATAACTAAATATAAATAAAATATGACTACAACACAAATCAAACGACGGCGTACCGTTTAGTTTCTCTTCTTATGAACGATTGTTTTAGGTTAAGTTGATACAAAAACACGCACGACCAGTAGTACCAGTCTATTTATGCACGCGACGAACCAGCGGTACCGAACCTCCTGCCGTGAGCGTCGATTGACGCTCGCTTTCTTTTGCGAAAATTCGATTTTTCGACAATTCACCTGCATTTATTTTCATAACAGGCAATAAACAGGATTCGGGTTCGTTGCAAATCATCGACACAGACATTAAAAAGAAAATGTTTTAATCTCTGTTTTCATGTATATTAGAATAATTAAATATATAATTACAAATAACAGACAATAAATGATTTAACAGAAAGTATCAGCATCAGCGTTTAATATCGACGTGAAACAAAAATATTAGAACGAACGCTCGGATAAACCGTGCAACTCATACGTAATGAGGATCGTCGCGAGCGGTCACCGATCACTGAAAGTCTTGGAACTCCTTGCTCGGAGTCGAAATGCCGATCGCCTCCTCGTAGCCGCCCTTCTCGCGTTTACCGTCTGCCGAACGAAAAGAAACAGAAAAGAAAAGAAACACGCGTCGCGTTAAGGTCGCATACCTTCGTCTCGATCCTTCGTCTTCTTGTATTTTTTCGGTTTCTTCTCCCTGTCACGCTCGGCCTTCTCGAGACGCCGGTTCTCTTTGTTTTTCTCGGAGCTCTTCGATTTCTTAGACTTATCGGACTTGACCGGCGTCGACACTTCCATCAGGTCGTACTCGTCCGCCGGACGTCTGCGTGTTTTCGACACCTTGCGGGACGCGCGTACCGAAAACAAAATCGATCAAAGACCGTCCCGTACGCGAAAAGAACATCTCGACATCTCTAACCCGCTCACCTTCGATTTAGACTTTTTAACTTTCGGCGGCTCGTCCGACTTCGTCGATCGGCGCTTCGTTTCGATTTCGGCGCCGTGCTTCGATTTCTTCGAGCCGGTCTTCCTGTGCTGCAGCGTCGGTAGGACCTCGTCGTCGCGGAGGGGGCTGTAAGCGGATACGATAGTCGATAAACGATCACCGGGACGAGTTCTTACGTGAAGATCGACAGAAAATTCCATACATGTCGAGATCTATGTCGAGCGCCCTGTGCGGGTCGTTCACGTCGACCTGATTGTCCTCGTTGTCGCTGACGGTCGCTCCCTCCGGCATCTCTATGACGTTGTTGACGAAGTGCTGGCCGATCCGCTCTTCGTTGTCCGAACTCGAAGGGGTGCCGTGCTGTTTCTTGCACTTGCGTTTCGATTTCTTGGATTTCGTCTTCGACTTTTTGTCCTCGTCGGTGAAACGCTTCTTGTCGAGGTTTAAGTACTTGTCGGAACGCTTCGTGACTGAAAACATCGATACGAGCGCACGTGAACGTCGAACCGTACGGACGGACGAGCGCGTTACGTACCGTTGACCTTCAGAGGTACGTTCAGGTCGATCTCGGCTACCGGTATGTTGTCGTAGCTGTCCGAATTCTGATAGTTGTAGCTCTTCGCGTTGTTTTTGGTCAGGGAACCCTTCAAGTAATGAGGATTATGCAGCTGTTCGAGTTTTCTCGCTTCACGGATCTGGCAAAAAAAAAAACAACGACGGCTCTGACGCTCCGAGAACGGGCGGAAAAAAAAAACGGCGTTACCTTCTCGATCTCTTCGGGCGTCGGCTCGGGCTGATTTTTCTTGGACGAATAAAATTTATTATCACATTTTTCAGGCTTGACGAATATACCCTCGGTTATTACGTTGTCGCTATCCGAATCGGAATCCGAAGGAGGATCGTTTATCCACGTGTCGAGATCTAACCTGCGAACACGAAAACGACACGATTCGAAACTCCGGAATCGCCGTCGAGCGAGCCGGACCGCATTTACGACTCACCCTTCCGGAACCGGCACTTTTTTCTGAGCTTTCGGAGCTACGGGATTCAGCTCGCCGACGAAAACGTTCCTGATCTCTTCCATCAACTGTTTCGCTCTCGACTCCCGAACCTCGCCGCCGGTCGCCGCGTCGGTCGGCTCTGTACGGGGAAACAAATCCGTGTTTACATACGAAAGTCGAAGGACTCTCCGTCGAATCCGATACCTCCGTAGTTTATCGAGAACAACTCGGCCTTGATCACGTCGACGAACACGATCGCCGACGAGGCTCTCTCCTGTACCTCGAGATCGCTGCTCATCACATACTCGGAAAACTTCTTCCCCAATGTGTCGCACGTCTGCAAACGAATCGAAATTACATATACATATAGATATATACACACACATACATACGCACACACACACATATATATATATATATATGCACATACATATATAATTATACATACGCACATATATATATATATATATATACACATATATACGGACATACATATATACATATACATACATACATATATATATATACATATACGCACATACATTTATATATATATATATATACGCACATACATATATACACGGTGGAGAATGCCCCTCACCTCTACTATTTTCTCAGACTCGTCCCGTTCGATGTATCTGCCGGTCAAATAGACTGCGAGCTTCAGAATGTTGTGAACGAATACGGCCTGGATGTGACCCGGAAGGTTTTTGTACTTGAGCATCGAGTTCAGCGTCAGCTCGGGGTCGTCGAGGTCCCTAAACAGAAACGTACGTGTACGCGCGCGTACGCGAGCGAGGACGTAGCGTCTTACGCCGAGAACTCGCCGCACGTCCACACGGCCGCGTACAGCACCTCGGTCATCGTCGAATTCAGATTCGCCGTGTTGTACACGTTCACCGAAGTGTTCTCGAGCAGCTGCGACATCTCGTTCACGGCGAACTTGCGGATCGCCTGGACCCTGATCGTCACGTCCATTATCTGGTTCGCTATCGTATTGCCTGGAACGAAAACGACAGAAACGTATCGCCGGACGTTCGCTAGACGAGCGTAAACGTCCGCCGTACCGTGTTTCGAGCCGAACTCCATCTGCGTTAGCTCGACGAGCACGGTTATGTACCACTCGAAATTCGTGATGAACTGGTAGTTGTTCTGCGAGCAGATCTGTATGATCTTGCTCAGCAACTCGTCTCTGTAAGTCGTCCCCTCGGCCTTATCCATGTGGACCATCAACTTCTTGACGATCTCCATCAGGTTCTTCTTCGACACCTGCGGAAAACACGGACGCTCAGAACCGGGGACGCCGGCCTCGTTTCCGCTCCTTACCATCCCGTACAGCAGGTCGAGCGCGCGCAGCCTGATACTCTCGTCCTTGTCGTCGAGGCACTGGAGGATCAGATCTTTGTGCGCCTGGACGCTCTTCGGGTGCGTCTTCAGGATCTTAGACATCGCGAGCAGGCCGAGATACTTCACTGTAAACGGAACAGAGCGATCGTCGCGACCCGTGCGCTTCGAAACCGACCGTACTTACGGTTCTGGTCGCTGTCTTCGATCAGTATTCGCAGCTTCTGAACGCACAACTGGATGCTGGCCGAGTGGTTCGGCATCCCTGTCGAAATACTGATCAAAACCGCTATTACGGTGTTAATGCATTCGTATAGCAGGCTCATCGCCGACGTACTAGAAAAACAACATAAATACAAAGCGGCGCCGTGTTTGCGACGCCGAAACCGCGTATATATATATATACATACACATTTATATACATATATACATACGAATGCACGTTTTAAGCAGCTACAATTTCTAATAAGTTACACTTCGATCGAAATTAACGGAATTCATACTCACGGACGGAGCGACTGACGCGCTCTTACGTGACTCACCTGTGGATAAGGTTCGTTAGAGGTTCTATCAACTTTTTACCGAGCCTGGGTTCTAGCGGAGTTAAGGCACCAAACTATCGACAAAACACATTACTCAATACAGATAAACTCGTGCGCGGCCGTATCGCGTAGCGTCTACGAACGACGTGCGTCGACGTCGCGTTACCTCGATATGATTTTAATCAGCGGCTCTGTCAATTCGTATCCGATTCCTGGTTCGATCGACGTGAGCGAGCCGAACTGATAAAATCACACGATGAAATCGATGTCTTTCGATATCTCACGCTCGTGCGACCGACCGGAAAGACCGATCTTTCGACACGGCGTCCGCGGAACACTCTTAGAGGCACGGCGCGCGACGGAAAGAACGAACCGTATCTCTCGATCGGTCTTCCGACCGGCCGTCGCGTCGGTGACCGAAAACCGGCTCGCGGCGCGACACGGACGCCGCCGGAATCGAGCTTACCAATTTGATAATTTTGATCAACATCCAGTTGTTGGTCGACGTCGTCATCAACTTGAAAAAAACCGGTGCCAGACTCAAGTAGTTCTTCGGATTCTTTCGCGCCAGCTCGCACACGACGTTCACGGCGGCCGACTGCACACCTGCGCTCGACGAAACCGAGTTGAAAAACGTACGTACCGAACGGCGCGCGTACGCCGACCGACTCACCGGGATCCGGGTCTTCGAGCTTCTCTTTCAGCCTCGGAAACGCGGGCCGGAGCGCTTCGGGAAACCGGAGGAAGACTTTGTACATCATCAGCACGGCTTTCTTCCTGACGTACGGTTTCGTAGAACTCAACTGGAACGATACGCACGGTCGGACCGGTTCGCGACGAACCGATCCGCGTGAAATCCTCAACACTCACGAGAGTCATTATGTCGTTCGCGAGATCCCTCGCCAGATCCGAGCTGATGAAGCAGCTCAGCCCGCTGAGCGCGAGTCCGGCGTCGTACTGGTTCTGCGAGTTCAGGTCCTTCCTGATCATGTTCGTCGTCAGCATCAGCAGCTGTAACAGAAAACCGACCGGTCGTGATCCGGACGAGGCGCGCGCGCGCGGCGCTCGTGTCCGGACCGACCTCGGTGTCCGAATGGAACGACTGGCTCGACGCGAGGTACCCGATACGTTTGTACGTGAACTTGCTCGAGCTCATGACCTCGATCACGTTGAACCCGGCCCACGAGACGTCGTAGCCGAGCATCTGCAGCTGTAATCAGAACGCACGGACGGCGTAGAGCGTTCGGCTCGGCGCGCGCGCCCGTTTCCGTGCACTCACGTATGTCAGCTTCGCGACGGCGTTGCTCTTGACGGCGACGTTCTCCTGCCGGAGCTCGATCTTGATCTCCTCGATGCACTGCGCGATGAACTTCGCCTGCGGTGATCGAAACAGCGATTAACGGCCGCTCGTCAGAACGTGCGGTGTCTGTTACTACCTCATTCTCCTTATTGTTCCTGATGCCGCGCACCAAGTCGCCGAGGTTCTTGTCGAACAGACGCTCGAAGTTCCCTTTCACCTTTTTCAAAGCCATTGTCGCGCGTTCACGTGTCCGCCATCAAACGATCGCACGGGCCGATATGCGGACGATGTCAATATTGAAGTTTTTGACAGCTATCTTAACCTACACATGTACACGGCCGATCCGTGTGTGACGTGTAGGATCTATGCTGTCGACCACAATCGGACAGCTGTTCGCTCGCCGCGAAGATGAATTCGTTTCGCTCTCTATGCGCCGCGCGTTCGTTAATCGGAACGCGTTCAAGTTCATTAACCAGGTCGGGTCATGACGATTACGGCGGTGGTTTATTAAACGATCCAGAAACTTGGAAGCGAAATCAGTCGATAGCGCGTACAAATTCGCTCGATCGCATACACATATGTACGTTTACACAATGCATAGGCGTACGTGCGCGCACACAGCGGCCCGTGAAAATCGCTCCGGACCGTTTCAAAAAAATCTATCGACAGAATCTGAAAGGGTGACGAACAAGAAAAAAAACGCTCGGAACTTGAACTAAGTTTACTCTTTATTGCAAACGAGACGCCTAAACGACAGTGAAAGGATTCGGAATGCGCGTACGCACAACCGCTATCAGTCGACGATCTCGTCTGCAAAACAGTACGGATCGGCGTTGTTAACATTCGCGCTGAAAATTTGAAAAGCAGATACCTTCGGCCGCATCTGTTCTGTCGTTTCAGGACAATAGCGGAACTTGCCGCGGGTCCTTCGCCAAAGATAACGAGAAGTCGACGATCACGTTAAGATAACTCGCTTACAAATTTATTTCACGGCCATAACTGCATCTCTTAAGCGTGCCATGAATTGTCTAATTCAGAAAGAGCATTCCGGGTCGGCTGCGCAAATTAATACCGATATCTCGTCTGTTTGCAAAGTCGGACCGAAATCGGGAAAATTAAAAAGTTTCACAAAATGAATTATTTTTTGTCAGGCAAAAAACAAATGTTCAATAGATAGTTATCGATTGCTGCTTGTACGCATTTCGATCGACCCGACAGCGCCAAAGCACAGAAAGTATCGATAACAATTTATCGAACATCTTTTTGACCAGAGTTTTCTTTATCTGTCGACTGAAAAAAAAAGAATTCGTTCGTAGAAGTCCGACTCAGCGTGCAGTACAGTACTGCAACTTATTTAACGCGCCACAAGGGATATTGAAAAGGGAAAGGATAACAGAAAACACGTACACGTTTCTCGAACGATCGCCTTTCTTCAATCATTCCGCAAATCTATACAAAAAGACATATAAGCATTGTTTTTCTTTAACGGCGACCTATATAAAAAAAATACACTCTTCCACTTCTTCACATGTCTTTGACGGCGAGTAGGACGCTCTTCAGCCGGTCGTCGAGCTTCAGATACGCGAGCTTCCTCGGCAGCGATTCGAAATCGGCGCGTTCCATCTGGAAAAATCAACAGACGCCGATCGTATCGTCACGGCACTCGCGAAGAATATCGGGTCCGACCTCGTTTCCGGGATCCTCGTCCCTGCCGAGGAACCGCGACGACAGCTCCGACGCGAAGATCCGCTCGCAGAGCGCGCAGACGCCGCACCACGTGCGGAAGTCGATCGCGTCGCCGTCGGACCAGTAGAGCAGGCTCCGGAACGATTCCGATTGTGTTTCGGATAGACGTTTGCCCATCACCTCGGACAGCGCTCGCACGATATTCTGTAATTGTTTAAAAAGAATCCGTACGTTGGAACCGCGTGCGTGGCGGTCGAAAACTTAAGGCCGCTCGTTTTTTATTAACACGGACCGACAATACTATCGATAAGCACGTACACTTCTTTCCGAACATACAAAGGACTACAGAGGTCGAATAATTGTAAAGGACATCCTTATAGCCTTTCATTATTTGCAACTGTTGCATCTTCTTTTAAGGGGACCCGGTGGTCTAGAATTTTCGAAAAATCGATTGTTATTTTTTTTTTCGAAAGTATAGTATCTTACAAATATACTGTTAAAATTTGATGACGAAATTCAGAGTATTTCAGGATCTACAGCCCATTAGAAGGTCAGGTAGGTAGAAGAATAAGTGGAAGAATAAACTTTAAACGCGTTTATCTCGAAACTACTTTTTTTCGTCTTGCGGGGGCCAGAAAAAAAAACTACTTGACCGATTTGTCTGAAATTTTAATATGTTATTCTGAATAGTTCTAGCTCTCGCTGGAAGTAAAACTAATAGTTTCCGTAAAATATTTATATTTTTTTTATTAACAAAACATTCAAAAATACTGGTCGTTTTCAAACTTGTACTTTTGACTACGCGCCATTTTGTCAAATTTTTTTTTTTATTATTCTACTTCCTGCGATAGCTATACTTATACTAATTAAAAATTCGTCAATTGTTTTATTTCAGATCAGAGGGAGAGATAAATCATCATTCACCACGCAATTCCATTTTTTTAGAGAGGGAGACTTCAGCATCATTTTTCTAATTTAAAAAAAAATTTTTTTTTGTCTTTATTTTCATTTTTGTGTAGTTTATTAGTAATAAAATAAGTGTAAAAAAATTTGAAAGCATTATTCATTACCCTCATATAGAAAAAAAATTTTTAAAATAGCTTAAATTTTAGGCCGCTAGACCACCGGGTCCCCTTAATGCAAGACCTACATAAATGTCTCGATAAGCAAACACATCGAATAAAGGCAGCTGTGCGAACACAATCGCTCGTAAGACAGAGAGCGAGATTTGATTTTCGACGAAATGTCGTATCTCCATCTCGCTCGACGACACGAAATTCATTCTGTTTCAAAGTATCGCTGTTTTTTTTCGCCAACTACTCTAACGCGTCGAACGATATTTAATCGATTTTATCTACCCTGGCCAACTGAACCTTTCGATAAATTCCGAGAAGGGCAGTTAACTGTTCATAAATATTACAATTCGTATTCGCATTTGTTTACACTGTAAAGGTGAGATTTGATCCTCGAGAAAAAAATATTTACATTTCTTCGAATCTACTCTGATAATCGGTTATGCGTATTCCGATGGCGACGCGATCACTTTCAGATCAGCGGGACGCACGAACAGTTTTCGAAAAATCGAAACGCGGATCAGCAACAATCGATATCGATTTATCGGGCACGCGACCGTGTCGTGGGAGGATTATGAGAAACGCGAGTGTTTTTTTTCACTCGATCGAGTGCGCCGAGATCAGCGCCGGATTTACACTAAGTGCCGTCCCCGGGCCCAACAATCGAATGCCGTCCCTTTCTCCCTCCGCCCCCTAGACAAAATCTGAACTACACAAGTTTTTAGATCTAATTTTTCATTTCACATTCGGGCGACCTGCAGATCGAAATTACGATTGAAAATAAAATTTCCACGTCAAATCGGTCCGATGAGATTCGAAGAGCCGCTCTGTTTTCGTTTCTTCGACGCGAGTCCGTCGCTCTGAATAAACAAAATGCACACGCACCTTCCCCAGCAGGAGTCTGTCCTCGTCGTCGTCCGTCTGCGATTCTTTATGCCGATTGAACACGCAGTTGTACAGCAGCTTTCTGGTGTTCGTGACGACGACGTACCTCTGCACGTACTCCATCGGCGTCATTCCTGCACAGACATCGTCGATAGCACGTTTTTGATTTACCGTAGGGGATCATCGGGACGCCGTACGTACTCTCGAGCTCTCTACTATCGAGCGGCAGTTCGAACCTGGCCGTCGACCGCGAAAACGCTCTCGGCAACGTCAACCAAACGCTCACGTCCGACGGCGGCACCGGCCACTCCGCCAACAGTGCGCTCGCGTTCCTGACGCCCGACCGACACCTGAACGCTTCCTCGAGCGCGACCTTCCTCTGAAAACGACATTCTCGCATGAAGCGACGGGCACGTGCTGATTTAACCGCTCCGGCAAAAACCTTTTTTAAAAAAGACCGACCGCGTGCTCGAGAAACGGGCGAGTACGCCGATTCGTCGCGCACACACGCCGATAGGAAATGTGAGAATCGCCGCACCTTACTGTCGAATTCGGTGTCGATCACTTCTTTGTCCAGTTCTCTCTGGAGGTGTTTGATCATCGAAGGCTCCAGAAACGAATTTATCTTCTCGAGCGGTTTGCTCTTCGTCTGGATCGTCGTCGGTTCGGAGAGAGCGGGCTCGTCGACGGCCGCGCCTGGAACAAACGCGCTATCATAGCTATCATAAATTATTGAAGTAATTTCGTCGACTATAGATTTTGGTGTACGCTCAGTTCGATATCGACGCCATTACCTTCGGTGCGCGGCGGTGAAGAAAAACCGCGCAGACGCATAAAAATAGCCCCTTACGATAAAAGAATGCTCCTCTCACCTCCGCGCTGGACTTAATTTATCTCGAGCAGGCTTACTGTGACAGTACTCCACCTTGCGTATCGGTGTGCTATGACCGGAAAGCGGACCGAACTCACTGTTATCCGAGTCGTGCACGTCGTTCGTCATCGAAGCGATCTGCGTCTCCGGCTCCTGTCTCGTCCGCGACGTCCCGAGCTTCGACGAGTCGCGCGGCCGCTTCTTCCTCCCCCTGCGTCTCGTTCCGTCGTCGTCGCCGCCGCCGCCGCCCGTTTTGTCCGTCGAACTCTTCTCGGGATCATCTGCCGAACGGACACGTCTCTCGGTTCGATTTTCGGACAAGGGGACGCCGGCGCACCGTCCTCACAGTACCTGCGCACTTCTCTTTCGGCTTCGTCGCGGCGAACTGCGGCGTTTCCGCTTGCAGCGGCGTCGTGCTGGCCGGCTTCGTCTGCTTGCGGACGACGTTCGGCATCTTCTTTATGATCACCTGTTTGAACGACGGCGGGGACGAGACGGTGCTCTGGACGCTCTTGCCGCTCTGGGTCATCAGCCTGTCTTGTTCGGAGCACAGTGTCCACGATAACGTTTCCTTGAACAAACGAGACACGCGTACTGTCTGTACGAACGGAGACGTCGTCGACGTCCGGGTAATAATTCTGGCGCCGCGGATCGTACCTGGCTGTGCGTCCTCCGTAGATCGACGACGAGCTTCGGCCTCGGCGCGGGCTCGGGCGTGATGCAGCGCCTGTTCACGTTCGTCGTCGTGCTCGTCGTCGTCGGCGCTGGCGTCAGCGGTCTCGAGTCCGTCTCCGTGTACCGTCTGAACAGCTCCTCCGGCACGCTGTTCTGCTGCATGATGTGCGACAGTTCGGCGTTCGTGTTGACGAACGTCGGGATCCCATCTGGCGCACGCGTTCGCATGAAACGTCGAACGCGAACCGAAATCGCCACACTCACCCTTATTCCGGTTGAGGAACACGCCGGGCGGTAGCGTCGGGGCCGGATGATTGCACAGCAACGAGCACGCGTACGGAAACGGGTTGTAGAGGCCGGCCAGCGGGCGCAAAATGAACGGAGCTGGGGTCGCTATCGTCTCCAGTTTGACCGACCGCCGCTGAAAACGGAATCCGCGTCAAGACACGATAAAAAAAAACACGACGCGCTCGTCCGTCGACATTCCGCGACGTACCGAATTCGAGTTCCTCCGCACGGGCCTCACGACGCCCGCCAGGAGTCCGGTCTTGCTCGTGATGCCCATCCGTTCCGATCCGATTCTGTCGACTTCGATCGACGTCCGCATAGATTCCGAGCGCGGTAAACAAGTTGCCGTGGCAACGGACGGTTCTGTTTATCGTCGCGGGGCCGACACGCGCGGCTGCGTTTCGTCGTGAGCGGGGGAGCGGATCGACGCCGAAAACGATTCGAACCCGTCGAACGAGTCGCACCGGACGGGATCGTGGAGAGCTCGGACGTTCCGTGGCCGTCTGCGCCGTCCCTTCATTCGATTTAGACGGCGGCCAGCGCCCGCTGACTTGTTATTAACGGACAAAGCACGGCCAACTCGCAGACAAACCGAATCGATCTTCGTCTGTCACGGGCAGCCTACTCCGTTTTTAATGTTTTTTTGAAAACGAAACGTTTCATAGGGAGCTAAGATTTTATTTGAAACCCGTTTTAAACAAGAATCCCGAGCCTCGGTTCTAATATTTTAGTACTTAAGCATCACGAGATTCACGATTCGCATTGTGATTGTCATTGTATAACTTTATATTCCGGACCCTGTCGACATCTTGTCCGGTCGCTCTTCATCCTTTTAAATTAATGTAAAGAAGAGTCCGTGCGCCAAAAGAAATTGTGGTCGACTCAACTACATTGCGGGGTTGAATGCGGCGACTCAAATGTTCTCAGTTTCGTCAACTACGCGATACAGTTGTTGGGCCGTCGTTCTTTCAACAACGTACGTTATTTTATTATTACATTCTTTATTGAGATAGACATACTTTGTTAATCACATTTCACACTACTTTTACTGGTTAGTAACGAACGTTAAACGTGACCGATACAAAACATGGCTATTCTACTACATTTCAATTGTAATTCACTCACAATACTTTACTATACCTACATATTTATTTATTTCTAACATTCTATTCTTAAACTGTATTTTAATTTCCAGTCTTTCGAAGCGATCCTTTAAGTACTTTACTAAATCGCCCACAGGCACTGATTCCATAAATACACGGGCGCTAGTCGGATTGATATTGGGAGGTAAGCTTCCTCCCGATACTTCCACGCCTTTACAATCTTTTAGTACATGAATATTGTTTATGTGACCGTGACAAAGTTCAACTACGTACGTAGTTGGAGCAAATGATCCAAGATTTGACGCAATTTATAAAAACTGAACGATCGAAAAAAAAATAACAGTTCAATTAAATGCAAAAACATTTTATTGATCCTCACTAGTCGCATGATGCGATTTGAAATTTTTTGATTGTCTTTAAATGTCTGTGATGCCCGGGAAAAGATGTACAAAAGACCCGGATTAGTAATTGAGCCTTTTAACTAATAAATATCATTGCGATCGTCATTTTATATTTGTGGTATTGTATATATGATTAAAATCTACATGTTATTTATTTATTGAATATTAATAGAAATAAGAGTGACTAAATTATATATATATATATATATATATATATATATATATATGTGTGTGTGTGTGTGTATATGTAATATATATATATATATATATATATATATATATATATATATATATATATATATATATAATTTACATCAGTAAAATACATGGCGTTGGGGGAGGGGGGCGGTTTGTTACTTATAGTTGAGGCGGTGCCTTTACCGTTGCCTGTAATTACCCGCGCTCTCTTAATTGCTAGCCGTGGATGACAGTTGAAACTTTTTAATTGTCTATCGATGGCTGTGATGCCCGGGAAAAAAATTCAAAGAAGCAATCGAGTCTTAAATTAACAGTTCGACAACTGTAAAAATATTCAAATATCTCTTACATCTATTCAAGGAATTTAATATGTCTCATCGTTTCGAGAACGCCGTAGAAATTCAATTACGATGCGGCGATGACAAAAGAGCAATAACGGCGTGCACCCTTTCTTTTCAATCGTCGAAATTTACAAGATATTTACGACATATAAATACGAAAGAAGCAATTAGCAACGACGATCGGAATTAGACACAATGAGGGCAGCAACACAATAGGATTAACCGATATACCTGCGACGAACGAACGGTCACGATGGCCGTCGGACATGTCGTGTCTTTACTAGAAATAAATTGAATACATTTCTCAATAGTGCGGCGGATCGTAGCGATAAAGCGGTACGGGTCGAACGAACGCCTAGCGACGTCCGCCGCATCGAAACGATAATAGAAGACGATCAGACATTTGTTTTACAGCTGACTTACCTGCCGTGCACAAATTCGCACACGGACGGATAATATAACATCGGACATCCGAACGACCCTCACAACAACGATCCGCAATAAAAGATACGGCAGGAACGCGCACAGATCTCTCTGTGCGTGCAGCACGATCCGAGCAAAAATGTGTACTTGAAATTCGAATCTGCCGACCCGCACACTGCTTGAAAGTGCACCGTAGACAGGCAGAAGCGCACACGTGTCCTTCCGTCTTTTTTCCAGCGACAGAACAAACAACTCGGACGACGTAACGTTTTCGTTCGATAATAAACCGAATTATGGATTATCCGACAAAATCGACAATGTGACAGACACACGGTCGCCGCGTTAACAAAAACGCAATCGTAAAATGTACCGACGACGGTCGGCGAGCAGATGACAATGCGTCGTTCAAATTTAAAGCGTTCGGATGTTTATCTAGTAGTCGGGACTATTATTAAATGCGAGCGCGAGAGAACGGAGTAAAATTTAATAAAGTCATTTGAAAAAAATGTTTTTTTTTTCCGTACGAATTAAATAAAACAGAGTCGTCGGTTCGCGCTTGACAAGTAGACGTTCGTTTTTCAAAACAGAGCCGCCTAGACGATCTGGATAATTTTCGAGATTTAAATGTGGGAATTATGTTAAATATTCGGCAATTTATCGTTAGACGTTAAATATTAGAAGTTTATATATATATATTTAAATAATTTAGTCAAAATCTTATTTCTGTTAATATTCAATAAATAAATAACATGTAGATTTTAATCCTATATACAATACCACAAATATAAAATGACGATCGCAATGATATTTATTAGTTAAAAGGCTCAATTACTAATCCGGGTCTTTTGAACATCTTCTCCCGGGCATCGCAGACATTTAAAGACAATCAAAAAAAAATCGATAATTTCAAGTATCAAACGGGCACTCATGATCGATAAAATGTTCTTGAATTTGAATTGAATTCGATATTTATTCGTGTATCTTGGCACTCTTATCGTCGCTAGTTAAATTTCGGAAATGACAACAATTCCATTCCAGCGTGCAATAGAAAAATTCCGTATTTTTTATACCTTTTACATGTACTTCGTTTACAGTAAAATGTTTGTATTTTTTCTGATGTCTGACAATTAATATAACATCTCACATGTTTTCGTAGTCTTTCATTTTTTTTTCAAAGTCTACTATGTTTCATAGATATATAATTGTTATTAAAATGTTTTAATATTTTTTTTAAAAAATGATTAATCTAATTTACACACACAGAGATAATATATTTATCTATTTATGTACATATATATATATATATATATATATATATATATATATTATTTTCATTAAATCCTTATTTCTAATAATATTCAATAGCTATAAAACAATTCGTAGACTTTATTCTCGTATGTGATACAAAAAAACATACAAAACGACAACAGCGAATACTGTTCGTTTCAATCGTTTCTTCGTACTCTTTCCGACATTCGATCGACTATCATTAGCTAATTTATCGAAATAAACGAATTTCTTTCGAACCTTATGATATAAAATTCCATATTTTTATATCGTTTGCGTTTATTTCTTTTTTTTGTTTTACTAACACATTAATAGTTTTTTTTCAACGCCTGACAACAAAATTGACATTTCATACGTTTAACATCGACTTTCATATTTTTTTTCAAAGCCTACCAAATTTCTTACTCTAATATTTTTTTAAATGTACTTATGTGAATATGTATATATATATATATATATATATATATATATATATATATATATACATTTGCCTTTTTATTTTTGCATATTTCACATAAAGCACAACGGGTACAACAGACCTGTAAACATTTTCAGGTAGGAGAGAAGCGGACCATCGGCTGACCATAAGTCCCCCCCCCGGCCCCGCTGCCGCCAATCAGACATGGAAAATGCAAGGGCTACACCTCTGAAATATGTGTATCGTTACGATCTGAGCGTCTCTGAGATTTCCTTCGCAGGAAACGTGCACCCGAGTATTCAGTCGTCAGCTATGTATACACAAGAAGAACTATTCCGACATGGTGTTAAGTGAGAGTCCATTTGTAATCGCACACGTCTCTACATCTAGTGCAGTGTTGGTGTATATGGTGTCGTTGTATCTCGTACGCAGAGCGATGGCCATCGTCCGAGGACTAGTGGCCGGAACCTCAGGTACACTTCGTACATTCTATTTTATTATTGATTTTATACATGACGTTCTGTATTCTGTTTTATTGTACGTTTGTGATTTTGTCGACCGACGGTCACTCGGTACTTAAACGCGAATAGATGTCGATTGTTTCGCTTACGAACGATGGCATTTATTTTATACACCGCCAGTAACAATAATCGACAATCGAATAAAGCAAGCCGCGATATATTCGTTTGTTTTCATTCCAGTTTAACCGTATTTATGCTTCTATGACATTTAAATGTACTGTGACGTAGTACATTTAAATCGGAGTGAATACAACGAAACACGACCACCGCCTACTGGTCAGCGATCTAACTATGTCTGTATTCTTTCGATTGTTGCGCTCTTTCCCGGCCTTCTTCGTACGTACGTTGTTTTTTTTTCGTAGTACGGATAGTAGGCTAGGCAAGAATTGCATCAGCGATCAACGCGTGCTGGTCCTATACAAGCTACCTAACTATATCCGTATTCTTTCTATTGTTGCGCTTCTTCCCGCCTCTTATTCGTACGTACGTTGTTTTTTTTCGTAGTACGGATCAGTAGACTGGGAAAGAATTGCATCAGCGATCAACGCACGAACATCGCCTACCGGTCCGATACAAGCGATCCGACGATGCACTGTTCCTTCCTGTTTTCATATCGTCGATTGTTCCGTTTCTTCTTAAGTCTTTCTCCGTACATACGGTCTGTTATCGTAGTATGAAGTGGATTTAGGGAAAATCGTGACGAGAATCAACAGAGAAACTGAAGCGACAGTATGACCGATCTCTATTGTTCATACTGCCATATTTCGTTGTAGTGTTTGTACATGATCGGCAACGAGCACTGGAAATGAAAACAGTGCCGCGGTATGAATTATTATCCGATATTTCAATCTCGACGATTCGTTGTTTTTCTGCTTCGACCATTTTGCACTTCAGGACGAGCCGTTTGTACTTATTTAATTTATAGATTTAAAGTTTCCAGTTTTTTACAGTTCGTTAGATTTAAAGTTCCAGTTCTTTTGTTTTCGATTCAAATATCCGAACGACTGGATCGGGAAACGTATCGATTCTCTCTTTGATTTTTGTTTCAAGCAGACTACCGAACGCCACGTCGACTTTACACTTTTTTTTAGATATGTTATTTACACATACTATGGTAATACTGCTTCTACGTGCTCTCGGATGATCGTAGTACGGTTTTACCATAGTGGGTGTGGATACGCGAGCGACAGACGACGCTTCTTTTATTAATTTCGAATGTTTTCAAGAACTGAGCGTTATTTGCTTCGCCGGTAATTGTTTTCATCGCTTGTACGTTTTTATCGTACGACGTCGATCCGGACTGTTGCCGGTCTTCGATAACAAACTGAAAAATTCGTTTATTACAGTTCTATCGTCGATTGTTGCTTCGAACGAGTTGACAAAACGGATGCCGATTTTTTTAACACACGAACGTCCACAGCTACCTCGGTAGTACCACTTCAAATGAACACCGGCACGTATGATCGTAGGTAACTGTGGACATTAAAACAGACGGGTGATTATTCTTTCGTTTCGAGCGCGAAAAGTTGCCTGCTTTCATCTCACATCTATTTTTGTCATTTCACGTCGATCTAGTCGGCCTTTTCAGTGTTTTGATAACAAACTCGAACGTTCGTGTGTTAATAATTCGATCGCCGATTATTGTTTCAGACAAATTAACAAAACACGTGATTTTTTTATTACTTCATTCGACATGAATATATATTTACATTTCCTACGATAATACTGTCTCTACGTGCCTTTAAATAATCGTAGTACGTATTATTGTAGGAGACTGTGGATATTCCAGCGACAAGTGTGTTGTTTTATTTATCATTCTAGATTGATCTGGACCGTTTTCAGTCTTTGATAACGGACTCGATTATTGTTTCAAACGAGTTAACGAGATAAATTGTGATTTTTTCAATAGCATTTATTATTCTATACGACACGAATATATATCTACATTCCCTACGCTAATACTGCCTCTACGTGCCTTTAAATAATCGTAGTACGTATTATCGTGGGAGACTGTGGATATTCCAGCGACAAGTGTTTTTTTTTAAAATTTCGAATGTTTCACTTCAAGCACGGAAAATTATCAATTCTTTGTCCCCCTGTCATTTATTTCTGTCATTTCAGGTCGATTTCAACTGTTTTCAGTTTTTCATAACGAACTCGATTGTTTCAAACGAGTTAAGAAAATAAATTGTGATTTTTTTTCAGTAGCATTTATTATTTTATACGACACGAATATATATCTACAGTTCCTGCGCTAATACTGCTTCTACGTGCCTTTAAATAATCGTAGTACGTACTATCGTGGGAGACTGCGGATATTTCAGCGACAAGTGTGTTTTTTTAACATAATTTCAAATGTTTTCGGGCATGGAAAATCATCGATTTTGTCTTCATCTTTATTTGTCATCTCGCAGCGATTTAGTTTGTTTTCAGTTTCGTTAATTAACGAAGACTCGTTATGTTTATAGCGTTACCTTGTATACAATTATATTTATTCAATTATTTATTTATCTACTTTAGTACCGCATTAATAACATGGCAATTCCAGTTTTTCAAATTAATTTATTAAAAGGAACGGAAAAACCCTGCCTTTATTCAAAAAGGGTCGGGTCGGGCTCATTAAATCACATCTATTATTCAGTATCGGAGAATTCGAAAAACATCTTAATTGAATGCATTGTAAAGTAATAGCTTTGAACTGCTATGATTTTGACAAAGAAAATATTAAACTGTACACTACCTGGAATTACAATTACCATTTGTCCCTAACGACAGACGAACAGGCCACGCTATGCCGCAGACAAGTAATTATGTTAAAAGTCGGCCAATATCCAGATCACAATTTCAGTTTCAATTTATTATTATGAGCCTACTTGCATTTACAATGAAAATGAACGTAAAATCTAAAATGCACTTCTTTTCGTCATCTCGGAAAGTGGCCGGGTTCTCTCTCGCTCTTTGGTGCGGCACCAAGTCGATAGTGAAACAACGACAAACGTGTGCGATGTGTTGTAAATGATTATCCTCAAGCAAGATGGATGTCACTCTTTGAAACGAATACATCTACGATCAGTACGGTAATAATGCATCTACGTGCCTTTAAATAATCGTAGTACATATTACCGTACAAAACCGTGGATATTGAAACGACCGATGTTTTTGTTTTTTTTTTCATTTCAAACGTTTTCAAGCAATGAAAGTCGACTTTATTGCTTATGTGATTATACTTACATATATATATATATATATATATATATATATATATATATATATATATATATATATACAATCAGAATTATCCACAAAAAACATTATAAAACAACATGTAGCAAAAAATAATCCGCTAGAATGTTTATATAGACATACTAATATATAAATATATATATATATATATATATATATATATATATATATACACATGACGTCGACTTATTTGTTTACTAATTAAGGTCATGTCCGGTTTTGAGAATTTCCGGGCAACACTAAACCTGCAGAAGCAACACAAAAATAAAATGAAACAATAAGATGACGTCATGGATATATATATAAATAAATAATCAGAATTATCAGAATATGCATATATATATATATATATATATATATATATATATATATATATATATCCATGACGTCGACTTATTTTTTTATTAATTAAGTACATGTCTGGTTTTGAAAATTTCCGAGGAACACTAAACCTGCAGAAGCAACACAAAAATAAAATGCATCACCCGACAACGACACATACGACCCCGGTCACAAGCGGTTAGCGCCACGGCGCGGGAACCACACACATACATGCAAACGCAACACCACACAGACACATTACACCATTGTAAACAGCATGTAAATATGATTGTTGTCAATAAATGTCTATTCGATTCGATTTCAGTGACTTGTTTATTTGAGACGTGGCTTCTATGATACCCAAATATGTCTATTATTTCATTCGGTTACATGTACATGCTTATAATTAACAAGTGAGTGAGCGCAGCGAGCAGGGGGATGAAGCGTACCTAGTGTGTGTGTGTGTGTATATATATATATATACATACATACACACACAAGTGATAAGATTACAAAATGTCTACAATCACTTTTACATTGTTTTTGAAATAAATGCTAAATTTCAATAAATATCGTGTCTTTATCGCTAAATATCCCGTCTGTCCGCATGTTACAATGAGACAAAGAGCGCAGAATAAAGCTAAACAATCTGTTAATACATTGTCTTGCAATATCAATAATATTCTGATAGGAGAGAACCGATTCCATTTAGTATCTCAGTTCTATTCGACAGGGCGTTGAAACGTTTTGTCGTTGTTTTTTTTTTAAAAAAAAAAACAAACAAACGAGGGAGTTTGACGCGGCGGCGATCATCGGCCGCCTATATGCGACCGTGCGTACAAGATGGCGGACCGAAAAATCCTACGCACTGTTTGTAACTATAGCTTGTCGGTCGAACCAGTCGGCTTTTTTATTCGAAAATATTTCTGTTCCCTTTCTCACGCCCGTATTTACATTTTCTAACGATTACAGTGAGCAAAGACATGTAAATCATAAATATGGATGTATTTTGTTATGGTTTCGGTTCGATTTTTCGAAGTAGAACAAATGGAATAACATCCGCATACTATAAGCAATTTTTAACTAGATCGTCAATTATTAATGCGAGGTATCTCGATCACTCTTCAGTTTTTAACCGAACGAACAGATGCTTGAAATACAAAATCAAATATATAAATCGACGCTCGAATGGCGCATATTGTGAGAACGAATTTTTCGAAATCAAATTTCAAAAATTTTAATATTTCAATAATCGGCGACCACCGGCTGTCTCGATTACTTATATTTTTTTATCAGCGCAATCACTTTATGTTCTGGACGCAGAAATTAATCAATGAGAAACCGAGTTGACACTTTATAAGCAAGTTCGATTCTGTTACTATATAGAAGTTGTACTGTTTGGAAATTTGTTTTTATATTTAAAATTATTTTTCTGAGACAAAATTCGAAAAGTTGAATACACACTTATTGTGTACATAATCTGAACTACTTTATTTTATAATTTTGTATCTATTCGAGACATAATTATGTAAAATGATATATATATATATATATATATATATATATATATATATATATAAACAATGTTTGTTTCATAGCAACCACATTGTTTCTACAGCTCTGTTGAATCGGCACATCGCCTAAACATTATATTATGTAAACCGGAATTTTCAAGAGGAATGGGATATGGGAAGGTGTTGGAATAAAACAGCCGAAAACAGTTCGAACGTCTTTAATTAATAAATAAATAGCGCGTGAAATATACAATCGCAATAATGGATGAACTGTTCCGCGACAGAGTATACAATTTTATGTATCGCCACAATCTCTACCACTGATTAATCTCATATCAAACGATGTCCGCTCTCAGTTGTTAATCGTTGTTATCAAACATTGTATCGATTATCTTTGTAGCAGATCAGGGTTTATAGAATTGTATTTTTAAATTATTTAAAATCGAAATACGAAATCGGGACTCGAACGTTTCTGTATTAAAAAAGTAAGCGAGTTGTCACGGCGGATCGTATTATGCACAGGACCGGCTCAGCGGCCCTCCGAGACTTCATTTACCGAAATATTCTTAGATTAATTGCATACAGTTTTAAGCGCTTCGTCGGTCGCGGCGTCCGCGATTTCGATGCTAGAACGCGATCGTGCGTACTGAGGAACTTCGACTACGCCCCTAACGCTAATAAGAAATGAAATAGAAACGTATCGCCCGCCAAACATGTAAATGGTAAAATAGATATGAACCGGGTACGGAAAAAAAAAACGAACCACACCGATCGACGCACACCTCGACTTCACCGGACGACTTTCAGGTGACGCGCGACGTCACGACCGCCATCACGGCCCGGCTTCGTCAGATTAGTGGCGCGGAGATCAAGACGGCCGGTCCCGTGTTATCGACTTCGGACGTTTCTGTTTCTAGGGGCGCAACGTGTGCCGTCGTGACATCACTGCTCGTTTTCGTATCCCTTCGCGAGGCCGGTCCTGCCCTCGACCGCGAGCCTCGGCTCGTCCGCGCCCAAGTTCGGCTCGAGGCCGCGCCAGCTGCGCGCCGACAAGTATTCGGCACCGCTGACGACGGACATGTCGCCGCGCACGGCCAACTGCTGTCGGCCGGCCGCCGCGTCGTCCGACGCCCCCGTCTCGTCGCCCCGTGCGTTCGAGTACAGCACGCGGACCTTCCCCGATATGAGGCTCACGTCCGCGCCGTCGTCGGCGCCGCTCCTCGTGCCGATGTCGTCGGGGATCGGGTGCGTCAGAATGCTGTTGTAATCGAAACGATCGACGCGCGGATCGTCGACATGCTCGCCGGGATTCAAGGCCGCCTCGACGTCGAACGGCGTGACGATCGGTTTATAGAAATCGCGGCTGTTGTATATTTCGTTCTGGGGGCACGCGATGACGCAGAACACGTCTATCTGGAAGCGTGTAAACGTACGATGTACACAGGACGAAATACTAATCGTGCGATTTGTTTAACTTGTCGATCGGGAAGGCCGTGATTTAAGCTACCGATAAATCGAGGGACGCTCGAATCGATACCTCTCGTTATAATACCGAAATCGATATTGGCTCGACAAAAAAAAGGGGGACGATAGATGAGAGAACGATGACGATTACAGATTGTACTCGCTTTAAAATTCACAGAATAAAAGAAACGCCGCACCGTTATTTTGTTTTGAAAACATCATTTTTTTTTTTTTTACTGAAGCAAACACTTCTACCCAATTATGACTCTACCGAAACGTATTAAGACCCGTCACCGATTCAATATTAATTTTTAACAATCTCATGACCGGGACACCTCCCTGCGCGGCACTCGAAACATTTCACAACACCCGCCGCCCGACAAAACGTGAAAACGGTCTTACCTCTGGAAAATTCGCCAACTTCGCGGCATTCGGCTTCCCGACGCTTATGATGTAACTCTTTTTCGCGTGCACTCTGCACAGCCGCTTGATCCGCGCGATGATTTCGAGGTAATTCTTCACGGATAACGTCCCGACGACGATCCCGATCGTCTTCGAATCCTTGATCGCTTCGATCAAATAGTACCGCCTCCTGTACGCTTTACAGTCTTCCGTGAACCTTTCGAAACGAACGCCCGAGCCCTCGGGATCGCACACGTAGAGCCTGCTCGCTGTAACGAGAGTTTTATTCGAGTCTCGCGCGACGCTCGTACGGTTTCGTTCTTACTTTTGAATCTACGGTAGAAATTCATCAACGTCCGGCCGTTTCTCCCGACGAAGACCGTAACGTTGTCGGGAAACCCTTCGGCGTATCCGTCTATCGACGTGATTCGCACCGACGGGGTCTCGGAGACGCCGAGTTCATCGTTCAAAACATCTACAACGAAATTCGATCGTTTAGCTATCGAGAACAGAACGGACACCGGTATAACGTCGGCGTACCTATTAGATTTCTGTACGGGTCGTCACAAACGAAAAGCACCGGCTCCTTTTCTTCGCGGAACTGTTTCGAGAAGGTTTCTCTGAATTTCACCAAATCCGAAATAGTTTTCTTTTCGACGACCGTGAGCACCGGTATCTTTCGTTCTAGCCGCGAAAAGCAACTCTCGCCGAAATGTATCACGGCGTCGGCGCTCACGTGCTCGGCGGCGACGTAATCTACGCAGCAGCTATTAGAGAACGGTTATCGATTCAGAGAGCTCTCGCTCGATAAAAAACAATACTAAATTTAGGGTAATAGTTCAGCTTAACGACTTCTGTGAAAACGCACTTTAAATATTCAAATTTTTTGCTAAATCGATTGATCACAATGTGAAAAGTGATTTTAGGTCGGGGAAGCGAGGATTTTGCAATAAACAATATGAGAAAACAGTAAAAAAAAAGTGCCGACTGCAAAACCCTCACTAGAATCTAGATCTCACTAGAAAACTAATTATTTTGCTTTCGTTGTGATCAATGCGCTTGAAGTTACGCTTGGCTGAATTTTCTGTATAATGAGATTATCTGCACTTGTTAATAAACATTTATATCGCTCGACTGTAGTCTTTCCAGTACGACGTTTTTGTTGTTATTGTTTTAAATTTGATTCCATCTAAGATAATGAGAAATTTAAATAAATATTATTTTAGAACAGAAACGCTTTGAATGATACTATTGTCAATTATTATTATTGAGTACATTTCACTACTAGCACAATCTGTTGAATATTGTTTTCATTAGATTTCGTTCTAAATTCTAATGCAAATTTTAGGATAAGAATTATATATTACATTTTTTTATTCATTTTTGTAGTAATATTCCAAAAATTGCAATGGCCTTTATACATGTACTACATTACCTATTTTAGAATATTAAAAGGGCCCAAAAAAAATATAGTAATATAATTTGATTAGAATTTTTTATTTGTTTCGTCTTAGATTGATATAAATGTTTGTTATATTATTTCATATCTTGATGATTTTTTTTCCTATTACTGTACGTTTCCTCCCTTCGACATACACGGTGGTCGTATTAGTTATTCCTATTTCCATTATTTTTCACCTTTTATTTATTTAATTTTTTTTGCGGATCTTCTATTTGGTTATCAATTATTAAATACACATATGCCTGTCATTTTTAAAGTTAATGCTTTACTATTAAACCTGAATTTGAATAATTTTCCTTTCTTTATACAAAAACCATGAAAGCAACTTGTTTTTAATTTGCAGGCTTCAAATTAATAACGTTTTCTCTCTCTCTCTACACATACATATACATACATATATATATATATATATATATATATATATATATATATATATGTAAAATATTTATTTATGTTATGAATATTTTTACATATTGGTTTAGTGTGTATAAAATCAACGTTGCTTTTTTATTCACTGCTGGTATAAATCATAAGGAAATGAAAAAACAAAGTTCTGAAATAAAACAAAGAGTATAAAACAAAATTCAATAAGTTGTCATAATGAAAATCCCAGAACAAATACAAAGTAAATAGAAACGTACGCAACACGCTCGTCTTTCCCGCACGAAATGCTCTTTTTTCAACATTGCTCTTAAGGTTTGTCTGATTCTTGAGTTTCGAGAGACAAAATAACAGGAAAAAAACACCATTCTGAAAGTAAATTACATTCGCCAGCCGCTACAATTGCTCTAGAAAAACCACAACACACAGGAAAACAAATAGAATTTACTTATTTTTGCTATTGATGTTGCAATTGAACGTATCATTAAAATTCATGTTTCGCTTATACATTCCTTAATTATGGATATAAAAATTAACTTCTTTTACTAAATGTTTTATACATTCTTTCTCTTTGATAATTACATTGCTAATTTACATAAACATATCAGTAATTGCAACTGAAAAAATAATATTGTTTATAGTGCCTTAGAATAAAATTATTATTTATTTTTAAAATGTAAAATGTTTTTTGACATTCAATAACACCATCCGGTTTTTAAATAAATTTAATAAAGGAGAAACGATATCTTATTACATACTCTTACGCGTTTTTAAATTTCACATTTATATATATATATATATACATACATACACACACACACACACACAGAGTCTCTAGTCAAATTATTAGACGCACCTTAGTTTGCCTACAGTTTACTGAATTTCTAGGACCAGTTTTTCAATACGGCACGTATAGTGCTGTTTAAATTGATAAAATCACATAAGGAAATTATTATTCTAAGAAATTAAAGTGTTCTTTATGATATGTCACTTCACATGCCTGTTACACAAGATGCTAAACATGCATGAGCATATATCAGTGCGTTCTTAACAATATTAAGTGTAGACGTGTTTTAAGTGTGTGATATTGAATTTTTTTTGTTTAATCGTACTTTGATAGTTTAAATTATAAATTTCTTGTCTACTAACAGTCCTTGCTCTCCCGACATAATATAACTTTTTACATTGTTATCAATCAATTCAGCAAAAAATTCGAATTTTTAAAGTCAGTTTTCACAAAAGTCCTTCGACTGAACTATTACCCTAAATTTAATTAGACAGATACTTTTTCGAACGCATTATAAGGGAGGTAAAACGTCGGTATAGATTACAGTTTACTTTTAAATCTTAATGTCTGACCTTTCGTAAGCCGTATCGCCCAAAATGAAAACTTTAAATTTCAGTAGCTTCTCGAATTCTAGTGCGACATCGGCAGCATCGAGTAACAAGTTATCAGGAAACTGGAGGCATACCTAGAAAAGAAAGTCAAACAGTAATGATATTGGAATTGATTAATAACTAAGAAATGAAATATATTTTAATACTCTGAAGTAAAACACGTCAGTGTATGAGGAAAAAAAAAAACTGTTTTCTTATCGCACACTCGAGATTTGAACGAATCACGATGTAAAGACCGATACGAAACATGCAAATTGACATTGTAACCTTACTTTCTGAAAACCGTTCTCCTTTATCCACGAGACGCAATTTTCTATGTCGTACAAGGAGCCCAGCGCTTCCAAATCGTTTTTCTTAAATTTATGTGCATCGGAAATCGACTTTTCCAAACTAACGTCGTGATGAGAACTGAATTGTGTCATCATACATACATCGCAAAAAAACTATCAAAATATTGTGCTGTCAACGGGGCTACCAACTCACTTTTTTCATACGGAACATTCCCTACAATATTACACAGGTTAACTGGGGCCGTGCGATTCTAAGATTTTAATTCATTTCACAATCAATTTTCATCACACGCATGAAATACAATAACTATTCAAGAACTAATTACGAATTGAATAATACATCGATGCAATATACACTTTTATCGAATTGTCGATTAAATTCGTATAAAGAGTTAAAATTTCTACAACAAATTCGGTTTTGAAAGTTCATTCGAAACGTTTAACTGTAACCACGAGTAGAGTTCCTGACTTCTTGGAATTTTTCTTATGATTAAAAATTACAACCATTACAACTTTTGTTGTTCGATGCAACGTTAAGAAGGTGTCGCAGAGTTTCGATCCGTCTCGTCTACTCGTCGCCGAGTTCGTGGCACCCGATTTTCCTCTCGAATTTTATAAATATACTCAAATGTATTTACAAAGGCGGACCGCCGCCAAGATTTGAAATGTAACAATCCCCGTGATTTCCCCGCGCACCTCGATCGCACCAATCGGCGTGTACGTACTGTGACACTTCGTCGTAGCTGAAGTGCAATTAATTATGGGAGTTGCCTGTTTGAAATCAGGCACGAATGTTCACACGACGATCGTCGTCATGTTTCAATGAGCAACAGAAAAACTGTCTGACCGATAGGCGCTCTTCGCGTTTCGCTCAGAACACGACCGTTCGACTTTACACGTAGAATGTTAGGTTAACTCGTTCTTTTGTCGCGAAGCGAGCTCGAAACGTCGTTTTTCGTCCGTTTTTTTGTCGAACTGTCCGTGCGCGACCGTATCCCCCGCAATGCCTTCGCTGCGCAAAAAAGTCTCCAGCTATTTCAGGCAGCTGAGTTTCCACAACGAGCCGAGGGACGAGCAGAGGCGCGGCGACAACTTCAGCAACAACAACTGCTTCATCACTAGATATCTCTCAGGGTAAAGTCGACTCGTTTTCCGATTTTTCGACCGAACTAATCGATTCGCGCACACCGTCTCTAGCGAGAACGTTCGCCCGAACGCGAAGGAAGCGCCGATGATCCTCTTCGGGAAGGAGCTCAAAGACCTCCCGTGCTACGAGCTCGGTTCGTTCTCGACGGGCCCCGAGTCCGTCGTCGGATCGTGCACGGGCCCGCACGGCGGACTGACGGCCGTCAACAAATCGCACAGACACCTCTCGATAGCCGATCCGGAGATCGACTTCATCGACACGCAAGACGACCGCGTAGAGAGTGAGTATGACCCTGCGAGACGCGCTCCGCCCCGTAACGCGCCCGAGCTCCCCCGCGACGTCAATCTATCGGATACGTTTTACAGCCGAGAGGGAAGAGCCGAAATCGGTTAAAAAAAAGACGTATCGGCCGATCGACAACTCGACGATGAAGATCAAACTCGCCGGGTGCGAGTTCAACGTGACGACGATCCCGAAAAAACGACACAGTCAGAGCCTAGACAGCCTGTCGGAGATAAACGAGTTCTATACGGTCAAGTCGTTCGACGACGACGCCGGACTCGAGGCGGCCGCGCTCGGAAGGACCGAGCGCCGCGAGGACGAGAGTCCGTCCGACCGTTCGCTCGACGGCGAGAACGCGAACGTCGACCGGACGACGGTCGGCGGGCGGACGAACGTCGACCGGACGAACGTCGAGTTCGCCGACGTCGCGTCGGACGACGCGATCGATAACGCTCCGAGAGAGAACAAGAACCCGAGCCTGAAGAAGTCGAAGAGCGAAGGAGATCCGTTCAGGCACGAGAAGACGCCGAAGAAAACCGGGAAGATCGTATCGTACGCGAACCGGAGATCTCTGTTCGACGGTAATGCCGGAGCACGTCCGATCCGATCGCGTTCGATCGTCTATCGCATCGCGAACGTACCTTTCGATGTTTATCTCGCGTGCGCTGTCGCATACGCCTTGATCTTTCCTTTTTCGCTAGCGCGAGACCGTGCGAAACGAATTTTCGTATCCGTTTGTTTTCGATTCTTGTGTTTTTTTGTCTGTTCGTATTAGATTTTACGGCTTCGTTCTCTTTTTTGTTTTCGTTCTGTTTCGATTGCGTTTTGCATATAAATAGGACTCTACCGTATTCGATACACGTACGTACGTACACGCACGTGACGCGCACCCGTGCGTATATACGAGCCGACACGTATACATCGGTGACGTGTGCGTACGTACGTGTATTTATATTTCGAACGTATGCGTACCGTCTCTTACGTAAGTAAAAACAGTACCGGCACTGCCTGCCGTCGATACAACGGACGCGAAACAAAAAGAAAATTCAACCGGTACTAAAGAAGAAAGATACTTTCTCTAACGAATACAGAACAAAAACAGCACGTATCCCAGAACAGTGATTCGATGATTCTGAGAAAATTAAAAATGAAGGTCGGTTTATTTAAAGTAAAAACTTACGTGTGTTCTCGATCCAATAAAACATTGGCACAAATGAGTTCATCTGTTTCTCTTATGAAATACAGAAAATATCGAAAACCGTCAATACCGGTATCTGTTATTAATGTTACTTGTACACCAGTTTGGCCGAGGCCACAAAAACTTTTTCAGATATAAATACGGCAACTAATTTCAAAACAATATCGTACCGAAACAAACTTTTTTCGCTCGGCACGCGTTCTAAATCTAAAGTTCCTATTTTGCGCACATAACCTCGCTGCACATTTTAAACCGAGAAACGTTTCTGTACCGCCCTGGTACGCGCATTTTGCCTAAAATCTGGCAATTGGCGCCTTTCTGCCTCGCTAGAAACAATTACGAATTATTTAAAGCGTTTCAATCGATCCGACGAACTATTTTTTTGTTTTACCGCGCTTTTTAGACATTCTAAATGTCTATTATTTAAGTATCGTAGATCGGGCGACTAGATTTTTCTCCTAAACATAAATTCATTTTTCACCGACTGTGTTCATTGTAAACATACATTTTGATTCGATCACCGGGTCTGGATTAAAAGCAAATCCGCCGTGTTAAAATTTAACAATGCGGCATTCAAAAACGATAACAATCGTACGATTTAAAAAATATATATCGCCCCCATATGAAACTTGTACTCAGTTTATACGGAAATATTTCAATAAATGAGTAAATATTTCAATAAATGAGAAATAAATGAAGTCTGTTTTAATGTTTGCAGAAGTGCACGACCGTCGGTTGTTCGCAAATTACGAATCTCGCATGCTTGGCATGTATGAATTTTTGTAAAACAAACGACGATGCATTTCGGCGCGATAAATCGGTTTCGCTGTTTCGTGGGATAAAAAATTTAAAGGACGGTAAGGGGATGCGAACCGGTCGAAGCTCTCCAGTTTGTGATTATCCGTAATAAGTTTTCGTTCGCCAAAATGTCGTCGACTATTCCTTAATCTACGGCGGTCCGGCCTTTCGCGATAGTCGGATGACATTTAACAGCTGGCGCGCGCGGCCTGCCGCGATCGTTTAGACCGTACGCATACATTCGAACAGCCGAAGGCTCTAGTTGTGCGCATTACAAGTAGTGCCGTTTTGCTTGCTTCGTCGACTGATCTCGTGCATGTGCGTGAAACGAAACGCGCCCGCCGACGCGGACCGAACGGATATATGCTCGAAACCGTTTTTCAGAATCGAAGGCGGGCTCGTCGAACGACGGCGCCGAGTCGAAGAAGGTCGCCGGCATCTCGAACTGGCACAACCCGTCTAGCTTCGCGTACGGCATCTCGGACACGCTGTACGAGAAGAACCCGATCACGAACAAGAACAACGGCGACCCGATAGCCGACTGCTACGGTATAGTCGCGAGGCGCGACTCGGCGATACTCGCGCTCGCCGACGGCGTCAACTGGGGTGAGTCGATCGGGCGGCGACCGCGCCCTCTCTCGCTCGCACGCACTCGTTCACCGTTTACCGCTTCGTCGCAGGTTACAAGGCGAGCGTCGCGGCGAAGTCGGCCGTCCACGGCTGCGTCAACTACCTGAACGGCACGATCTTCTCGAACGACGCGGACGACTACAAGGTGTTCCGGAAGACGTCCGAGAAGCTCCAAAACATATCGTCGCGCGCCGAGGAAGCGAGGCACTCTACGTGCACGGACAGTGCCGCGTCGGCGAGACACGCGCAGCCGAAGAAGCCGCGCACCGCCGAAAGTTTGCTCGAGTCGAGTCTGAAAGTGACGAGGTCGAACGAACGGCTGAACAAGAACGTCAAGGCGAACGTGCAGAAGACGAAGAAGAGTAACACGGCGCCGGCGATGAAGTCGAAGCCGACGAGGAAGGAAACGCACAGGAGCAGCACGATGGCGGAGGGCGCGACGAAGCAGCACGCGATCGTCAGGCCGACGGCGAGGCACGGACCGGCGGCCGCCGACGCGAGGTCGAATCCGGAGAGGAGGGCGACGCCGGGCGGCGAGTGCCGGCCGTGCGACAGGAGCAACGCGCTCGTCAACACCGAGGAGGTGTTCGTCAGCCTGCTGCGCTCGTTCTACGAGGCGCACAACCTGATACTCGAGAACGAGGGGATGCTGACGACGCTGACGGTCGCGATCATCCTGCCGCTGAAGCCGCACAGGCGGGACGATCACGACCGGAGGCCGCAGCGGAACACGAGGGTGCAGATCGACGATCTGCAGCCGTCGCACTCGAACGAGAGGCCGACGAGGAACGACGGCGGCGCGCCGGGCGCGAGGAAGTGCTCGTTGTCGAGATACGACGACGACTACCCGGACCGAAAGCGGTTCGTGTGCTGCGTGTGCAATCTGGGCGACAGTTTGGCGTACGTGTATTCGAAGAAGTACGGCGTTCGAGAGCTCACACAAGGTAATCGCTCGGCGGGAATGTCTTGTCGCGCGGGTGAAAAGCGGGCCGGGACGCGAACCGCGAATAAATCTGCACGTAAACACGAACGCGCCGCGACCTCCTCTCGATCAGAACAACGACCGATGATCTTGTAAACGTTTCGATGGCGATGCGATCGTCGAAAAACAAATCCTATCTAAATGAACCGATCGGTTTCAATATATCGAGTTACTCGTGGTTTCAAAACAACTTTATCACCTAGATTATTTTCGAGGTAGTCGCCGTGCCTTTCGTGGCATTCGTCGCGGTTTATTGAAACGGCGATCGTTCGGTCGGTCGCGTTCGAAACGAAACGACGATCTCGGCACGACGACGCGATTCCAGTCCCGTGTACGTTTTTTTTCTCTCTCTTTCTCCAGGATCTCACGATGTACATTCCATGCGGGACATGCGCGACGCGCTCGGCGCTCTCGGCCCCGTCGACGGCACGAACCCCGAGCTGAACAACCTCACGCTGTCGATGTCGATCGTCGAACAGGGCGACATCGTGTTCATCACCAGCGACGGCATCAGCGACAACTTCGATCCGGTCGTCGGCAAGTTCGCGGTGCTGCCGCCGCCGCCGAAAGAGACGCACGGCTCGCCGACGAGCAGGCCGCGCTCGGACGGCGCGACGAGGCAGCCGCCGCCCCAGCAGCAGCAGCACCACCACCACCACCGGCCGAGCGACGACTCGCGGAGGGTGCCGCCGCCGCCGCCGCAACAGAGACCGCGCTTCCTGCGCTCGAACACGAGCCTCATACAGAACACGCTGAGCAACCACCGCAAGGTCGAGATACTGCGCTCGAAGGAGGGCCTGCCGATCGTCAAGGCGTACCAGAGGCACGAGCTGACGCTGCTGCGCATGGAGGATCTGCTCAACAAGGGGATCTCCGGCCACGAGCGGAAGTGCGCGTCCGCGAAGCAGCTCTGCGAAATGCTCGTCGATTTCAGCGCGAAGATCACGGCGGCGAAGCGACACTTCCTCGAGGACGTCGACCTGTACTACGAGGAGAACGACAAGGTGCTCGTCGAGCTCGGCGCGAAGGAGCAGAAGATAAGGCGGAGACAGTGTCTCGAGAAGATCAACACGATGCCGGGGAAGCTCGACCACGCGAGCGTCGTCGCGTACGTCGTCGGATGCGACGAGTGCCACAGGGACTCGGGGCTGCTCGAGGCCCACTTCTGAACGCGCGCACGCCGAGACCACGCGACACGTATGTACCTGCGTACGTATGTAGGAGATCTGTGCAGGTCGTCTCTTTTTTCAATACGTATACACTCTCTCTCTCTCTCTTTCTCTCTCATACACGCACGTGCGCGCTCTCGCTCGTACAGTAGCGGCGAGCGTTTGTATGCGAGCCGGATCCGCGCTCGATTAGTTTTAGGAACACGTCTCCAGTTTCGGGAATATTTTAGAATGTAATGAAACACATTTAATGAACATGTTTACACTATATATATATATACATACACATATATATATATGAATGTGTATATATTACACACACACACACTTCTATACACGAAAAACTTTCTCTCGAAGGCCCCGCAAAACATGCCGTCCGTCCGACATATCCGTTCGAATCGGCAGAAAGCACGTTTACACGACCAGAAAACAAACGTTTTCCCAGTTCCGTCGACGCCGCCGCCATTCAAATTCGTGCGCGTGGAATGTTTCTGTTACCTGCGTCCGTATCGAAAAAAATCGATTAGTTTTCTCGACCGAAATCCGTTTAGAATCAGTGCTTCGATCGATCATTGCCGGCAAACCCGACAGATGCTCGCCGCAAACGGATCCCGGCGAATCGGTGCGCATTCGGCGGTCCGGACCCTCGGATCCGGTCGATTCATTGAACGTCGCTCGAACGACCCGATCAGTCGATCACCGCGCACCCCGATACGACGTCGTGTAAACGCGCTTCGGACGCCGAACGACAGAACGATCGTCGGCGGCGACGGCGTGTGCGCAACGTGAAGGGCGCCCGGTTTTTCGTTCCGGTCTCAAGGTCTCCCCGTCTGTTTCTAAACGCGTACGCGCCCCACGGAATGATTGTGTCTTATTATTAATACTACGTGTCGAAAAATTTATACAGTGCCGGCGGCGCTTGTCGTCCGATCGTATCGGCCGACGTGGACGAAAAAAAAAATTAACAAAAATCAACAAGTAATCGTTATGCTCAAAATTTAAAGTGGCTTACAAATGTTTCAATATTTATGTGAAAGGAGAAGACAAGACAATGTGCCATACAATTTATACTTCCGTAATTGTTATTGTTCCGTTGATCGGAAATAAGAGTTTTTTTAAATATATGTATATATATATATATATATATATATATATATATATATATATATATATATATATATATATATAGCATAATGTCGCACGTACGTTTGTGTACGCCGGACATGGCCGCTTGTTGCTTGCCAGTAAAACGCTTGATTTTGAATAAAACACAGCATTTGCGGACACGACTACTAGATTAGTCGCGCACGAGTATATTTTGCGGCGCTGCACAAAACTGATTCGGTTAGGTGGGCGGCCGCGCACTAGCGTTGTGACAACGACGCCGCAAACAATCGCCGATCGGCAAACCCGTGCGAATTCCGACCCGCTGCATGAAAACAGTGCGTCATGATCGCGGACAATCGTGGTTCGCAGCGCGGCGCTCGTCGGTCTCTTTCTAACTATTCAGCGAATCGAACGAGGCGCAATAAAGGTCTAAACGGAACTTTAGAACCTGTTTAAAATCCACCGGACGCGTCTGACCGAATCCCAGAAAATCGATTTGTCCGTCGGACGATCTCTCGACGAATGATCTCATCGCTCCGCGCACGAAAGTCGAACAGTACGCGTCTCTTTCCGTTTCTTTTCGAAATGAAAATGAAAATCCCGATTTTTGTCGACCGTCAAAAATCGTCGAATGATCTCGGATGTTGCATTCCTTTCGTCGTTTCTTTTTTTTAAAAAGAAAAAGATTCGGTCCGTCGTCGAATCGAATCTCCTTCTGATCGTCACTGCGAGACGATTATCGAACCCGTCGCCGTTTCATTGCAGCCATTCATAATCTAATATAGATAAAGTAGCTCTGTCTCTTTAATATATGTACATGTATATGTACGTAATAGACAGTATATCTATTTTTATGACAACTATTGAGCTAGTTTTCTATTTAACTTACTCGACTAGAATTTCTCTACGGTGGGGTCGGACGGTTTTCGCGCGCGCGACGTCCGGACAGCGTGCCGGTGCTTCAGGCCGTAGCGAACGATTTCAGTGAAACGTTCAACGAGCGCGGATATAATCGAGAACGATTCGAGGCCGACAGATCCGGCCGAGCGTGTTTCTAACAATGGATCGGCTTCGGACGCACGCACGCGTCGCGTCTGAATAACGTGACCGGTGGCGCGTCCCGTTCGCACGTCGGTTCGCGGCGTTCACGACGAAAGAGCGGGAACGGCTGCCGTCGACTTCAGGTCGGCCCGGATCGCCGTTCGTCTCGTCGACGCGGCTCGTCCGCGCCGCGCGTTCGAATCGCCACCCGCGGTCGCTTCTCGAACGCCGCACCGCACCGAAAACCATCCGCTTCGTTCGGACCCTAGACGTTTTGACGTGCCTTCGATCCGACGAATTTCACTCTGGAATCGTCCGGACGGAATCCGTATCCGCCGGCGAGAACTCCGGGCGCGTCTCGGTCTTTTCTCGGACGACGCGCACGGGGACGAACCGTCAGTAGTGTTCGTTCGTTCGTCGTGTCGCGCGGATCTCTTTTTATGACGGGTGTCATTCGGACGCGAGCGGAATTCAAGTTCGGCGGCGCGCGCGAATCATAGACGGCCGGTCTATTCGCGACGACGCGTATGTAGGCGTCAGACGGCCGCTTGTTTCTCCGAGCGAATGACATTTTTCCGTACGACTTATTTCGATCTCGCTTCACATACGTTCTATATATAACTATATTTAATTAATCACCCCCATGTTCTGCATAAGTAAATATCCGCATTAATTAAAACGGCCGTTATATAAACAAACGAACAGTATTCGTGTGGCTTCTTGTCAATTTGTGTTTTCAGCTTCGACAACGCGACAGTATTAAACCACGGGATTGATTTCAACGCTTCGATTTTATTATTATTTATGCTATATTTATATCAGTTATTACATATCCGATTCTATTTATTAATACGTTCATATTATATATATATATATATATATATATATATATATATATATATATATATGACAGGTAGATAAGCACACTATATAGATATATATATATATATATATATTTATCTGTATTTGACATTGACATTCTAACAATAGGTGTAATTATTTTAAACTGCGAACGTACCTTAGATCCTGAAGAAACGTACGCGACAGAGTTCTGTGATGTAGAAAAACTATATTGTTAGGTAAATAAATTGTTTGTTGGAAAATGATGTGCGACGCGCCGTGTCGGTCGAAGTCACGCCGATTTTCTTTTTTTTCCTCCCGTGTCGCCGTGCTTTACCGGCACAACACTGTCGCGACGACGGCGCACTTCGTCCGCGAACCGAGTTCGACTCTCGAATTCAAACGTACATACGATACGATCACACAGAACCGACACACGGGCCCGCGCGGTCGGTCGGGACGCGCCGACGTCCTCCATGTCCGACGAGATCGTCTCGCGCGACCGCGACGCGGGGAAAAAAATGAAAGTCGACGGAATGTCAGTCGGTAGAAAGACCGTCGCGATCTTAGACCATGCCGTACGTGCATTCTGCGCGTCCCAAGGTCTGATACGGACATAGGATACATTTTGATATGCGGTCTCGTCGAATTAGAAAAATGTTCGTACGGCCGATGACGCTCTTCTTACTCTTCTCCGTTATATGTTTTCAGTTAATCGATAGGTGCCGTTATCGGTCGCGCGAGCCGGAATAGTGAGAAACTTGCCGAAAATCTCTTGCCGCCGACGACGGTCGATTTTGCGCTTTTGTAATAAGATCATTGAAACGATAAATACTCGTTCTGAAGTACGCTCACGATGTTTTCCGTCTCGGGATCGGTCGAAATACATATAACCGGAGGATTTTTTTTTACAAATTATCAACATTTCCATCGTGAATTTCGAAAATCAAAAGCGTCCGTCTGCCGTACACGTTTGATACGCACGGTTATGCCGACTCGATGAATACAGAAACCAAGAAATGTTGCCGATCGTCTCGATCCGCACCGCATGGTCTAAGGTCGTGACGAGCACCGCGTCGTACAGATTTCAACGCCTTCTCTTCCGTAGATTTATCCCGTCTGCATAAATCTACATTCAACATACGTGCCAAACCCAGTGTCGTGCCGGGTGGACGTTCGCCGTCCCGTAGGATCGTCTGGCGGGACGACGGATCACACCCTCGCACACGCACACACACAACAGACACTTCCGGTGTCCGCTTTTTTTTAGACTTGCGTCGTATGCGTTTTTGTTTGTCGATCGCCGACACGTGCGTCGGCGATCGAAGTCGTATACGCGTGCACGCACACACTCGATCGTACGTTTTTTTTTTTTTAATGTGCGAGCCGACGAACGAGACAAGATTTATTCCCGCAGTTCTCTTATAGCGCTTTAAGTTTATATTTTACAATTTTGTATATTTTTTTGTATAGTTATGATTAGTATTAGCAATAATTGAAGAAAAAAAACAATCTCTAATTATATACATGTATATAATTATATACAAAAATAAAATATATTCGATTTAATAAACGGTCGTTTCGTTTTTGTTCCGCACGTTTTTTTTTTTTTTTTGTTTCATGAACATCTACGACAAGACAACAGGGAAAAGGACGAACGAGAGGCCTGGTTTACATTAAGATATTACGCGGTCGAGTGCGTACTATTCAGTTACTAAAATAATTTAAACACTTTGGGATAGTGGAAGTAGAGCACTAAAGATAGTAACGAGTCGAGTGGGGAGTACAACGTCGAGTGGTACACTACCAGCCTGTTCCTCCGCCACAAATTTACTGGCGCTCCGTCGGTCTAGACAGATTTACTGCAATGGAGTAGTCGAGCGCGAAATGTGTATTTACAAGTTTTGTTTTTATTCACTTGTGATTGGTCGTTTCAAACTTGAAATTAAACTCTTCTCTAGCAAACCACTAGCTCTGTGTGAACGGACCGAACCGTAAACGCTGGTCGAACAGAGATCTAGAGAAAAGGTAGGCCAGTGTACTCCACCGTTTACTATCCGAACGTAAGCCAGCCCTAACGAATCGATCGAAACAAGATTAAAATTTACCTATGAGCACGGACGTGCACGCCCGCACCGACGTGCGGATTTACACGCGCGTGCCGTTTTATTGAGTCCATAATAAACGATAATATACACAATTTACAAATTCAACTCTCTACAATGTTCTCTCTCTCTCTCGCAGTCACGCGTGTATAAATTCTGCACATTCTATAGACCAGGAATTAAGGGGTCTCGTGTGGGGAAATAATATTAACTTATATATTTATAAACCATGTTATAACTATAATAAAAACATACATATATAATCTCCGGTCCAATCGTCGATCGGTTACGTTAGAAAAAAAATGAAAATAATAAATTACACGCTACCGTTTACTACTAACTATCGGAAGTGGGGCGAACGTAGTACGGCTCGCAGACGCCCGCCGTGCGATGGGCCCCGGCCCCGCGCTGAAGCTAAACCGTCATCGGTCACATCGCGAACATGTATACCTGATAGGGTGAAAGAAAGAGGTCGAGCGAACTTACATGTCGTTAACGCGCGCCTCGACTTGACGCTTACAGGGTCCGGCCGGCTCACGAAATTCGGTCTAGCATCGCAGATTTTCATATCACAACACACTGTCATAACCTATATTCGTTGAAACATTTTAAAGGTAGTACGTTGTAATTTTGAAACGAGATACAGTCGTCCTACTTGCAACACTATCGATCGTTTTGTAGCCGTTCGAGTATTAATTTAAAAAAGTTAACACAAATTGTCACTGACAGCCGGTGACCACGTGTACAAACAGTCGCGGTTTATAGGCATGCAGTACCGTGCAGCGAGCACTACCTGAAACGTTGAATTTCAGCCAATCATCAATGCCGGCCATGACACTCGTATTGGAAACGGCGCGTTTCGATTGGTTCACATAATTTGAATCCGTGCGCGCCGCCAGAGTCGAGGCGCGAGTTTACGAACAGTCGGACTTGATTTTTTTTTTTAAAAAAACGTAACTACTACGCGTTCAGGTGTCGGCTCGCGAGCGAGAGATGGGCAAAGAACTAAGAACGTCGAGGAAACGAGTAAAGTGTCGAAGAGAGACAGGAGACAACACGTGTACGAATAATACGGCGCACGTGTTCCTTTATCGTCGCACTGTCGCAAAGCGTACCACGACCGTCGTTCGATCGTTGCGACGTTCAGCCGGCGGGACCGATGTTTAATGAATAAAAATTTGAAGATTTTTTTTTAGTACTACGACTGTTGCAGATATAGAAAAAAAAAACAACGAGCAGAATACAAATTCACAAATAAGTTTAATTTTATTGCCATCGAAGTTATTTTGTACATATTTTCATATTCGAAACGATTGTTTCTAACAAATTAGAAAAACATGAAGTATTTATCGAGCGATTCATCCGAAATACTTTCATCGACGACCGTTTCGTATCTAATTCCTGAAATAATACAACGAACCGGATCTGTACAAAAATATACGCACCCTATCGACGTCCACCTGTGATTCGAGCGACTCTCGAGTAATACTCGTTATAAGACGATCGAGACGACGCGACGTCGTACGCATCCGTTCGATTAAATCCCTTAGGTTTTTTAACGGTGCGTTTCTCATCGATAAAAATCGCACGGTATTCGTACAGGGTACGTTATCTAGTCGCGCTACGGAGCCGCCGTACTACCGTCGTTCCGTTCGTTATGTTTTTTAATCGTCGTCGCCGAATCGCTTTTAAAGACCGTCGGCGTTTTAGAAAACGAACAGACTTCGACGCGCTCGTACCGCTTCCTGCACGTTCTTAGTTCTTCGGCGGGAACGCTCTCCGAACCGGCGACCTCGGGCACGGAATTAAGAAAACGCGTGTCCGAGGAACTACGTCGCGAGTCGATCGTTCTTACGGATACGAGAAGAAAAATAAAAACCCGTACGTATATATATAAACGTACATATAAGATGCAAAATAAACGTATCGCTCTACACTAACGGTTAAGATTAAAATTTATTTATATTATGTGTATATATAAATCTTTTACCTAAAAATTAAACTAAAAGAATCTCTGCGTATCGATATCCTGTTATATTAGATGTATATGTTATATATATAATTATTCTGTATTACAAACGACCGTACGCTCGATACGTATCGCTACCTCAGAGTCGACACTCCTCGGCTCACGTAGAAGTTCCGATCGGATCCGTCGGCGGCGAGGGAGAAGGAAAACAGAGGTTCCGGAACCGAGAACCGCGCCGCTCGAAGAGCGTCGTTCGCGAAACCGGAAACCGAAGAGAAAGGTCGCGCGTCGCACTCGGATCCGTACGGAGAGACGGTCGTGTTCGAAAAGAAAAAAAGAAACTCCGACGGCCGCGTCGCCGCCGCCTCCTCCCGGACAGACGCGCGCGCGCGTCTCAACACGCGCAGTTGTCGTTGTTGCGCTGGTCGCGTTGGTTCGTGTTGTTGAGCTTGATCTGGTCGGGGAATTCGTTGTACAGATCGACGTCCGACTGCTGGCTGAGCGCGTTCCGGGCGATCGTCTGGAACGCCTGTTCGACGTTGACCGCCTCTTTCGCCGACGTCTCGAAGTACGGTATGTTGTTCTTCGACTGGCACCACTGCTGCGCGCGCTTCGAAGATATCGACCGCGGCTCGAGGTCGACCTTGTTGCCGAGCAGGACGAACGGGAAGTTCTCGGGTTCTCTCGGAGACGCCTGCGAAAACCGAACCGATCACGCGGCGTCATGCGGCGACCGAGCGAGCGTAGGTCGTTCTCACCTGGATGAGGAATTCGTCCCGCCAGCTGTCGAGCGATTTGAAAGTGTTCGGCGCGGTCACGTCGAAAACGAGCACGCAGCAGTCGGCGCCCCTGTAGAACGCGACGCCGAGCGACTGGAACCGTTCCTGGCCGGCCGTGTCCCATATCTACGATCGAACGGCGAAAGTCACGTCCGATCCGGTCGTCCGACCGGTTTCGGCGACGGCCGGACCGTCGGACGCGTTCTACCGTACCTGCACGGTGACTATCCTATCGTCGACGACGACCTCTTTCGTCAGAAAGTCCGCGCCTATGGTCGCTTTGTACTGATTGGAAAACTTCTTGTTCACGTACTGATTCATGAGCGACGTTTTGCCGACACCGGAGTCGCCGAGGATGATCACCTTCAGGAGGATTTTTTTCCGTGATGCCATTCTGTGGAATTTTCTTCAGGTTCTAGAAACAAAGACGTCATCTGTACATTCGTTCACACGGCACACGACACGCACACACACGTATATACACGTTCGTGTATGTGTGTATAGAGAACAATAACAAACAGTGAAAGGAAAAATGACAATTACAAAGAGAAACAAACGAACGCGTATGATTCCAGAAAACAATGTACACAAAAACGGAACAAAGTGTCATAAACGTGCCAGCAGGACAGATAAAGACGATATCTGTGTGTGTGTTGTGAGTCAGTATAAATCCCAAGATCCGATTAACATGCAATTAAAAATACTGAACGGTCACGGACTGACGTTTGGTACGTGGAAAGGAATGCGTAAAAGCCTAGCGTCGCTCTCGAAACGGTCGTCGCGAGACGCCGTCGCACGAATATCGACAAAGGGCGAGAGCCCGTTAACTCACTTTGAATTTTACCGAATAACGATGCGAATAACAACGGAATAGATCAGACAGGTCGAAGTGACACAATAGCAATATGGCTTCTTGATTAGGAGTGCGGCGCGGGGCGACGGCGAGTCGTTTCGTCGACGTAACTTTCGACAGCGGTTCTCAACCGGTCGTCACTCGGGCATTCTGATACTTTTCTTATCAATCGTCGACACAGAGACACGGACAGACAGTTGCGCTGTAAAAATTTTAAGTAGAAAACGAGTTTAATTGCAAATATGTTATGATACAGTTCTGATACCGTGGCCGAATTCACTTTCTCCTTTCCCACTCTGCAAACAGTAAAAAAAAATCTAGACGAAAACGTTCAATTAACAAAATGTCGAACCTCCACCTTGTCCATCAACGGAAAACGAACTAATTTTCGTATCGAAACGTCGGATTTCGGCCAAATTTCAAAGCCGTGCCAGCCACGAGCCCACGCTGTGTCGAACCGTTTTTCACAACACTGCGAAAACCGTTTTTCAAGATGGATCCCCTAATCTGATCGTTCGATCGATTGTCTTCAAGTCAATTATCATATTTATTTATAAATTATTTCTATATTACAAGAAATATGTACAAATCTGTTATCTTTTACAAATAAATAACACAGTATAGAAATTTACAATTTATGTACGTACGTTACGATCTAGGTGATAATATATAATAATAATAATATCGATGCTAATAAATGTTCAAAAGAAAAAAAACTATCATACTATTTATTGGAAATGAATGAATATTAATCATAATCGTAATAATATTATTAAAAAAAAAATAACAGGAGAAGTAAAAAAAAATATATACGTGGGGCCGATTACGAACGTCGCACGATTTCACTGTTCGGTCAGTTTTCGCGAGAAAGAGAGAGAACGTTCACTTATTCGCCGATACGTTCGAGTCCGTCGCTCTCCGAGATCTCGCCGACAGAGTCGGACGGATCTAGGGCGGCGTGTAGCTCCTGTTCGATTTATTTCTCTTCGACTGGAAATTGTTCCTCGAGTTGTTGTGCCTGTTCGAGCCGCAGTTCTGCGGATTCCACGAGCCGCCGCCGCCGCGACCGCCGCGTCTGTTCGGCCGGTCGCGGAACCCGCGGTCACGGTTCTGGTTCGGCGGGCCGCCGCCGTACCCGAACCCGTTCCCTCTGTCGACATCCTCGCCGCCGAAGAACGGCGGACCTCCGTTCCCGTCTCCGAACGGAAACCCGTCGCCGGATTGCGGCCCGAAGTTTCCCGGCGGCGCGATGCCGATGTTCTGATACGGCGAATGACCCAACAGTCCGGGGTTGTTCGGCCCGCTGTTGACGGGCCCGAACCCCATGCCGGGGAAGTCGTTCGGCGGACCCATCATGTTCGCCGGCCCGACGCTGTTCATGTTTCCGAGCAGCGGCGTACCCGGCCCCGGCCCGAGCAGACTCGGCGGCCCGATGTTCGGCGGGCCGACGTTCGGTCCGCTGTTCGCCGACGGACCGACGTTCCCGGCGATCATGCCGTTCAGAGACGCGTTCACGTTCCCGAACGGCATCGGGTTGAAGTTCGAACCGAGGTTCAGCAGCGACACGACGCTCATCGCCGGGTTCATCGCGACGTTCGGGCCGAGCGGGCTCGTCAGCCCGAGGTTCGAGAGTATCGCCGCGAGGATCGGGTCGTTCTGCGTGCCGTTCTGTTCGGACTTCTGATTGGCGATCGCCTGGTTCAGAATCAACTTCTGGTTGCTGGTCAGCGTCCGGTAGAACGCCGAGTTCTGGAGTAGCTGAATCTGCTGGTTATAGTTCAAGCTCGCGCCGTTATTCATGGCGATCTGCTCGAGCGTGCCTCGCGCGGACGAGGACGGCTCGGGTTTCGGCTGCTGTGCCTTCCTCTGCATCCGCGGATCGACCCTCGTGCTCGGCGCCGAGCCGGAAGCGCTCTTCGTCGTCGTCGTCGTCGATGCCGACGTCGGGTTCGGGTTCGGAGATCGTTTCGGGGAATCGGGCGCGTTCGAGTCGGACGGGCCGGCTTCGCTCGGCTCGGGTCGATAACCTATTCGGAGTATTTTGCGAATCCTCGGGTCGGCCGTCGCCTGTCGATCGGCAATATTCATTAACGCTCGTCGATACAAACCGCGTTCGTATATATATATATACAGGTCCGGCGACGAATAGTAATTTCAATGACGAAAACGGTATCGCTTGTCGGTCGATCTTCTTAATTACGATTTCCGCCCCTACACGGTACAACCCGTAGAGGGATACACTTCTACCCCGACCGTACCTTACTTGCCACTTCTCTCGTAGTAATAGCATTATCCTAATAATAGTGTTTTCTAATAATCGAATTTTCATGGAAGTAGAGTAGTAAAAATAATAAAATGTGTCACAGAATATTAAAAGATGATAAATGCCATGCACTTATACATATTTAACAATTTTGTCTTTGTTAATACATATTTAAATTCACGCTATACTGTGAAAGATGAGAGGAGTGTATCTCTTTACGGGTGGTTCTTCACTTCCCTCTCCCTCATTCCTTTCTTTCTGTTTTCATCGGGGTGACTTTTAATCAAGACATCTGGGTATTTTGCAATTTTTCCCAGATCAAGGGCACTGTGATGTACAAATTTTGATTTGCAAAAATATCATGAAACAAGAAAATCGCGACCATATATTCTGGTCGTCGGGGCAGACTGCCCCTCGAGACTAAAACAACACAGAAGGTATCGACATCCGCCTGAAGTTAAACAAGATCAAAATCGCCTAAAAAAAATCTCTTTACGGGTGGCTTCGCATGTCGGCGGAGATTATTATTGAAAAGTTCGACCGACGAGCGATACCGTTTTCAGACCGTCGTTTCCAGACCCGTACGTACAGACTCTCTAACGACCGTCGATGTCGATTCTTACCTGAGCGTCCGTGGCGCTGAGCTTCAATCCGCTGTAGTCGGGCCGGGGAATATCGCAAACGTAAACCTGGAAAAATACAATTATTAATTATACATTAATAATTTATTATTAATAATACATTATTTAATATTAATTTTATACAAAAAATTTATAATATGTATTTTTTTAAGTATATTATTATGAAATATATTTTCCTGTTGTATATTTTTAAAAAAATACAAAATTATAATTTTTATTTTCTTGGTGAGGTGCTGTTTTTCAATTATTTTTCTTTTTTTCAGGTTAAACCCCAGAACTCTTTTAAATTCCTACCAGGGACATTAAATTTTCTCAGAACTCCAAAAAAATTTAATTTTCTAAAAGAAAGGATGCAAACTTTACACCAATCGACATTGAACATGACAATATGTCACATACGAATGCACATTAATACATTTTATAAATTATCGTATAAGAAAAACAATGTCAATAAAGACATTTCAGAATTTTAAAAGTGAGCTGAATTCTCTCATACTTTCGATACTTTGAGCTGACAACAGTCACCTGCTTAGGTGATGTCGAACAACACAAGTCAGGTTCGGTCACCATAACCTAAGTTGTCACAAGACTGACCTACCTGGTTTTAAAACTTTTTCTCTGTAACATAAGCATAAGTAACTGTTATAAATATAAGTGAATACCAAAACACGAAAATTCACTTTTTGAATTTTGTACTTGAAATCAGTTCGACATTTACTCAAAAAAAGCACTAGTGTCGAAACAAACAGCGGTGAGCACGCGCTCCACCGATCGGAACATACGAACGATACGTACGTACCACGTCCGTTCGATTCGTAATTACCTTGTAAACGATCGGAGAATGCGAATTGATGGAAGCGTCTATTTCGGTAGCCGGGACATAATTCTGCATCGGTTTAAACGGAAGAGATAACCGGCGTAGATCCACATCCGATCGACCATCTTTCGAGAGAAATACCATATGTTTAATAAACGAGATAAATAAAAAAAACGTTTCCGCGAAACACTCACTTCTCAGATCCGTGTCGCCGTAGTTGCCGTCTCTCAAGTCGGAGTCCTTCGACGCCAGACCGCTCAGATTCCTCAGGTCGACGTCCTTGTGACTTTCGGAAACGTCGATAGCTCCGAGTTCGTATATACTTATTTTCGGCACCCTCCGGTCTTCCTTCTCGGTCGAGCTTTTCCTCTTCGTCCTCGGGTCGCCGGTCGCCGTCGAGTTCCCGCCTGACGACTTGTTCTCTTTATTGGACGCGTGAGACGATTGTCTCGGGTCACGCGGCTGCGTTCTCGGATCGGACGCCGAACTGAAACGACGAACACGAGCGTACTTCGAACGACTTAAGAATCCGAGCGAGCGAAAAAATAATTCGCCGTACACTTACGAAGAGGTCGAACGCGTCGGGCTGTGGGCCGAGGACGGCTGGTTTTTGACGAGCGAAAGCAGTTTGGTGACTTCGGCCGAAATGTCGATCTTCGACAGTTCGCCGGCGTTTATGATTTTTCCCGGTTGGAGAGTCAACGGTTCTATGACCGGCGGTCTTATTTCTTCCGGCCGATACGCCTTCTGCCTCTCGTCTTTGTCCTTACACCGTTCGTCCTTGTCTTCGGTCTTCTGCGAGGGAATCGAGCGTGAAAAAGAATTTCGAGCGACTCGGAAACCGGTCGGGGCGAGACTTACCAGATTCTTGAGAACGTTCGAGAGAGGCGTCTCCTCTTCGTCGCTCGAGTACCAGTTCTCGTCTCTGACCTCATCGTCGTCCGACCTCGAGTCTTCGTCCTCGAGAAGATTTTCTTTCTGTTGCGCTTTTATTCTCAGGAACAGCTCTCTCTGCTTCTTCGGCAGGCTGCTCGGCAGGTCGTAGTCCTTCTCGTCGGATGAATCTCGGTCATCTGGTGAACGAGAAGGGATCGGTGAGAAACGGCGAGAAAAAGGAGACAGCGTTTCCGCGAATCGTCGCGAGAGTACCTTCGTCGTTGACGTCGATCTTCAGCGGCATGTCCTCGTTCGTCTCGTCGATCTCGAGCGCGTTCTCTTCTCGGCCGTTGTCGATCACGAGGTCGTCGCCGTCGTGGATCGAAAACCTCATGTCGCGGTCGCGCATGTCGAGATCGGCGAGCGCTCTCCGCTCCTCGGACCTATCTCTCCTCCCGGCAGACTCGGAAGAAACGGACTTTTCGACTTTATCGTCGTTCGACGTCCTGCCATCGTCCTCGTGCTTGTTTTGGACGGCCCGTCGAGCCGGCACGTTGAGCGACCGCATGTCGACGTCGCCGTTGCTGAAATCAAAAGCGCACTCTCGTTTTACGAAACGGCGACCCGGCGAACGCTCCGGAAACGGTCGCCTCACCTCATGACTCTCATGTCTTGATCCTTCTCGGAATAGAAGCCCTGGAAGCCGAAATTGTTCTGGTAGTTCTGTATCTTCTGCTGATCCTGCACGTTGAGATTGTCGAATATGTTGCCGCCACCGATTTTACCGCCGACGAACGCGGAGTTCATATTGATCAACGCCGCATTCGGCAGCAGACTGATGTTTATCTGCTCTTTCTCGCTGTTCCAGCGCGACGGGCGGCTCCGCGGCGACTTGCTCTCGGTCTTCGGAGGCGCGCCGGGCGTCGACGTAAAGTTCGTGTCGGACGCCTGCGCGGAGTTCGCAAGACTCTTCGCGTCCGACGTCTTATCTGCCCGAAAGATATTTACACAGCGCACGTTTACGCACGAACGTTCGGTTTCTTTCTTACCGTCGCTCTGCGGCACCAGTTGACTCGGCATACAGACTGTTATATCGAACAGGCTCGGTATACCAGTTTTGGAAGAACTGTTGCTCGTCGGATGCGACGCCATCTTGTTCGGTTCGAGCTGGCTCTCGAGTTTCTTCTGAGTCGCGTTGACCAGATGCTGTGCTCCCTCGCGACTCAGCCGCGGAAAATCCCCTAGGATCTCTTTCGGCGCCGTTTCTAGATGCTGCGGACGGAAGAAACGTTACGGCGCACGCTCGACGAAGAGACGAACGAACTCACCTTCAGGAGCACCTGCTTCAGATTCTCGCTCAGCGGCGAACCGTGCGCGAACTTGCATTGCCCCCTCTCGCCGGCTACGCACCGTAAGCCGGTGTGGTAATACTTGCAAGGGAATTCGCTGTGCATGTACAGGCACTTGTCACGCTTCGCGCAACAGTCCATGAGGTAGAACTTGCACAGTTCGAGTTTCATCGGGGGCATCGCCGCGTGACTGTACGTACACTCGTCGCCCTTAAAGAGAAGATTTTCAGTTCGATTCTTAAGTAATGAATTTCGTATTTTATGTGGAATCGATTGCTTAAAAATTATTATAAAATCGTATTAAAATTAAATATTTCCGAATGGGAATGTACACCGGTACTCGTATTCAAATTTCAAGTATTTAAATCTCCTGCACAAATATAGCACGGAGAGTGCCATCTCACTATGTCATGCACGAGTTAACACCCTGCACCCGTCAGGCTATCGTTTTTATGCCGTAGACTTCAACTTACCTTGTGGCATTTCCCCTGCATGTAGAACAGGCATATGTTGTTTGAATCCTGCAAGGCCGGCCGGTTCTTCTCTTGTCGGCGCTCGCGGTTCTTTTCCTTGAAGTTTTTCCGCTCCCTCTTCGACCCTGAAAGCATTCGTAATCGTTACGAAACCGACTCGAGACGCGCGAGCGAGACGAACGGATCGATCGAAACGAGCCGCCTGACCTTCTCTCGTACGTCCGCTCCGGTCCCTCTTCTTCTCCCTGTCGCGCTCGTAGTTCCTCTTCGCTCTGTGGGCGTACGGTTCCGAATCGTATTCCGAATCGTAACTGTCGTACGGATCGTTGAAAGCTTGGCCTGAAACAGAGCGCGCGGGTTACGGACTTTCTGAAAAACGGACGCCTACGCACGCACGCACCGAAAGGGCTCTCGTCGCCGACGAACTGAGGCTGCGACACGAGCTGAGGTTTCGGGCTCCCGCCCCTTATGCAGAGCATCTCGTCTTCGTCTATCTCCTCGTCCGGGGGAGAGATCCTTCCTTCGGGAGGTAACTCGCGAACTTCGTCTTCCGACTTTCTACGTTTCTACGAAAGACGTACGGAATGATAATCGAGCCGGACGAGACTCGCGGGCACCGTTCTTACCTTCTTCTTGTCGCGGTCTCGATCCTTCTTCTTCCTCTTTCTCGTCTTCCTCTTTTCCGTCTCCTCCTCTTCCGAATCGCCGCTCTTCTGCTCCTTGTCTATCTTCAACGCGGACGCGATCGCTTTCTCGACGTTACCGGCCCAATCGTCTGCGAATTTACGACGGTCGTGAGCTCACGAGAGCGTGCGAGCACGGAGACGACTCACCTTCGATTTCCAGCTGTCTCTTGCGGCTCGACTTCGACTCGTGCTTCGCGTGGTGCCTCTCGGACCTCCGGTGCGACGGCTTGTCCTTGTGGACCGACGACTGCACGTGTTCGTCGGCATCGACGTTCGAACCGGTAGCCGGATCCTTCGAGATGCACGCCGCTTCGGACAGACTCGCAGACACCGACTTTTCCTTGCCGCCGTCGTCGTTCGACTCTAAATTCAGCTGCTCTTCTTCCTCGTCGTCCTCGATCTCTCCATCTTCTAAATCGTTCTCCATACTGGAATCACGAAAACGATCGTGTACGGCGTCTTCGTATACATCACCGCTCGGTATATTCCACACGTCCGTGTAGACGTATACGTCGCACACGAAAGTAAAGCGTTAGACGACTTAGAACGTATTATTATTCACGATGAACGTTTCTTACATCTTATGAGTTATCGTTTCAGTATAAAATTTATATACGTGTGTGTGTGTGTGTATATATATATGTATATAATGTATATGTATATAAAAAATATATATATGTATATAAAAAAATCATAACTCGAAACAATACAAATAGTTTGCCTACACATCGCGGCTCAATGCCAAAATGTAAAGCAAAAACAATCGATTTCATTTCAGAGTTCAGTCACGCGTGAATCATGAGAACATCGATCCGAGAGATGAGATTCAATCGAGACAGACTGTTTACGAACACTCTAATCGATCCGGTTACCTAATAGGCTTCTCTTAAACTACATTTCATGACATGTTCTATCTGAAACGTCCCGCATTTGAAAAAAATCCAAAAATATTCATTAGATTTTCATAATAAAAACGTTAAAGGCGTCGATCGTCTCCTACTTGAGCCCAATCTTAATAACAATACGGTTTAAAACAGCCTTCATTACAATATTTAGTCATATTAATTGACTCGGTCGACATACAAATACATATATACATATACATGTATACACATATTTGTTTACAAGGTACATTTGATAACTCATTCATAGATTGTCTCAATGTCTCTCTGCAGCAATTTCAGTCTTTCATACATTGACCATTGGTATTTGAAAACGTTGAGATAACTTTAATCATTTTCATTTCGGACAAGTGCATGACGCAGCATTAACAGACAAAGGTCATGTTTACAGATAACAAAGACTGAAAAACAAGAGAATCGAAAGTAAACAAGATAGCGCGCCGGTTATCACAAATTAAACATACGAATCCGAACTGACATATGTATACATGTGTACGTACATATAAATATATATTAAACATGATCTATTCAAAAAGGCAAATTTCTATTATTGCTTTCGATTCTTTTATAAGGCTGGGCTACCGAATCGATATTTAATTCATCTCGCATCGAGACTGTTTCTCGATCGCTCGACCTAACGGTTCATTCGTTTGTGTACAAAAAAAGATACGTTCTAAATCGCATGTAAAAAAGAAAACATCACGTGTCGGACAACCTTAGTATTATCAGCGACATTCGATCACGAGTACCGATTGACGTACGCTCGTGCGTCAGCGGCACCGCGATGGAAGAAAAAAAAAACAAGAACGCATAGATACACACACGTGTGTTTACAAACAGACGTGCGACTAAACGTCCACGAGACAGAGACGTCCGTGTGCGGATCGCGCGTATCGGACAGAGAGCGAAGACGAGCGATCCGCACGCGAACATCCCGGCTGTTCACGAATCGAACCGAACGGGTCGCGGCGTCCTGAAACCGAAAAGAGTGAGAGGGACGCATGCGTCGCGGCTGGAACCGAAAAAAAAAACATGACGTCTCGCGAAAAACGACGAGACGTTCGTCGCCGTCACCCGTAAAAGCGCACGGCTGCCGCGCTCGTGCGCGAGCCGAACGCCCGCAGCGAAATCACATGATCGAAAACAATACCGAAACCGCAATTGAAAAAATATAACAGCATGCAGTACTGAAATGACGTGCAAATTTTCGTACGCATCTCGAATGAACCGAGAGGTCGCACAGAGGTCGTCGCCGCCGACAGCTGAACGCTGTCGCGACGACGTCACTATCGATCCTCTATAACCAAATAAATAGATAGATAAATACATAATTAGCGCAAATCGAACGTTAGGTGTTTCAAATATGTAAATTAAAAAAAAAATGTTAACGATATTGAAACTGAAAGCAGACGGACTTTGAAAATGCGATTCCGGACGACACGAGAACTCTTTCCCCATTTAGGTACAAAATGAAAAAAATTGACATACGGTCCAGACGGCCGATGACGCAATGTTATCGAATTACACGACGCGCCGAAACGGTACAACCGTTCATGTTTTTTCTTTACATACATTTACTGCGGGTAAAACGGGCCGCGGCCGTCCGTTTTACGACGGCATGTTCGAAATTCCGCATCGGACATGCTACATAAAAATGACCGATGTCGGCCTCGAACATAAAACATGGCCGTCGTACGTACTGATGATGATGACGCGTCACAGAATTTTACAACACAAAAGATTCGGAAAAACTACTGTTTTCTCGTGTCGCCAGAACCGAATTTTCTCTGTCGCAAACATTAACAGACCGTACAAGCATTTCATATCAAAGAAAATAATTATAAAAAATATATATATATATATATATAAATATATATAGATAGATAGATATAAATATAATAATAATAATATTAACGTGTTTCCTAGTTGTAAAAATCAATCAAGAATCCATTCAAACCTTTGATTATTTTCACATAAAATGGCCATTTCTGCTTTTAGTCTGTCATGATTTACTATTTTATACGTTTGTGTGACAAAACCGAAGGATGTTTTTAAAACAGATCGTTTGAAAAAATGTTCACATCATTATAAAAACTAGACATGAGAAATGGCATATAGGAAGAAATGTTTATCACTCATAATATCACTGTAGTCGCTGCGTTCCGCCGATGACTAATGAATTATTCCAATTTACGAAGTTAGACGAATACCAAAGTGCTTACGAGTCTCTCATTTTTAGATTAAAAAAATTTTTTTTGTTTCTGTTTTTAAAATAATAATGTACAACGAAACTCTGCATCGGTGTGCGAGAAACGGGCTCAGTTTCGGTTATGTCTCGTCCGAAATAGCATGAGCAGTCTCTTTTGTACAATCAATTATTATTATTTAAATATACTGTATTGATTCGGTCGTACTCAATACAATATGTTTTATATAGAAATAATAAAAAAACATTTACGCATAGTTCATGTTTTTTTTTTGTTTTGTTTGTTTCTGTCGATTCGTCTGTTACTATAACGAAAAAATATACGAGTATTCTCTAAAAATAATATATATATATATATATAAACTATTAAATGAGACGACGAGGGAAACCAACTGATTCAGGACGCGAATTGTACACAAATACGGATGTCTGACTTTCGTTCCACGAACGCAACCTCGAAATGTGTGTCGGGGCGGTGGCATGCGACGGAGACGGACGGATTGGTGCGCGGACGCGTACGACGGAGACACGATCTCCACAACTAAAAATAGAACGTCGATAAACGAGACGGCGGCGACGTGCCGTTCGTACTTTCACGATCGGTGGGTGACGTCACGCCGCACCGTTTCGACACACGCGATCCGACAGAGACGACATACTTGAATGCTTATGTAAATGCTGTTGATATATGCGAGCTGCTAATTTACAGATGCACATAATATATATATATACACATATATATAAATTTTTTTCATGTAAACAATTGAAATATATTTTCGTATTGACATTACGTAAAATGTTAAGAACGAATGACAACATAATTAAAATTAATTAATAGATAAATATTATACCGATTATCTAAAACACTCTGCATAGGAAAAAATGCGTCGATTTCAAATAATCGCCGTACGCTATTCGATAAGTAAATCACGTTCCCTTCTCAGTCTAGTGATCGAAACATTCGATCGAGCCATCAGCCATAAACTATTATTTAGCCATTTGTACGACAATGAATGCCTATATTATATTCGTCCTGAACGAGCCGCTTTCCAACTGGACAACGGTTCGAGTTCGGGCATATAAACGAATCGTTCAAGTCGACGATAAGAGCTCATTGCGATTATCGTTTTTCCGGATAACACGAGCGATTTATGTAAGAGCACTCGTGGCTGCAGATACCTCTTCGATGCGTGACGGCGTTCTTGAAATCAATCGAACGTGAATTTCTCATACGATTCGGTATTCGAACGTAACACGATGTACTGAAAGTTTTTAATGTCGATCGACTCGGAACAACTTGTTAATTGAATGTTTTTCAAAAGTATAACTTGTTTGATTAAAAAATTATCTTACATATAGATTTCAGCTTGAGATCTTTCAGAGAATAGTTCCTTTTTGTCTCTATGAATTGTAAAAAAATCTAGTCAAAAATGTTCAATACACCACCATCATCTACGACGCTGATGCAGTCGTCCTCAAGAAGTCAGAGGTCCAGGGGTTTCAATTAATAAAGTTTCAAACTTACGTATCGTCGATCGACGTACCTGTCTGAAGAGAAGACCGCAGAGAACTGTCGATTGAAATTCGGTATCTGTAAAGGTTTTGCAGAGATTCATACACTCGTCTAACAAAATATGCACACGCACACGGTTTCAATCCAGATGAAATCAAATGAAGAGTTTATAAATATATCTATAGACTGCTTTAATTTTTTATCACTGATTATTCATAACTATATTTCGAGAGAACAGATCTAAAAACTTAAAATTAATATTCCGTTATAAACACGATAAAAACAACTACTTTCTATAATAAAACAATGCGTTTAAAGTCAATATCACATGAAACATCCGAGTATAAACCACACCTGTCAAACTGTAGATTACGATGATCATTTTTACACCGTTCTAGATCTAAAATCGGAATTATACGAGCGAAACCTTATACTTTGACCTTTATCAGATTTACAGATATGTGTTTACTGATTTTGTAGCAGAATTATATTTTTTAATTACTCGTTTTTACCGACAAACAGTTAAACAGAATATATTTTTGAATTATTGCTTTCGAGATTGTTTTTTTTCTGTTTTGAACTTTCAGTAAACCTTTACTGGTCCTAGAGCAAAATCTGTTGTGTTTTTAAGTGTTCAGACAGTGTTCTGATATTCGCTAGATAGAAAACATTCGACAGTAAAATTATCTATAAGACACATTTAGATAACTGATTCCTTAAATTATTTACAATAAACTCCTAATCTTCACGATTCTCTTCGTTTTCTTTGTCTTCGGCGATGTCCCCATCTTCGGCATTCTCCTCCTCGGCATTTTTTGATTTCGTGACGACGGTCTGACTCGAACGATGATGGAAAACGAACGATACGTGTCTCGCCACGTCCCAACACTGCTTCAACACCTTAAAAATCGATGCGTCGAATTATCGATCGTCGAAGCATAAAAGTCATCGCGACACACGAATCACGATGTACTTACGATGTCGGCGAGACCTTTTTTATTCCAGCAATGGAACCAATCGGTCAGATCGGACGTACAGTCGGAATTATCAGGCGGTAGCTTTATTTGAATGTTGTTGATGCAACGCGAGCACTTGAACCTGAAAAGAAACCGCATACGTCAGGACCGCTCGTATTCAGACGTAAGGCGAGGAACGAAACCGACTTGCTGTGAGTATCGGACAGCGTGTTCTCCTCGAGCCTGAATAAATCCTGCAGGTCGGAGAGCGTGAAGTGTCTGTAACATTCGTCGTTATTGTCGACGACCGTCGAACTCAGCGCTTTTTTGTGAGCTTGTCTCTGGAATATCTTCTCTTCTATGGTGCCGGTCTACGAAAACACAGAAAACAGTAACAGGGACGAGATCTCGTACGATCGGTACGACGGATACGTACGGCCAGTAAACGATAAATGAAACACGGCTTCTTCTGACCGTCGCGCCACACTCTCGCCATCGCCTGGTCGTCGTTCGCAGGGTTCCAGTCCGGATCGAACATCACGAGCCTGCCGATTTATTCAGAGAATCGAAGCTTTCCGAAAAAATCTTTACTCGAACGACCTACCTGTTGGCACCGATCAAGTTCAAACCACAACCGCCGGCTTTCGAGCTCAGCATAAAGATGAATTCTTTCGAGTCCGACTTATTGAAATTTTCCACGACCTTACCGCGTTTCTTGATCGTCATCGAACCGTCGAGCCTCACGTACGAGTACGATCTGCAAGATAAACGTGTCTGTGACTCGATTTCAAGGTCTGATAATTGGCCGGCCACGCGATTACCTCTTGTGGCAGAGCTTTTCAAACAGATCCAAGGTTTGAGTGTAATTCGACACCAGGACTATCTTGTCTTTCGTGTTCATCTTCAAGTTCGCAAGCAAGCAGTCGAGGACCATCAGTTTGCCAGACATTTCGGGCAATACGACTCTAAAAAAATAAACGAGGTCGACTCTAAGCACACGTGCACGGATCGATGTACGAAAGAAGTCGACCGATCATCGAAATAAACGAGACAGAGCTAGAGATCGCTTTCGATAGATTTATAAGAATGTAAAGCGTACTTCGGGCTGTAACCGGGCGTGAACAAGCCGAGTGCGTTTTCAAAACCTTCGGATTTCGTCTGTATTTTGTCGAACACTAAATCGGGATGATTGCACAGCTTTTTCAAAGTCGTGATCGCTGCGAGCGTACTGAACGCCTTTACATCTTCTGATTCTGCAACAGAATAAAAGAATATGACCGTACGAGCGAAGGAAGGGAAGCTACTGTTTCTAACCCAATTACCGTTGACAGTTCGTTTTATAGCGTCCGACCGGATAAAGTTCTTGTACAGTTCGAACTGCAGCTGAGACAATTTCACACAGATCACCATTTCAAATTTGACCGGCAGGTACTTCGTGAGTAACGAGCTCGTACGTCTGATCAGACACTTGTTGACGATCTCTGTCAAATTCTGCAGACACTCGATACATTTCTCTCGCTCTACCGATGTCGCGTTCGCATCTTGTCCTTTCAGAATCGGAATCTCGAACTTCTTCCTGAATTCCTGCGAAGACAATCGAGCGTACGTAAGCGCGTGCACGTTTCCGAACGAACTTCTCGATGACTACCTGAGCGCTGCCTAGAATTCCCTGATTGACGAAATGCACAAGACTGAAATATTCCAACAAGTCGTTCTGGATCGGTGTCCCGCTCAATAGCACCCTCCTCGACGCTTTCAGACCCATCAGTGCCTGGTACGTCTGATTCTCACAGTTCTTCAACCGGTGCCCCTGGAAAGATCAACGGAATCTGAGTCACGGCGTTTCGGACACTCGCCGCCGATCCGCTCACTTCATCGCACAGTACGAGCCCGATCTCCGACGTGTGCAATATGTGCGTGTACAGCCGGAACGTTTCGTAGGATATTATCAATATAGGATTGACAGGTCGGCCACGGAACGTATTCATGTACTGCGACAGCTTCTCTTCTATCTCTTTCCTCGATCCGCCGTCCATCGCGAGTGCGTTCACTCTCGTTCCGAGCCACTTTTGTATTTCGTTGTACCAGTTCTGGGAATTCACATACACGTAAGTATTTTTATAAAGGATATCTGTTTTCATCGACGAGAAACGTACAAATTACATAACGATATCGATCGATTCGAACTATTTTTACCTTCACTAAAGAACTCGGCGCAACGATGATGGCTTTATCGATGGTCGATTTACAATCGGGTCCCTGCTTCAGTAACGTCCACAGTAAGGTTATACACTGGAGTGTTTTTCCTAACCTACGATAAATTATAATTAATCGATTTAGCAAGAAATTTGAATTTTTAAAGTACGTTTCCACTAAAGTCCGTAAAGTAAACTATTACCCGACTCCTGTCTTTAACAGAACAGAGACAAAAAACAACCTCACCCCATTTCGTCTGCCATGATGCATCCGTACGTCCCCGGTATTTGTACTCCGGTCACACAATCGTACATAAATTTCACACCCTGGAAAGAAAGAATTCTCATCGATAATACCCGATCACCGACATAAACATCGATACTCACTTCTCTTTGGTGAGGCCGTAGAACGTCACTTAGGATCGGATCTACTACGACATGAACGAGTATTTTACTCCTAAAAGAGATAGAACGATAATCGCATAAACGATAATCATCAGGTAGAAAACACATACTGATCGAGCTTCAATTTCTCGTGTGCCGAAATCTCGGGAGGTGCGTACAGTACCAGCGCGTTCGGTGCTTCCGGATCGTGTAGGGCTCTCCTGACGTGGTTCCTCTTTATGCCTAGAGCGCGGTTGCTGTTCGAACTCACATAGTTGGGGATCGGTGTTTGGAACGGTCTACTCAAAATCTGTTTTATTCTCGCTTCCTGAAACGTTTCGTGCACAGATACGTATGTGTCGAGATGGCGACATTACTTTTTAAAATCAAACGTACGTGGTCTGAGCGAGATTCGGTATCGTTTTGTGCGAGAGTCAACTGCAAAAGAGGTTTCCGGGCTTTATCGACACAGGCCCTTTTCTTCGATGCGATGAACGGGGGCACGAACGTCTTTTGGGAAGCTGTCGTCTCGTCATCGCAACCCCTCTTGATTTGCTGGCTGGGAGCCAAACTCCGTCTCTGGAAGGAGATACGTTCGTAACAATTCTAGGAACGTCTCCTAACCACAATCTCTAACCGAAAGAAAAGTATGCAGATACAAACCATGTTCGTGATTGATTTAGACAGATCGGCGTCTCATAGCGTCATATTTGATACGAACGGGTGCACAATTGGCGTGGTATTTGATGCGACCGATTGTTTCTAATTAAACAAAAAACTGGCATATTGTCAGAAATTAAAACTACCGGTAAAACTACTACTCGTGCCGCTAACATCGACGAATTGAACATGACGGAATCGTTTTCTCTCATTCGCTGTCTCTACTTTAGATAATATAGAACACAGGCGTTCTGTTTAACAGGACGCGAATGGTTTGTGTCTTGACTACAGCAAACGCACACTGCGCGCGATTCGGTGAATAAACAATTCACTCACGTAAGATCAAACAGTTTATTCTCACTAAAATAACGATAAAAATACATACTTAACAAACGATTAGGGGTAATGTTAATAAAACCAAACGCTCATTATTTATCAAATATATTCAATCTTTCAGTTTGTTTATAAAATGTGATCTGTCTAGTCTGTTTCCATTCCAAACTTGAAAACACCTGCAGAACGCAATACAAAATTACATACTATTACAAATCATCAAAAACGTTACACGTGTGAAACAGCGAGTCGAAAATTTTCGAGTTTGTTTGTAGCACTTGCGAAGATTCAATAATTTAAATGAAATCGAATAATCGCGCACTGTTAAAGTTCAATCGTATAAGTCGATTCACAAATATTCCGTTCAAACTCGAAAATATCTGTTCGAAATACCGAGCATGTAATTTTAAAACTGCCAAAATCACAATTTACTTATCGAGATTAAAAACTAGAGCACGTATCAATTACGGTTAAAAAAAAGAAACGCTAATGAAAATATACGATATAAATAAATCGGGAGGATGGGAGAACGTCGAACGTGGGCTTCGCGGTACGCTCATACGCATTCCATCTGCGCCAAACTGTTCGAGTTCTCGTTGAAACCGACGGGTTGGTCCAGGTTCGACACTTCGGCGGTCTGTTGCGCGTTCGAGCTAGACTCCGTGATCGAACCTTCGACGGCCGACGAGCTTTCGCCGCTACCGGCCGTGCTCGGGGTGTCGTCCCAGTTGATCTTGAATCTCGTCACTCTCGGTTCCGACCCGAGTATATTTCTGACGACCTGAGATACGACGACAGTTTTAATTATAGAAGTCGGATATAACACGAGCGCTTCGATCTCGACAGACCGTCAATACCTCGACAGGCATCCGAAAAATATATATATACATACACGCACGCACATACGGACACGAATACTTCCGGAATCATACCTTATCGAACTGCGGCGGACTCGGCAAATTTTCTCTAAGATCTGGATCCGAGTATTCATTATTTATAAAGTAACCTACTCTAATGAACTCCTGACCTAATAAAATAAAAAGGAATTGAAACGATGCGGTAACAAAATCTAAAAGTAATTAAATTTACCAGAATTTGTTTAACCTCTCGTGCACGAATCACGAGTCTGACTCGTGAACTGCAGAAAACACTATCGGTCAAACACGAGTCAGACTCGTATAATCTTTAAATAAGTTAAGCACATGTTTCGTGCGTCAGCTCTGTAGATATTTCGATTTAAATAACCGTATCGTATGAATTATTTTTTTTTAAAAATACAAGCACGAGGGGTTAACAAAAAAAGAACTTCATTAGGAAAAACAATCGAGCAGAGACAACGTTCACTTTGTCAAAAAATCCGTCAAATCTAACGATGAACCGACCGTATAACTACAAATCCAATCGCTCATAACGATCAAGAATAAAGAAAAACGCAAAACATCTAAACGATTAAAAAACACGACAGACGAACACATCGTCTCCGTCGACGAAAAACTCGACCGATCGTAAAATTCCATTCACCTCTGTACGAACACGTCAGCAGCACGACCGTCACTCCTATCGCATCGTTTTCGGGAATCCTCTCGACGTTCGGCGGGTCGGCCTGCAAACGTACACGAAACCGTCACGATCCCTAGACGAGACCTCGCGAGACAGACTCACCTGGAACACGAACATGTGTCTCCCTTCCGGTATCGGGCCGACGTACACGCTGTCCAACACCTGATCGTACTCCTCGCTCTCCGCCGATCCGACGTATATCATCTTCCACTCGAGATCTACGGACGGTAACGAGTCATTCAGAAAACTTACGTCTCCGTAACGGAACGCGCGTTACCTTCTTTCAGTTCTTCGATACACTCGAACGTGATCTCGAATTGGAAAGGGTTCTTAAACGGGCTCGGGTTGTCCATTACGATAATGTTACAAAGTTGCACTTTAGCCATATTTAAAAATAACTATACTACCTACGTATACGAAAACAACGGATCGTTGAAATAAATATCGAGTTATGAGACTATCCTCCTGCTTAATATCAATCGTTCGGAGCTGTACGTCCTTTTGTGAGGTTATACGTACAAAACAGATGACCGCGTAAATCGAACAAGAGAAACTATCGACGATCGAACGGGATTATCGATATCGTTCGACGACGGAACGCTGTCGTTTATAAATGAGAGCGATCGGAACAGTTAAACATTTACCATACTCTTTAGAACGACGACGATCCTGACACGAATTGCCTAATTTCCCATTTTCACTGACGTATTTTTGGCGCTATTCTGACGACCAGTATAAACACAACACGGGCAGACAGAGAGACGACTTCGTTCCTTGTTCTGATTAAAGAGATCTAGCATTGCAGAGTCGGTTCTTGGAAACTGGAACACGTAATGGAATCGCAACTCCATCTGTCTCTTCCGAGATCAAAAGGGCAGTTTTCTCGGCAGATTCGAATTTCTAACGGTTAGTTCATCGTTAAATTATAATACATCACGATTTATTTTATCAGCGGATCGTTAATGCACAGAAACAATTGTATAGCTATTAACTGACGAGAAAAACTACTTTTGTCTAAACTATGACCAACTGGAGATGGATAATTTACAACAATAAATAAACAGTGTGTCAACAGAAGACTGTTTTTCAGACACGAGACTTATTTCAATTGGATTCGTAGACCTCCCAAAATATTTTAATATAGACCACCCCCCGGGTTTTATATATATATATATACACACATATACATATATAATCAAAATTATTCACAAGTTTTGGATGACGTCGCGTGGTTATTTATGACGTCGAAGTTTATGCTATCTAAATATGTTTATCTTATGTATAAAATAACTTTATAAAAACATCTATTTAAAAATGTTTGTATAGACACTACATATATATTGTATGTACATTTGCATACATTCATATAAATATATATATATATATATATATATATATATATATATATATATATGTATATATATATATATATATATATATATATATATATATATATATATATGTATATATATTTATATATATATATATATATATATATATATATATATATATATATATATATATATATATATATATATATATATATATATATATATATATATATATATATATATATATATATATATATATATATATATATATATATATATATATATATATATATATATATATGTATATTTATATATATATATATATATATTTATATATATATATATATTTATATATATATATATATATATATATATATATATATATATATATATATATATATATATATATATATATATATATATATATATATATATATATATATATATATATATTTATATATATATATATATATATATATATATATATATATATATATATATATATATATATATATATATATATATATATATATATATTTATATATATATATATATAATGACAAATCTGCCAAAAACAGTAGATGCTCGGAAATACGCACGGTCGAGAGATAACTCGTATTCAAAAAATCGCCACACGCGCACAAATAATCATTTTGCGGATTCAATAGAGTCTGCCTGCGAGTAAACTTCACATTTCGTCGCGTTTTCGAGCGATCGGCCACGAAACGTAGATGCCGGAACCGGTGAAAAATAAACGACTATAATAGCTATCTATAGAAACGTTTATTTAAAAAAAAAAATAATGTCGACAAAGGGGCCTCATATCCATTTCGAAGTTTCATTGCTGCTCAGTCCTTCGACTCGTAGTCGCGACAACATCGGTCTGTAAATCTCTGGTGTAAACGGCAGCACTATACCTCTTTGCTGGATCTCGCCTAGGGTTGGAAAAAAACGCATCTATCATTTTCTATAAAGAGCGAAAGTGTTGTTCTCGTTCGATTTTCAAGTCGTGTTTCGATTATTTAAGAATCGTTCAATTATTAATTACTAAGAATTTGTCACATAAAAACTAATTAGAGGGAAAACACGAATTAATGTCTAGGGCGGCCATGCGCATATCTTTCACTGACACCGCGACCAGGTCTCGCTTGTTAGTGGTGTTTTATCAGCGGATCACTAGATCATTCTTAACAAATTTAACGAGCACACTCAGATCTGACGGGACGCTACGTATCGTTGCCGATCAGTAGTGAGATCGAGTCGCAGTGTTTTAGCGAAAGAGCACGAGCGTGACCCTACGATCGGAATCTGCAGATTACCGTCGAGTATCATTTTCGTCGCGATCGCCACCGGATATCCTACGGTCTTGGCCATCGCCGAATGCCCGTCCGAGTCGCCGTACACGACCAGGTTGATGCTGCGGACCTCTTTCCTGTTATCCGGCCACGAGATGTCGATGTCGTGCCGTAATATGATTATGTCTCGTTCGTCCTTGCCTGAAATCAGATGCGCATCGTTCCGGTTCACACTCTCGTGCGGATGTTTCGATCGTACGACGAGACGAACAGTTTTTCAGGACTGTTCGACGGTCGTCGTTCGTTTTATATCGTCGTGCGTTCCGACGGCGACGCGATCGACCTCTCGGCGTCGAGTCGAGGCGAGTTTTTCGTTTTCTTTTTTGTTTTTTGTACCTCGACGATGACTCGGATCGCCGTCGAAGGACGGACATTACCGAATGCGAGTTTCTTCGACAGAAAGTGGCTGAGCGTGTCGAGCGGCGTGATCAGCTTGAACACCGGATCCTCCTGGAGCAGTCCGAGCCGTTCGAGGCAGTCGACGATCTCGATCCCGCCGATCCGGTCGCTCAGTTTCGATTTGAGGTTCTCGTAGAAGATGTTGCAGTCGATCAGGCCCAACAGGTTACAGATCAGCTGGCGCTACGCACGAGTAAAATCGAACGGAACGCTTAGCGTGCGCGCGTTCGTCGATCGACGAACACGGACACTCACCCACGTTATGTCCGGCCCGTTCGGATGTAAGGCCGAATGAGGATTCGGGTCGATGAGACCGAGCAGCTGCATTCCTTGGATACAGCTCGCGAACCCTGCACAAACGATCGGACCGGATTACGGCGGTGCGTTTTCGTGCCCGACGTCTCTCGCCGCGCTCCGCCTCGACGGCGCGCCGTTCGCCGATATCCGAATACCTCTGTATCTCAACGTCCCGCGCAGTATCGTCTTCACGTCCGATTTGATCCCGTACAGCTCTGCGTACACCGTGCTGTCTCTGTTCGGGAACCCTTCGAGGTTGAAACCGGGAAGGAAGTCGAGCTCCCGTGTCGTCGACATCAGCTCGCCGCCGCCGCTTATGTTCACGACCTGAAAAACGTCGGATCCGGTCAGTCGTGCGAAAAATCCGACAGGGCGCACGTCTGCCCGGGGTTCGCTCGTCGGGCGCAGCCGGACCGATGCACTTTCGAAGCGACCGTTTCTCATTCGGTCACTACGAAAGCAGAAAACAAAAGAGAAACAGTGTACTGACGACCGAAGTAAATAATAAAAAAAAATACACTAACGACCTATCGACAAGAATCTGTGAAAGGCTGATAGGTTTTATCTCGATCTGTGGTCCGCCTGTCGACCATATCATTTAGTCTCTATGAAAGCAAAAAAAAAAAAAAAAAAAAATCACCGATCTGGACGAGAATCTCTTAAAATACAAATAACGTAGCGGTCGTTCACCTGTCCTTTGCTTAAGTACTTCGCCGCCGATAGGGTGTTCAGCAACGCGTTTTTAGGCGACCACGAGAACTTGTAACGCAACGGGTTCTCGCTGAATTCCGGAGCCGGCAAGCCTGTCGAACAGTCATCTGTTTAATCTCAACGCAGCCTTCCATCTGCACGTCGGCGAATACCTCCGCAGAACGACACGAAGCTCTCGATTTTGCCGCCGGTGTTCTGCACGTCGTGGATACATTCCATCGCGAGCAGATGGTCGATCCCGGGATCGAGTCCGACCTCGTTCAGGATCGTTATGTTCGCCTCCGTCGCGCTGCGGATCGTTATTATTTTTTTTTTGATTCGTTTCCGTCGTCCGAAACACCGATTCGGAAACGTCTCGACGGTACTCACTCGTCGTGCAGCGACCTGACCTCGTCCGACGTGTAACTCGCCGTGACGAGGTGCGTCCTCGCGCCGATGCAGCACCTCGCGACGTGCGAGTGCAGCTGGTACGGCAGCAGCGACACGACGATGTCGCTCTCGCTGACGAGGTCGTGCAGCGTGTTGCTGTTCTCGAGCACGTTCAGGTAGACGCTCTCGACGCCCGGATACCGGTGCGCTATCGAGTCGGCCTCGTCCTTCAGCGCGGACGCCACCTTGATCGACACGTTCTTCTCGCGGTGCAGGTACTCGACGAGCGGCGGGCTGACGAAACCGGCGCCGAGCACTAATACTCTCTTCGTCTGGTCGTCGTTCTCGACGAGCACCTTGCGCTTCTGCCTGAAACGGGTCGGGCGTTGAGCGACGCGAGACCGCCGATCCGGAGGTCGGCGCTCGCTTACGATCTGAGATCCTGGATGTACTGGAAGTTCGGCATCAGTTTTCCGTTGCTGGCTATGATCGCCTGAAATAAATACAAAACGCAACGGCGTGTCATTCCCGAATTAACAGCAGCACTGTCCGCCGCGCTATTGCGAGCTCGTTTCGACGACAGGCAAAAAAAAAGAAAGCGTATACACATTTACTCCACCGATTCCGGCCGGAAAACAGGATCGTACCGGTATATAAAAAGGACATATCGATAATAAAATAACAGTGATAATTACACCGTAAACCGGCGGCACAAAGTCGTGCTCCTCGATCGGTTTCTCCGCATCGGAATTCAAAATATCGAACGCGAACGGGTACAGCAGATCGCCGAAGAAGTCCGTGCTCTCTCTCGGCAGCTGCGTCGGCATATTGTCTATGCTACAGACGAGGACGCCCGGTCCCTTGAAGCTGAAAAACGCGGAGGAGTCGATCGACCGGCGCGCGAAGGGCGCGCGTTCGATCGGAATCGTCGTCGCCCGCACGCGCGACCGACCTCTTCGTGTCCTTGTTCCTGTCCGCGTCGTACAGACAGAACGGCGTGTCGATCGTCGTGCACTCGTTCATGAACTCGATGCTGCCGCCGGGATCGGCGCTGATGTCGCATATCGCGAGCATCCGGTGCGGCAAGGCGGGCGCGCCGATCGACGTCGGCAGCCACGGCGTGTTCGCCGGCCGGAGCAGGTGCTTCGCGTCCGGGATCGTCAGCAGCTTCGGACTGTCGACCGCCCAGTAGATCCCGTTGATGATGACCGACGCGTACGGCGCGATCTGCAAACATTCGCCTGTGAGACGACCGTGCGACCGTGCCGCCACGGAAGCGCCGATCACCTTCTTGCTGAACGTCGATATGTAACGTTCCGGATGCTCGTCGTACTCCTGCGGATCGAAACCGCCGCCGTCCTTGCGCTCGAGGTGGTGCCGACGACGTACCTCGCAGCCGTAGACCTTGTTCACGCCTGGAAAACGATCGCGCGGGTGACTGTTTCCGTTTGAAGGCATAAAGACCGGTCGAACGAGGCAAGAAACTAAACACAGCGGTAGGGCCGAACAGAGAGGGCAACGGCTGAAAACCGAACATTGACAGGAACAGCAGCTCTGTATCGAAGCTAACACGATCGAGCTGGCAACGAAACAGTAACTGGATCTCGCTACTTAGCAGTGATTTATACACCGCTACATCTAATCGCACCCATACACTTACGCTTAATCAATTTAATAACTAAAATTCTGATCTAGTAGTATATTATACTACTAGACTTTTATTATATTATTTATTATTTTATTATATTTATTATAGACTTTGTGCCGCCGGTTTGCGGTGTAATTATTACTGTTATTATTATTATTATTGACATATCCTTTTTATACACGGGTACGATTTAGGCCGCTAGACCACCGGGTCCCCTTAATCCGTCCGACCGTCTCTGCGCAATCTAACCGTGCATAAAAGTAACGCGGTACTTACTGCCGTGCTCGGCGACCTTCTGTAACATTTCCGGTGGCACGTACTCGTGCGGCAGCTCTTGGAACACTTCTTGACCGCCCTGTAACGAATCAGTCATCGGAAATCGAACGGATCATGTACGGAGGATCGAATGGACGCTAACCTGCGACACGTTCCCGGAACCGGTGAAAACGACCGTCAGCGGCCCGATCGATTTCGGCATCATGCCCAGGGCGATCTCGTAGCCGGCGTCGCGGATCGCTTGACGCGCCATCATCGAGTTCCTGTAGTTGTGCGCCGGGCCTATGTGCTAAACAGAACCGAGGTCAATACGGGATACAGTGCTCGAGGTACGAACCGGCACACCGGACTGGAGACCGCAACTCGATCTCGATAATCATCGTGATACTCAGTATACCGCCAGATCTAAGCGTGCTCTTGAAATTAATTCAGATCGACTCTAAAGACTACAACCGTTCAACATTCCGATACTGAAACTATGATAAAATATTCCTCGGGACTACGAATCACCTCTTAAACTCATAGAAGGAATATACATAGACCGATAGTCACACTCGGAAATGCGAAATTATTTTTGCCTATAAACGAGCACGACAGAGAAAGTAATACGAAATGTAACGTTCATGAATAATTAACTATCCTTGTCCGAAGCTCGTTGAAAATTTCAGTCGGCCATGTAAGACCGGTAAGAATAACTGCAAAGTACAAAGGTTGCTGTGAAAACGAAAACAGACGAGCGATATGGAGATCTGACGTTTTTTTGAAAGTCGAATCTCGTTCTCTGTCTTGAAAATAAATTATTCGATCGGCGGCGCTACGATTATTCGATTTTTTCTAATAAAGACATTTAAATTGAGAAAAGATGCAACTAGACTTAATAATGAAAACCTGTAGCGCTCTCCTCTACAATTAAATGTTTGTATGTACGTTCATCGAAAAACCTCATATATTACAGACGCGATAGACAAAATATGAAGTGTACTTTCTGTTATTAGATATCCTATTCGGAAAATGAATACAAGAATTTGCATACGGTATTATCAGACCGCCTATATTACGTCTATGGTCGAACCAAATCGTTTCGTTCACAAATTAACAAACTACTATATCAGAAAAAAGTTCTGCGAGTGTACCAGTTCAGCTGCATGCGTGTGCGTGTATGCGGATTTTACCATAAAAGGCGTGTGATGGCCTAAAGCAAGCAGCCTGAGTCCGAGCCCATGAAATATATTGACCATTCCGGCCACTCCGGCGTACTTTCCGAATGCGACCATACGTTGTCCGGACTCGTCCATCAGCTTCTCGTAGTCGATCAGGCGAATATTCTGAAAACGCGCAGATTTTATCTTGTTTGTTAACCGAACAGAATCGGCGCGAAATTCAAAACGATCGAGAATGTGACAAGAATGTATGTGTTTAATTCGAAAAAGTGTTCGTCACGTGTAACAATAATAAAAAGAGTGTTTTACTTTTTCGAGAATGGCGTCCAGCAGCGGCATGTTCGACTCCTGCGCTTTGATCGTGTGCGAGAAAAGACAATACGTCTTGTTCGGTACCAGCTGATCGACAGGTACTTGCTTCACGCCGAATATAACGCTCGCTTCGGATATGTCTTCTTGGATCACGGCACCTTGGAATAAAATCAATGAAGAAGAAGATTTTTGATCTGACAGAGAACCGTGTGCTTTTTTTTGTACGCCTGCTCGAATAATCAGACGATCGTCGAGTACATCCGAATCGAATCTGGTCGATCTGTAGCGATGGCTATGAACGATAGCACGAATTTCGAAATTACACGAGACGGCGATCGGAAATGTAGATTCGAAATTCAGATCGAGGCACCGTGCTGGAAAAGTGTACGTTACGCTATTGTTTTTCTGTCTATCTGTTGGTCGTTGTCCTAGACGAATCTAGTAGGTCATGTGTGAGTTTGTTTCTTCTACAACTGGTTTCGACTTTCATCTTTATCTAGATCTCGAACTGGCAGAATTCCAGGTCTACCTGATGTCGAGTTAAAGATCTATTAAGTTCGAATCCAGCCGTAACAAGAAACAGACACGACCTACTAGATTAGAATGAAACAACGGACAACAGTTACACGGAAAAATAGCTAAACGCACACTTATTTACTATATACAGTACGGTAGCTCGATCCGAATTCCGATTTTATATTTCCAATCGCGGTCTAGCGTGACCTGCAAATTCGCGTTATCATTTATAGATAGCCACGGTTGAAGATTAACCAGACTGACGAGGAAGCGCACTGTATTTTTTCTGTCTCGCACAAGTCGAGTAATTGAACAGAACTCGTGGATAGATCCCCTTTTGTAATATTGTGTTTTTTTTCCTTTGCGATTTTACCTGCGTTCAAGTACGCTTGCATCGGATAAGCGCGCCTGTTCGACGGCTGCACGATGACTTTGACGTTCTCGCGCGTGAGCCGCTTCACATTCGCCGGCGAGAAAGGCGCGCGGCGCTCCCAAACGCTCTGGTCTTCGCGCCGCACCGCGATGACCTTCTTCTTGATCGTTGCCTGGACAAAGACGTTTCGTCACGCATTCGCTTTAATGCGAAACGAGATCGGAAAACGAGATTCGCGGTTTTCGCACATAGACAAGTTACACGGGATCGATTTACACTGTTGTTAACCCGTTCTTCGACGCAAACTCGATTTCTTTCGGACCACTTAGCAAAGGAATAAATCAGAGCCAAAGTGCTGGCGATAAAAAAGATATCTTATGCGGAAACGGCCTTCTTTTAGTCCTCCCCTAGGCACCTCGATCAGTTGCGCAGGTGCTTCTTCAGTTTGGAGAACAAGCGAACGTCCAGCGATGCCAAATCGGAAATAAAAGGATATACTAGTTACGTGGATCGGTTTCATCTCGGACACCGCCTTCCGAAGATCGACGAATTTGCCACTCGATAAACCCGGGGTCTGTTTCTGAGAACAGGACGCGGAGAGCGCGCGTTTGGTTCATACAATTCCCGCAGTAATCCGTATAACAAATACAAGCGACCTTGGACACTGATTCTCGCCGATCTGTGCTATCAAAACTGAATTCGCCGATCTCCGTGTTCTCTACTCGAGGAGGCATCGATCACGGAATTACATTCGGTGGCCCGTCGAGCTCCGTGCCAGCTATCGACATCACTAGACCCGTCTAATAGAACGTCTAACACTAATTGCGACCGTCTGTTCGGCGCCGAGGTTTCACAAAATCGACCTTGACATTCTGCTGACTGTTTCAGTTTGTGGAGCAGTCTGACATTCTGCTAGTTGCAAAAACTTGCAGTGTTGGCCTTGACATTCTGTTAGATGTTATAAAGTGCAGAGTTGGCATTGAAATTGATTGTCGGCTGATACTGATAGTTGCCACAAGTTGTAGCTATCGGACCGAGACCCATGACCCGAGTACAGAATACTCCAGACAGTGAACAGGTCCGGCCGGAATCGATTTGTACGATGGTACAGGATCTCAGATTCACGGTAACCTTGTTCGGTGTATTTTTCGTCTGTGATCTCGTCGATCCGCCCGGCGATAAACAAACACGCGTCCACAACGACCGGAAAACAAAACAGCTTCGCACTTGGCAAGATTCGCCGCACAGCCTAATCGAAAATTTACCTGAACGCGTCTGGTATTCGGATCTGTTATACAGTCATGTATCGAGTCTATTTTTCTTTATTAGCGCACTTTCGACGATAGGTTCGAATCTGGCGACAAGAACATCTCTTGTACACGAAACAATCGTATGACCCCCTCCAACAGACCAGATACGAGAGCTGGATGGTCGATTAACAGTCTGTTTACCGGATCGATTAGTTTTTCATTGTGAAAAAGAATCAGATTTGAAAAAATAAAATAGTTTATTTAAAAAAAATGTTAATTTTGGAAGTTCTTTTAATTCGGACGCGGAAAACGCGCGAGGCGGATAACGGACCGTTGATTATTTGATATCAGTTCTTGTTTATGGGACTTCCAAGTCCCGTCGGTACACAATCGACTAAAGCTGAAAGATTTTTTTAAAAAAATAGATCGAATGTCTGTGTCGAATCCATGCGTAACTTGTTTATGTTTGGAATTAAAAAAACGAGCAATCTTTCTTTCCGATCTTCGTATGTTTATTTAATATAACATCGGATCAATGCCATAACAAACAAATTGTTTCAATGAATGACATTTTACGTTTTAAAAAAACATTACATGTTGATTTTCAATTCTGTTCATTAACGAACGCTAATCACCATTTTTATTTATTTTTCAAACGAGTCTCCGTATGAAACACAATAATTACTGATACACCGACCGTCCATTCAACTATATTCTGAGATGTTAATCGGCCGATTTCTTTAAATAATTAAAGTACTTACGTATCCTCTCGTTCCCCGCAAAAACCCGGCACGTTTACAGATAGTACTATACATTATTCAAGAGTATATATAAAAGGAAATGTGAATGAAAACCGATCGTATTTACACACTAGTACATGTTTTCCGAATATAAAAACGATTCGACACCAAACGTGATCGTCACACGAATTTGAAGTTAATGTACAAAAATTCTTCGCATCTTTGTGTCTGATAAGAGATATCTGTTGACTCTGACGAGTTTTTATCTTTAGCGAGGGTCAATGATAACAAAAGATTCTGTAAATAAACAATAAAAACGTAATGCCGCCGCTCGGTCGGCCTAAAAATAAGTTTTTTTGCAGCGGTTTCGTCTCGGCGCGTAATCAGATTCGCGAGAGGAAAATTTCCAGATACCGGAAGTTGTTTTTTCCTTTTATCTAATTACGAACACTAAAGGGCTGCCGCAAGACGAATTATTCTTTTACAGCACGAACAGGAAATATCTTTCTGGTCGAAAACGTTAGATAAATCATTACCGATCGTGTGTAATATGTGTGTTTACACATATCACACGCTTCGATCATTCACGAACCAAAAATTTTTCTACTTTGCGGAGGTAAAACAACAAATCGTTCGCAAAAGTGAATTTAGTCAAAGGATACGTTTCAATTCTCATAGATTTACGACCGTAACTCTTTCCGATTGCCGAAAACGATTAAAATGTATAACTGTGAGAACGTGTGTCCGATTTCCAAAATATCTTTAAACAGTAAATGTGTTTTTAAATTTTGTTCGTGTCTTGTACTAAAAATAATTGTTCGAGTAAGAGATTTTGATTAAATCAAAGGAATATTAGACCTAACTCTTATCCCTAAATATGTTCATTTTATCACAAATAAGTACGGGGAAGAAAGGAAGCGATTCTGGTGGAAAAAACATGGATAACAGGAAAAGAATTCTAGTCGGAAAACATCTGAAAACTACTATCGGAGAACGCAGGATTAAAACCTTCGACGATTAAGACGATTTCTTCAGACATCGATACGTATTTCTCTTATTAAAAAAACATATAAAACCGACGAGTAAATCGAACAGACCTTAAGATTACCTAACGCTATTCTTAATGATTTATTTATCGGACGCTTCCGACTTCGACGGACACGTCGAGCTCTCCGCGAGTCGGGCTTTCGGAACCCGAACCGCTTTCGCTAATCCAGCGTACTGCACGTGTTGTTACTGACGTTGATCTTCGTGATCAGCTTCTTACGCGGCATCTTCGTCGCTCTCAGATACGGGTTATCTATTTCGGACAGGTTCGCCGCGGCGCTGTCCGGCGGCGATTTCTGACTCGACAGCACGGCGTTCGCTTCGGAACCGTCGATCGTCTCGCCGTCGTTTTCCATCTCGTCGTTCGTGTCCGGTCTGCCGGGAACCGACTTGATCTTCGCCGGTCCGTTCGACGCGACGTTCGTTTCGATCTGATGGTTGATCGTGTCCTCTTTCGGATCGTATTCCAAATCTTCCGGGTCGAATATCTGATCTTGGGGCAGCAGCGCGCTGATGTAAGGCGGGTATAGGCGTTTACAGGCGATCACTACGAGAAAAAATACAGAACATTCGATTCGACGTAAAACACAACGAAAAATAACTAACACGGATAGATGTTCGCATCTTCGGTTTGGAACAGGTTGTCGGTCGGGCTCGTCCTCGCTAAAAAACGAGTCAAGGCACGTTCCATATCTCTTTTTTGCGTCGCGGCTTTCTCTCTGATCGCTTCGTACTCGGTCACCGGTTGTTTGTGTGTCTGAAACGAACGTCAAAGTGAAATTCGCGATATTTCCGAACGTTTCGAAGAGAATTACAATTATATAAATAAAAAACACACTGACCGGCGTCCTTATGTACGCGTGCGGATGCGGAAACATCGGTAGGAAATTCGGTATGTAATTAGGGTGAGGTTGCTTTATACCGGCTTGAAGCATATTCAATTGCTTCTGCGGCTGCCACGCCTGAGGTAAAGGAAGTATAGTTCGGTTCAACCTCTGTGCGAATTTTTCCAACCCGTTCAGATTGACACCTGGCCGAATAGGAAATACCGAAATAAAAACTTTCCGGCGAGATCCGTACGTCACACTTACTCATATCGATGAACGTTAAGACTAGGTCGTTTATAATCGGTTCGGTACGGCCGGACAATTCGCAATAGCTCTTCGCAGATTGCCCCACTTCGGTTAGGACTGAAAAACAAAAAACCTCGATCAGGTAACGCGCATCGCTATCAAGTACACGCTCGTGAATGCACGTACAGCACTGTAGCAGCTCTGTTAACGTCTCCATCGCTTGTTTTTCGGCAGAATCGAAACCTACTTCGTGTAATACAGCTGCGACTGCAGTGTATAAGACTTTACGGCGTACGGTAGGAGAAGGAGCCTCCATGGTTGTGTTAAAACTCGTACACGATCAGAGAAAACAAACTAGGACCTACATTCGACGCCAACTCTACGACCGATACGGACATAACCTAAAATAACATCCGTGTAAAACTCTTAAAGTCTGTTTTAAAATATAAACAGCGATTTAACAAGTTTATTTGTTCATCTATAAGCACCCATCGGCAACAAATTGTCAATAGAGCTGCTCATTAACATAATTGAACATGAATCGTAATGTCAACTCGGTAATGAACTTAGACTATGTAAAAATACATAGTCTAAGAATCTAGAGTCTTTATGGTATATATATATATATATATATATATATATATATATATATATATATATATATATATATATATATATATATGCATATATACATATATATATATATATATATACACATATTGACATTATACCAGCAGTTGTGTTTTCTCTTGAGCGTTCTTCTAGCAGTAGTTAAAATCGATTCGATTGAAATTATGAATGGAGACAGTGAGTAGAGAAAATGTGAGAGATTATTCGATAAATGAATTGATTATTAGGCCAAATTCGTTTCAAAACACTTCACAGGCCCCGATGACAAACTGAACGTACATTTAAAGCAAAAAAAAACAAGGGAATCATCTATTTACACAGTCTAAACAAAATCGAAATCTGATTAATATTCAGATTTTAGATAGTTTTCTATTTATTTCGTTTGGTTCATTGAAAATGGACAAGAAGATGTTCGATGCCTCCTGTTCCCCGTACAGATAATCCTGCGTCTTATTTTATTTCTTATTATTGTAAAATTGTGCCTTATATTATTGTAAAATCTAAAAGTAGCTAATGCGCTTCGTCCGATGTCGTAGTAAATCCCATCGATGATAGTTCTTCTATATTGGTGTACTAGTCGTTTAAAGCCAGTTTGACCTGACGCACACGTTTGCAATTGACCATGTCTTGTTCAAAACAATTCTTTTACAGATAATTTATAACTCTGTGGCCCGGTTATACAATCGTAGGCTTAAGGTGTGCCATGGCTTATGATTTGGGCGGCGCGATTGGCTGACACGACTTGATATATTGTTCACGCGAACCAATCAAAACGCAGTATTTTGAGTACTACAGTTGACATTGGGTTGTAATTACCGGTGCTTTCCGGAAACAATTGTTAAAAGTAATGAAAATAAATTAACTGTTGATTCCTTGCTTATCCTCTGTTCGTAAGTGAACGTCTCATTCTTTATTCTTCCAGTGGAATAAAAAGCTTACAATGAGTAATTGCAAAATTGTCCGGATGAAAATATATGGATGCATCTTCAACATCTGTCCGTTTTCCACGAAATCACAAAAAAAAATTCTGGTCGAAAACGTATCATAAATGATTATCGGTCGTTTTCGATTGTTGCTCGTGCGCATTTCAACGGCGCTACTTTGCGGAAACGACGATCGAAAACGTTCAACAGGGACGACAGAATAAATCTTACACGAATGTGAATTCGACGTCAGTGTCAGAAATGTACTACGGTCCGTTTCGCCATTCCAGTTCGTTTGCCATTTTATCAATGAAACAATTAAATTATGTAAAAGATGACTGTCTGTTATCCGCTCACGTTATTTTATCGCGTGCGATAAAAAACAGAACGTTTTAATTTTGTTCTTATCCGCTGTGTGCGTTTTTTCAACAATCGTTTAGGATTTATTCGACTGAACGCAATTATTCTTGTACACCCAATACGTCTCTCTCTATCTCTCTGTATATATATATATATATATATATATATATATATATATATATATATATATATACACGTGTGTGTGTGTGTGTGTGTGTGTGTGTGAGTAACCGCCGAATTCCCTAAACAGAACCATATAACGACCGATGCGTCTGCACCGTTCGATAGAGAGAGAACGGACCACTCAGCGCAGCGCATGCATCGAGGCACCGACACCACTTCGTAAATCGTTGAAAAACGGGCGAAGAGATATCAGCTTCCTGAGGAAGTCGCGCGCGATAAAAATCCTGCACGTTATCCGAAACTCGGCAGTACGAATCGTACCCTCGTCTATGTATCCTCACCGCGGATGTGACGGCGAGAAGAAAATATCTGGCACGAGGAGCGAATCAGTACACAATCATGTGCGTCGCGAGGATTGTCCTCTTCACGGTTTCTGTTTGGATTATCTGTGAATTTTCATGTGAGTACCCGACAGATTTGTAAGTCGACCGTGATCGTTTTTGACGTCGCCGAGGTGCGAGTCGCTCTAGAAAACCGACACGAGCCGTCGAGTGCGCTCTGGCATACATCGGATGTGTCGTTGTTTGTGTTTATGTCCGCGTGCTCTCCGATGTGCTGTCGTGGCGGTCTTCGTGGCGCTGGATCGCCACAGCGTCCGCTATTAGTTCTGGCATGTTCAGTAGATCTTAGAATCGCTCGAATCTGTCGGAACGTTTCCGGCGTTTCTGAAATCTGTGCACTTTGAATCTCTTAAACGTATCAGACGATCCCGAAGTCTTTGGAACCGACCTGAATGTTCGGAAACAGCTCGAATCGTTCCGACTGTCTTAAAATCTTTGGAATTCGTCTAACGGTTTTAGAGTATAATCTGGAGATTTCGAAGTCTCCGAATTGATCTGAATGTTTTGAAATCGCTGAAAACTGTCCGAAGATTTCGGAGAAAAGTTTAAGAGAAGACACAGCTCGTTCAAATTAGAAAAAAGACAAAACATTTACCTAGCAGTTGATAGATAAAGAACGACACACACAAACACACACACATATATATATATATATATATATATATATATATATATATATATATATATATATAAATAAATATATATATATATATATATATATAAATAAATATATATATATATATATATATATATATATATATATATATATATATATATATATATATATATATATATATATAACGTTTATAGCACAGTAATCGTGTCTTTTCCATAGCAACGTTTTCTAATAAATATTTTTTCTCGAGTAAACATTTATAAAATGTGTAGAAAAATGATATATTGCCTGTCATATGTTTAATTGTAATTTAAATTATATATATATAACATTTAAAGAATACATAAAGCTCCAATAAATCCGCATTTTAAAACGTCAGAGAAACGTTCTATTTAAATTCAAATAGTATTTTTAATGGACTTGCGATTTGCGGACGTTGTTTTTACATTTGATCCGTTTGAGACACATTCAGTGCCAAGTAGACCTGAAATTAATACCGTTCGATCGGTTGGGTTTATGGGGGTTGAAAAGTATTTCATCAGATCGAATAGGTGTACAAATGTTATGAAACATGACGTCCGCTCGGCCGTGCTTTGCATCTGCCTCAAACAATAATAACAAAACGCTAACGAACAAATTATAGTCCGTTCAACAAACGCGACGCATATGTAAAGTCAATTCAATAAAGTGTTACTTGTTCCCGTGCAGTGCAGTGATGTATCGAACAGAATGTTTTCTGAATCTTCCGGATTATGGTCAGTGTTTGACGCGCGCATTGGTCGACACGCGTCTCGATATAAAAAAAGAAGATCACACGTGAACGTTTCGGACAGCTGATGCAACGGGGCTGCCTGCTCGCGCGCGAATGGCCGGCGTTAATAGCTCTCCCGTTCCGGTGCGGTGAACTCGGTCGGGCGCGGCATTTTATTTGCAAAGATCCTTCTTTCAGTTACTCACAGAACGCTGACATTCCCTGTAATCGTCTATCATTCGGCACTATCGCCGATGAATTTTTAAAAAAAGAACGATAGAAAAAAAACGCAAATATTGTTTTAATTCGCTCTTTTGTTTCGAAATCAACGTCGGCTGTCGTACGCGCGCTCCGTCCAATAAATGTCAGTTTACTGACCGCCGGATGTTCCGCCGTGTACAAGTCGAACGATACTTTCGATTAAGTTTCTCTATTTTCCCGTAATACACATGTTCCACCGACTAACGACCGACTCTGACGTTCGACCGATTAAAAATCCTCCGGTCCGTTCGTAAATAAGCGATTTTCATGAAACACACGAGCGGTGGACCGCGCGTACCGCGCCGGCACCGAGAGGTTCGAACCGGCGCCGCCGTGCCGGAACGGCGAGATCGACGCGCGAATGAAACGGCGCTCGACCGCCGTCGAACGACCGATTCCGGCCAGGACCGGGCGCCGGTTCTCCGTTATCGGCGCGCTCGTTCGCACGCGCGCTAATCTCGCTCGCACGGATGTTTCAGCGCCGTTTTATCTGTGCGGCTCGACGTGCGCACGGAATCCGTGCGGATCGCGCGGCGCCGTTCGAAAATAAACCGCGGGAATCGCGATAAGCGCGTTATCGGCCGCCGAGCGGGGCGGCGACTGCGAAATCAGACGCGGCGTCGGATCCGCGTTCGTGTTTCACGCCGCGAGAGAGATATCTAGAACGTTCCGTGTCGGCCGGAGCGGACCGACACGCGGGCGTGCGCGCGCCGCGCGGCCGCGTCTCAAAGACCGTTGTTCTCTGCAGGCACGTCCGCCGGACCGGCCGGTTCGTCGAACAAGAAATGTCCGCCGTTGCCGGCGATACGTCACGGTAAGATACAGTACATGCAGAAGCGCCGCTTCGCGAGGATCCAGTGCGTCAAGGGGTACATGCTGGCCGGCAACAAGGTGGCGATCTGCACGGACGGCCAGTGGGAGGAGGCGTTGCCGAAGTGTGTCAGTGAGTAACGAACGGCGATCGAATGCCGGCCGGTTTTCCGGTACACCGATCGACGGATTCGAGCGCGGGATTCAGACGGGGGCGACACGGGCCGCTGCCCGGTGCGGAAAATTTCGTCGGGCGACAAATTTTACTTCGAGTCACAATTTCGACGGGCAGGTAGCTCGGATGTGAAATGGAAATTTAAATCTTAAAATCTATCTAGTTCGAATTTTGTTTCGGAAATGTACGTAAGAGAACTTCATAATTTGCATTTAAAATAAATTAAACGGATAGAAAATTTTACAAAATTTCCGGTGACGTTTAAATTTTTTCCTGTTGAAACGTTACCCCGACGGTCACGGATTTCTCTTAATTCGTTCGGACAACATATTGTACGTGGGGAGGGAGAGCACGGCGTTCGATCCGTGGCCCGAGGGCGGCACCTAGCGTGAACACGGCCGTGACCTATCCACGTGTCACGACAGTCGCGTCGGTCGCACGAATCCGCTGTAATTCTTTCGATTCCTTTTTTATTTATCGATTCTTTTCCCGTCGTTCGCGAAACGAACACGTCGTCGGTGAAACGGATCCGCCGGACACGCTGCACGCCGGACGACTAATCGTCGCTTCTCGTTTACGCAGAGCCGACCTGTTCGAAGATCAAGTCGCCGGAGAACGGGCTGAGCTACGCGCTGCCGGACCTCCAGGGCGCCGTCGTCAAATTCTTCTGCCTGTACGGGTACAACATGCGCGGCAGATCGACGACGTCCTGCAACGGGACACACTGGGACAACCCGCTGCCGGTCTGTCAGAGTGAGTACTACGGCGCGATGGCGCCTCGATCCGTGCGTTCACCGACGGTTTTCTTTTTTATAAAAAAAAGAGAGCGGCACGCTGCCGCAAACCGAGTGCGACTTCGAGACGGACATGTGCGGATGGAACCCGGACCTGAACCACGACTTCGACTGGATGCGGTATAGACAGAGGACGTCGAGCAGACTCCTCGACACCGGGCCGGGGTTCGATCACACGAAAGGGCCCGGAGGAGCCGGTAAGTCCACTCGTCCACGCTTTGCCGACGACGAGCGACGACCTGAACGATCGTACGGATAAGATAGTGTGTCATGGCCGTCTTTGAAAGTCGACCCTCGGTAATGTATCGTTAGATCGCAGGCGGCTGTTGCATACATGGACAGCGAGACTTCGCATGCCTACTGCGATCTTCGACGAACGCTATATATATATATATATATATTTATATATATTACGGGGTTTCAATGTAGACAGTAACGTCTCGTCGAAAATGTCTTAACAATCGGTCGTCGTTCGGACGTGCGCACTTCTGCGCGGCGTAGCTGACCGATAACGTTTCGATGTTGTTTCGTCTGCAGGCTACTACATGTACATAGAGTCATTGTCGAGGATCGTCAACGACACCGCCCGACTCATATCGCCCGTGTTCGGCAGACCGGCCGGATGTATCGAGCTCTATTACCACATGTACGGCCGCTCGATCGGCGCGCTCAACGTCTACGTGCTCTCCCTGTCCGTGCTACGGTACAGACTTTCGAACTTGCCGAAACCGATATTTTCGCGGAGCGGCAACCAGGGGGACGCCTGGCTACGCGCGCTCATACCCCTCGATGATGTCACCACTCCGTTCCAGGTAACACACATCATATATACACATTGTTATCCTCATGAAATTCGTATCAAGATAAAGTTAATTAAAAAAAAAATACATATTTTGACTAAATTATTATAGAAATATATTCAACTGTTTCTTGTACACCGCCACCTACGAATTTATTTCACGAATAGTTCCATAAAAAAGGTTACTAGATCGTATACCACACCGGCTGGCTATGAATCACTTCAAACACTCAAGTCTTGGAATTAGTAGGCCGTGCTCATACTCTCACTGAATGCTGCAACTATATCTCACTTGTTTGTAGTGCTTTATATATAAACTCGTTCATAATAAATATAATAAACATGTTCAGATCAAGTGGCACACACACACGAAGCACAGCGAGATCTAGTTGCAGTTTTTAGGCAAAACGGCACGAGCGCGGCACATAACGTCGACTCGAGGAACGTATAAGACATACAAACATGAGCATATTCTTTTTTCGAACGATCGTTAAACTACCCGACCATCACAAATGTTACAGAGCTCGCATGGAGCTAGTTGTGGAGTCTGGAGTGTGGAAACGTACGGCGCGCTCATAATCTTTCACCGAACACTGCGACCGGATCTCGCCAGTTGGCCGTGTCTGGTGTACCACACTAGATCCAAATATGACTATTACATTTATCGAGAACAAATTTACGAGCACGACTAGCTCGGAGAACTAGGAATGCAGAAGAAATGTCACGAGTCAGAGGAAGTGTGTCCATCTGTCAATTCTGAAATGGTGGACGATGGCCAGTGGATTGTTTTCTTTATGGTTGAAAAGAGTAAAACTGGTTCGCCGGAATATGATTTTTAAATATATTGAAATCTCTCTCTCTCTCTCTCTTCCTTTTTCTCCATATATATATATATATATACACACAACATATATATATATATATATATATATGTTGTCGTATCCCTCGGGCGTTGGTTGCCAGAACGGTTCCCTTCGGTGCCCGATGGTCGATCCTGATTGATTTTTTTTAGCCACTGTCACCAGGGTACATTTATAATTTGTCCAGAAGTTTTGTATTATATTTATTTTTTTAATTTATTGTCAAATACAAATACAATTGATTAATTTTATGCACGAATACAATTTTGTTGTCAAACAAATTCAGTAGATTAATTTTATGCGTATATTGGTTTTATTGTCAAATACTATCGACTAATTTTTATGCGTCTATTATTTTTTGTTGTTGTTTTAACAAATGCTGTCGATAATGATCTAAGCAACCTTTTCATATCGAGCTGGATTGTTCTAGAACAATCTATTATTCTATGATATTTGTTTATTTAGACAGCTATGACAATCCGTTTGTATATCGTATACCACAATATATATATATATATATATATATATATATATATATATATATATATATATATATATATATATATATATATATATATAAATGTAAAATAAATTTATACAGAGTCCATTTATAAAAATTATTTATAAAAGAATCGATTTCAACAAGAAATAGGGATACATTTTTCAACAAGAAGGGATATATTTTTAAATTGGGAGACTCGATCAAACTGGCTACAAACAAAGAACTGACAAAATATTGTTCTCAGATCTAGTGGTATATCAAGCACTAGAGTAACTGTTGAGATCCAGTCGCAGTATTTAGTGAAACGTTACGATCACAGCATACTGTCTGTCAAACCGACAACAATCAGTTAACAATTGGTAACGCGACCGTTGCTATGTATTGTACGTTCGATTGTCTCGTCACAGCCGCCTGCATAACTTATAACGTGTATTTCTGATGGGATTTCGCTCGGTCCGCAGGTGATCGTCGAAGGCGTCAGAGGGGAGAATTATTTGAGCGACATAGCAATCGACGATTTCAAGTTGATGGATTCCTGTCCGGTCGAAGAGACGGATACCACGACGGAGGATTTCATGAAGTAAAATCACAATTTATGTTCTGTCTCCGAGAAACGTTGTTGCAGTTTAAAAAAAAACAATTCCCGGCACTTTTTATTCGAATGAACGTATGTGAATTTCGACTTTTCAGTTCTTCAGAGATGACGAATTACGCAGAGACCGAGGCGGCGAGCTCGTGCGTGAACAGATGCAACAACGACACCGTCTCGACGTTCGCTGTCTGCCAGTGCACCGACAGCTGTATCCTCGATTACACGTGCTGTCCGGACTTCATCGTCGCATGCAATTACGACCAGTGTGCGTGTGCTCGCTCGTTTGTATCCGGGTTTAGCTATAGGAGCGCTAGGTTTCGGCCCGAAAGTCAGAAAGTCGCTCTGGTTCGCGAACGGCCCGCTAGAAAATGCGGGCGGACGACGAGTACTCCATTTCACTGCCGTCTCCGTTCTACGAAAATTCGATGCTCGTTCGAAAGCCATAAAGAAATTTGTAATCGGGAAAAAATGGCCGCCTCGCAATTCGCAACAGACTCGCGACGTCCGCGTTTCGACCGTCGAAAATTTACGTTTAAGTTTTTTTTTTCATTCGACTTCGATGCCCAATCGCGACCGTTCCCGACGTCCTGAAATCTTAAATCGCGCGCGTCCTGTAGAGAATCCGAAGCTCTTTCGAATGCCGTACGATTTTCTTTAAAAAAAATCCGACCGTCGGCCGAATCGCGACGCGCACATTTCGGTCGCCGGAGATTTTTTTTTTAAAAAAGAGCTGCACGCGATCTTCCCGACGGCCGAATGTGTTACACACGACGTACGCTTTCAGTCGCCGCAAACGATTCGACCGTCACGTACGAAACGGAATCCGTGCCGGACGAGTACGTGTACACGGACGGCGTCGCGTCGACGACGAAAACCGAGAACGCGACGACAGTTCGGGTGACGGCGACGACGGCGACGACGACGAGGGCGACGGACGCGACCACGACGACGACCACGACGAGATCGACGACGACGACGAGGAGGGCGGCTCCGGCTCCGGCGCCGACGACGAAGACGACGACGACGACGGGACGGCCCGCGGTCGTGCGGACGACGGCCACGACCAGTAAACAGCCGCCCAAGACGAGCGCGGATCGCGCTGGCATCGTCACGAAACAAACGACGATTAGAACGACCGCGTCGACACGGACGATACAGAAAAACGGTAATAAACAAAACACGTCTATGAATGACAACGCGCACTATTTCAACCGCTCGAGCGTTTATGTCGAGCGTGCTCGTCATGAAATGATGGCATTCGTTTGTTTAATGTCGAGCGTGCTCGTCATGTAGAAAACAAAATCGATTTTACTATTTATTGCGAAATTTAGGTTTATATATATATATATTTGTAATTTCAGCACATTTTATAATATTTTTAAGCGGTTTTCTCTTTGTTTCGCGAATCTTGCGTCTGCTATCCAGAGAAGGTATTATAGGGTGCGACAGAAAAACCTGTGAAGTGAATAATGCTTTTATTTATTCTCAAAATAAAAATACACCCATCATCAAATTGACAAGTGTGTGCGGTTTGCAATTAGAGAAGGTCTGCATGCGTTTACTGCACCGTCTCACACACACAGCGTTAATGTTAGAAATTGATAGCGCGATCAGATTTTCTGTGCTGTAGCGTTCTAGCGACGATCGAGTCGCCTCGGAAATGCGTATAGACTTATTAGACATCTTTTTCGATTGTTTCAGGAATGAAAAACGTGACTAAATACGTTCCAGTCAAGAACGCGACCCGTCCGGTCAAAAAACCGGATTTCAGTAAAACGATAAACAAGGTCGACGCGACGGCGAAGGTCGCGACCAAGCCGGACAAATCGACGAACGACGCGAGAGTCAAGAACGACACGGGAAGGAAGGACGTCGCCGAACGCGTTCCGAAGCCGACGATCAAGCCGGCGATCCGGATCGATAAGGCGACGGCGCAGCCGAAGCCGAAGCCGAACGCGGTCGACGTCGACGACGTCGCGCCGTTCCCGACGACGACGACGACCGACGCCTCGACGGGCGCGTCGAGGACGTACGCGTTCTACACGAAGCAGGCGCCGCCGGCGCTCGCGCCGGTCGAGTCGCGCGCGCCCGCCGACGGGAGGACGCGCGCGGCCGTCTGGGTGACGGTCGTCGTCGCGATCGCGCTCGTCGCGCTGATAGCGACGCTCGCGATGCGCCGGTACCGGTGCACGTCCGGCATCAACATCAACAAGCTGAAGAAGCACAGGTGCTCGACCGACTCGGTCAGCGACGTCCGGTTCCTCACGTCCGACGAGATACTCGACTTCACGCTCGCGCGGCCCGCCGACGAGACGGACAGCCTGTTGTGACGGCCCGACTGTTATCGTTGTTTTTATTTCTCTGTTGTATTGTAATTTGTAAGACATGTTTACGATTAATAAATAAGGTATGTACGTATGTGCGCACGACCTGTCCGTAGACGGCCGTCCCGAATGACACGGGGCGCGGCCGGCTCTCCCGTCGAACGTTAACGCTGTCAATTAAATACTAGACAGTCAGACAGTCGGCTCGTCGAAGTAGGTGGCTTGCTATTGGATTGTTTTGCAGTTTCCGTGTGTGAAATACCCAGTTAATGTATTGTATAAGTTGTGCAACCGTCTTACGGTTGGCTTTCCCGTGTAATTCCGACACGGGGTAGTTGCTTGGCTTCGGCAGCGCCATATTTAGGAACAAGTGACAAATATAGAGCAACTCTGATTTATATGTAAGTGGGCAGTGCTAATATATGTTTTTTAATAAGCAAATATGAAAAATTATACACACATTATATATATATATATATATATTTTGTGGTATACGTCATAGAAACGAATCGCGAGTCATAGCTGTCTACCCAATCAATATCATAGAACAAACAGATTGTTCTAAAACAATCTAGATGAGCAATTACTAATCAACAGCTCGATATAAAGAGGTTGCTTGGACAGTTATCGACTGCATTTGTTCTGTCAACAAAATATATCATATGCATGAAATGAGTCGACTGCACTTGTTCTGACAACAAATTAAACAATTAAATGTGATAAAAAACTGTTGGACAAAGTATAAATGTACACTGGAGACAGCGGGTGAAAATCAATCATCAACATCGATCATCGGGCACCAAAGGGAACCGTCTTGGCAACCAACGCTCGATATATATGTATATATATATATATATATATATATATATATATATATATATATATATATATATATATATCGAGCCAGACACGACAATATATATATATATATATATATACATACATAACATATACATAACACACATATATATATATATATACATATACATATATATATAACAATTACAGTGGCGCGCGTTCCGACAGCGCAGTTTCACACGGCCAACAGACCACCAATGAAAATACTCTGTCTAATCGAGAATTCAGACGACATTCACGTTCGAAACGGCCGTCACAACGAATAACAATCTCTGCGAATAGTTTGCACGACGGAAGGAGAATCGATCCGTCGTGAGAAAAAAGAAAACGAAACATCGTAACTATCGATCGATTCAGAGCCCGCTGTCGCGATCATCCGAACGTCGGAAACAATTGATTACGAATCGTTGGCGCGTCGACGCCGTTTTCGCCCCTCGACAGTTTCGGTTCTCGTCTGATGTCGGCTCCGTCCACAGTAGCGGTCTTCCTGTGACGGTCTTCCCCGTCGTCGGGATAGGTTCGCTACGATCGAGACTCTCTCCCGACAGTGTACGCATCTGGCCTGCGTTTCTGTCACGTCTCGCTCGACTTTGATTACTAGCGAAATTTGCGAGAGTGTCGACCTCGTTCGCGCCGCACGATAAGACCGGTTATCATGCGCGGCAGACGCGAAACACACGCAGACTGCAGACGCTTTTCGCCATAATCGTTCGATGGGCCGTGCTCACACATCAGAACTATATCCGTTTCCTGAGGAAACCGATAAACGTTTTGTTTGTTCACACGTACATACCGTACGCGGCACTCAATCGAACGATCAGTTATGGACATTGGCGTTCAAAAGAAATACTGTGCGCGTCGCACAAGGACACACAGCGATGGGCGCCGCGGTGCTCATTGTCGTTTCGAATCTAATCCTGTGGATTCTGACCGACCAGTCGAGTGAGTATGGGTTTGTGTACGTGCGCGCACACACACACACACATATATATATATATATATATATATATATATATATATAAGGGGTGAAATTATTCGGCCAGGAGACGCAACGTGCAAAATCTGCAGATCCTATCAGAGAGTGGATCAAGAGGGGCAGCTGCTCCGGGACGATTGACGATTTTCGTGTGTTTCAATTAAATCTGTGCAGGATTCAGCTGAATCTTGAAAAGAAGCAGTGACTTTCTTTGGTACTGTCCAGTAAATTTATAATTTGTTTAGTGGAAGTCTAAAAAGATGGGAGGTATTTTTTTTAAAAATAAACGCATTTTGCACGCCTCTCCTCGCACAGCACTTCAAAAACTAGCCGGTCAGCACGATATCGTTCACCGGCGACAGTGAAGACGTTTCCTTTTCAGCCGGCCGGCCGACGAGCACGCCGTACTCTTCATACCGGTGTCCGTTGTTAACGATACCGAACGGAAGGATGTTCTATCTGCCGCGAGCGGCCAAAGCGGGCGTCACTTGCAGACCCGGATTCGCTACGCTCGGCAGCAGAGACATGACCTGTCTCGGAGGAGAGTGGGTGGGCGAGAAACCGGAATGCGTGCGTGAGTAGCAGACGAGACCCGGAACGCGACACGAAACGCAAATCCGCCCCGTCCGTTGCAGATCTCCCGTCGAGCGTCGAGACCCCGCGCACGACCATCGGCGACGAGCGGACGATCGAGTACGACCGCTTTCGGCCGGAGGTCAAGATCTACGTCGAGTTCCTGACCGGCTCCGTCGAGCCGACCGAACGCGCGGCGCCTGACGCCGACGTGAGGCGCCCGCGCGACGACGCGGAGCCGGTCCGCGCCGCGCCGGACGGACGGTCTTTCGCGATCGTCGGGGCGGTCGCGTGCGCGCTGATCGCGGCGGCCGCGCTCGTCGTTTCGGCCGTGATCAGGAGGTACGAATGCGTGGCGCGGATCCGCGCGACGGACGATCCGCACTCGAGGCTGGACGGATCCGTCGACGACGTCGTCTACACGGCGGGCGACGAGACCGTGAAGTTCGTGCCGAAGACGGACGCGAAGCGCGCGGACCGTCCGTCGTAGTTTCGTCCCCGTCGGTTTTCGGACATACGCACTAAATTGCAATATTCGAAAAGATCGACGTTGCCGCGGTGGCGACGTTGGAGCGTGACAGGTTACAGAGCCGGCAGACGTGTTTGAAAGGTGTTTATATATATATATATATTATATATATATATATATATATATATATATACATACATATATATATATATATATATATATATATGTATATATGTATATATGTATATATGTATATATATATATGTATGGTAATTGGAGAGTTCGAACGATTAAAACAGACAAAAATAAACGTCACAAACTTATTCCCGCATGCGATCAGCTTACCTGGCGAGACAAAAAAACAAATTGAACAGAAGTCGATCGAGGCAACTGACAGGTCCATCACGCACTGGTCATTCCAACTGTTTGCGGTCGACGCCGCATCGAATCGAGTTCAACAAGTGTCGAACATCACAAACGAACAAATAACGAAACAATAAAACGACACGATTGTGTTTTTTATATATTCGACTGCTTTCGTTCTTCTCGCCCGGTTTCAGGTTCACTAGACTGCCATTGCAAATGGCAGCCTTCGATCGTTCGCCGCGACGTCACGCGAGACGGCGTGGCTGGCGGGTCGAGCCGACGCACACTGCGTTCGACGAAACCTATTATGTATGTCTGTTGTATCTCTATGTATCGTGTTTCGTCAGAAAATCGATTTGACGGAGTAAGTGAGAGATCGTCTCATTAAAATGGAAACGATCGATATTGATGGTAATATTTTCCACTGTTTTCCGAACAGGAGATCGGACGAGCGTCGAATTAGGAACTCCACTCGGAGTGTACGATTTTTTATATTAAAAAAATTATAAGCAATTAATTGCACAGGACGGCTTTACAATTATTCCACAATTAAATATAATTCCGTCCATCTTCAACTCGATTCCGTTATAAATATTTTCACAGACAAAAAAAAAACACTCGCGTACGAGAGAGAACGAGATACGATTTTAAACGACTTTCTGATATCTCTATCTCGCTCGAACGGCACGAAACGTTTTTTTTTGTCGACAGCCGCTCGCGACAACTCTGATTCGACGACACTCAATCAGTCCGCGGCAGCTGATTGTTTATAAGGGAAAAATGTTTACATTTCAATTAATGTTTGTGCGAGGAAATAGCGTAATTAGTACAGAGATTATTAAAAAAAAAATAATAACAAAAACCGTAGCAACCGAGACCGCAGCTTGCTAATTGTATCGAGGAACGGCAGGGAATCGACCCGTGCGGCTTTCGAGGCGAACGGTTCGGCCGTACTACCGCACGTAGCAGAGCTGGCTTTGGAAAACCGCGATTCCGAGACGACGTGTGCGCGTTCGTCGAATGCTTCCATAAACAACGTTTCGCTTAAAACAATGATATATTTTTCGTTTACAAAAAAAATCACATTTTTACATACATGCGAAAATAATACGCATTACACAAATTACTTAACAGCACACACTGGGTTTGCGGGACAGTTCTGTCGTCGTTAACGATAACGTCGGCGCTCGGTAATTGTTCTCACGAAACGCCCACCGCCGGCTGCGAGCGTCGTGTCGGGGAACGGACAGAAACGTTTGTAGAACGAAACAAAGAACGACAGTACTCTTCCGCAAACCAAATAGAATAAATTGATGCGTGGTAGATATAAAAATATATATTAATACAAGGTACAAATATTCTCTCTGGGGTGAAAAAAAAAAAACAATATCATAAACAGTTCGAATACAAGTAATTGTCCGTCGAATCGACGGTTCGTGCCGACGCTCTCGGACGCTTCTCGACGAACACGGCGACTGGATCTCACCTGTTTACAGTGTTTAATATACCGTTTAATCGTAGACGGTTCACATACCACTAGATACTGTCGTACTCTCAACAAATTCAACGAGCATGCTTAGATCTTGTGGCGTGACAGACAAATGTATTCTTAATACGATTAATAAGCATGCTTAGATCTTGTGGTGTGGCAGACACCGATAACCGGCGAGATCGAGCTTCTGATGAAACGTCACGGGCACGGCCCACTAGTCCCGACGCTGGCACGGCGTTCGAAAACGGCGAACCGAACAAAGACGTATCGGCGATTCGACGGCAACGTACAAGTTTGTCACGTTTTCGACACAAATACGGTCTTTTTGGTCGAGCGTGTCTTCTCTCTCGCTGATCTCCCAGTTGGAATTACTTTCAAGCTGCGACGCACTTACTGTATGAACTGGCCGATGCTTTGAATAATTCTTCTTACAGTCTCGATGACAAAAGAGTAGTGCATACAATCTAGCATCTCCTTTTTTCAACATTTACTTCGAACGGCTCGACCAATCGTGATATTTTTACCAGTTTATATGTATGTATACACACACACACACACACATATATATATACATATATATATATATACATATATATACATATATACATATATATATATATATATATATATATATATATATATATTCAATGTCGTAGAAAAGTGGTTCGTATACTTTATATTCAGATTTAGAGATTCGGAACGGCGCAACAAGCTTCGGAAAACCTTAAGAACTACTGATTTAAATAACTGAAAGGACGATACATGTTCTACGAAACTGAACGCGTTTCCTGTTCCTGTGGTTTCTTCGTCGACTTCACGCGAGTATTTATGATTTCCAAACGCTGCCAACGACTGAAAAACGAATAAAAAAGGGATATACATATATAAATATATATATACATAAACATACTTAATTTTAAGCAAGTAAAGTAGGTCGTTTGAACGGCTAATTATTATAAGGGTACTTCTTATATCTGTTCTACATCTATATATATATATATATATATATATATATATATATATATATATATATATATGTACTATAATTTGCGGATACCGAAGCCTACTATAACCTGCGAACATCTCGGCCTACTATAATTCGCGGATATCGTGGCTTATTATTATTATTTGCAGACATCGTGGCATACTATATTTAGTTGAACGTCACGGCCTGCTATAATCTGCAGATATCGAGGCCCACTACAATTTAAGAACATCGCGACCGACTATGACTTACGAAACGTCGTAGCCTACTATAACTTGTTTATGCACGAAATCAAAGTACAAGCGACCCGACTTTCTGACTTCCGCGCGCTCTGTCGATCTTTCGAACGAACCAGAGCCGCCTCGTGCGCGGGACGTCACCACTTACTCGGAACGCAGCTGGTGCCGTCGGTGTCGAGCTTCTCGCCCGATGGGCACGTGCACATGTAGCTGCCGAACATGTTCACGCACCTGTGCGAGCACTTCGTCGACGTCGACTCGCACTCGTTTATGTCTGAAAGAGATCACATCGTCACGATTCGATCCGCGTGTCGCAGGTCGTACCGTGTTTGTCACGGCGGTCCCCGTCGTTTCGGATCACCCGTCCTCTAGACGGTTGCTATCGATCCGAAAGCACGGCGACCGCCCACTAGCTATTTATGCACCGCAGCAGGTCTCACCTTTACAGTATCGTCCGGTCGGATCGAGCTCGGTGCCCGGATCGCAGCTCGACTTCTTCACCTTCTGCACCGTCGCCCACGTCGAGAAACTCATGTTGTCGACACCGCGCCACGGTGTCGGTTTCGGTCTCGTCGTGTACTTCTGCTGGAGGTAGCTGAGGAGAAGACAACGGATCGATCGACGCGTGCGGATTGTTTTGTTTATTCGTCGAGCATGCGAACGCGCGCGCAGCGAAACGTTCAGTTCAATCGTCTAGTCTTCGGGGTCTAGTGTACGGTGGCAGGTACGGATCTTATCCCATCCTCCCACCCATTTCCATGGACCTCCGACGAGGCAGTTCTTCGCAGTTCGGCCAGTGTACCTCCGGATCGTTCACGAAGGCATCCCCTTATAGGTTGCCTCGAAGCAATCGCAATAAAAATGTCATTTGTTTGACGAACAACGACGAATCGGTTCTAATGGCCAACCGAGTCGGTCCGAGCGATCGCGCTGATTATTAACAAAAGCACCGAGAAACAAAACAATCGCGCGCGCACGTCAGTCAATCGAGGGTCTTTTCGGAACATTAGACAGTTGTTTTCAATCTAACTAGACAGTCCGCGTCCCGCGGACAGCGCACACCCTAAAATAATGCGATGGGAATGAAGCGGACGTAGACTTACGGCATGTCTCCGAGCGCGGCGTTG